>CM050508.1:24935000-25417500 GCA_027563665.1 Antrozous pallidus | reverse complement strand
TTAGAATGGAATGGGATTACATGTCCTGTTTATTTCAAATATATTGTAGTAGGAAAGCATCATGTCAAAAAACATCAAGGCTATGCAGAGGATTAAACGGTCTATAATTAAACTAGAGAACTTCTAGGGTATATTTCATAGGCTTTTGTTCATTATAAAAATTCATAACTCTAATGGAGATCACCTCATATATATTTTAATGGAAATTTCACTGGAAATTGAAATTAAAATGTAGCAATGGTGGTTTGCATTCGATTGGTTTTTGCAATGGCTGGGTCTGTCTGCAGAGTTCTGAAACTCTGTTATGATCTAGCATTTCTATTTGAAACTATTTTTTAACGAATTTGATGACCCATACTTTGATCACCATTCTATTTAAGTGCAAATTTCTGGGACCAGAGTTCTGTATTTAGTTCTCTCCAGCATGGGATCATTGCCATGGTTTATTTTCTTAATATTGTCCCTATGTTCTTTCAAAAAGTTGTGTAAGCCTACAGTTAGTTTGAAAAATCTCATTAGGTATTGAGTGAGAAAATCATTAAATGTGCTCATGCAGAAAGTGTACCATACTTTGAATCTATATTACTTGGAGTGTTGCACTTCAGAGCCCCATGCTAACTAGGTCATTGGAGGAGACTTCATCAAAGAACCATCTTTTATTTATGTAGCAGATATATGCCTCATTTGTATACACTGATGTTGATAAACATTTTATATCCCCCCCCCAATTTTGGATGAATTATCCCCAGGCAATTTCCCTGAATTGTGATAATTTTTGATATCTCATAGGGCTTCCTCCCTCATACCTTTATACCAGGGCTTAACTGAAACAAATGACAATGTGAGTGCGTTGTCTTTATTGTTATTCTTTCTACCCACCCTCCTCCCCTCTTTTGACATCTTCCCTGACTTCTTATCCTGTCACCTAATTACTCCTGTTGCTGCTTCACTCACAGAATGTCCTACTCAGACACATTTTATCCAGTAGTACATGGATAAAGGGCAACAAGAGGTCTGTACCATACCACGTTTTCAAATGCTCCAAAGAGGAGACAAACATAGCCTTCCGAAACTGGATGGTGCAGAAATCAGGTATTATTTGCTTTGCCATGGTATAAAATTGCATATTTTCAACAACAAAGGGACAATAATAGCAACTTTAATGGTATATTAAAATATTAATTCTAAATCTTTTTATCCCCTTACTCTCTTACTCCAAGGAAGTAAGACTTCTGTTGGCTGAGTCAGGTCCTAGAGTTTGGAGGAGCTGGGGAAAGGGCAAAGAGCAGTTAGTTATCTCAGATAAAGTATCCATATAATAACAATCTGAACCAGAAGTACAATGGGCAAGAGACAAGAAAACCTCTAAGAAATGAGTCTGTAATAATTTGAAGGATCATGCAGTTGTGGGGGCAGAAATGGAGAGAGAGAGATGAGAATAAAGATTTTTTTAGTTTATTTTTACACTATAGATGTGCTTTTCCTTTGATTATGTAAAAATATACTGGGGTAGGTTAAATGCTTTTTAACCATTTCTGATGCTGAACTAATGTATAGTTCAGCGGCACCCAAGATAGAGCCGGGTGATACAATTTTATACTTTATGCAGCCATGACTATGAGCACTCTCTTGTGGGGAGCTTGACTATAACCTGTATGGGCATGTTTTAGTACACATCTTGGCCTTACACAAATGTTACTGTCTCAAGCTTTGACATACCCAGTGAATCACAAACTTTCTCCTCGATTATGCGGGGGGAGGTGTACGCGAGGGGGAGGAGGTAGATAAAGTGGAAATAAGGCAAATAAAATAAAATACAATAAAATGTTATAACTTGAAAAAAAAAAAGAAAATCCTTCTAACCAAAAAACAAAAAAACATTAGCATTCAAGCAATTAAAAAAATAAAATTATCTCTCTTTTGACTGGTTTTCTTGAGAATCTGTTTTCTGCTGCCTATCTGATGGATTTATTTGGGCTGATGGAAGGTAACACATATTCCACCTGATTTGCGTTTCTAAGAAATATGCTCTACTCAAAAGAGAGATTCCAATTGTGGAAATCCCAGGCATCTTGACTTGTCAATGACACTTTACCCCCAATCATCAAAATACATGCAACAGGAAACTACTTCTATGTTGTATATTTGCTTCCCACTGTTTTCCTTATTTACTTTTTATAGAGATTTATTCCCTTCTGAAGTCAGTGATTAGAGAGTCTATGTAATTAAAGAGAAGTCAGAGTAAGAATCAAATACATAACCAAACGTTTAATAAACATGGCATTTTGCTAAATACTGGAGTTATGGTGGAATGCAAAAAGACAAGTTTCATGCCCTTAAGAAATTTATAAACATGCACATTTTTTTCCTAAGGAAATCAGTTGCCCAAACAAAACCAGTATACAAATGTATACAAATAAATATTCATGAATATAACTGTACATAAGTGCTATTAAGAAAATAGATAGGATGCTATGAGAGTATATAGCAGGGGACTGGTCTTAGGGTAACATCAAGAAAGGCTTCTCTGAAGGAACTAGGCAAAGGGGATGAAGGAAGAGTTGTTCAGTCAGCTATAAGGAATAGCATGTACAAAAACCTGAAGCAGGTCAGAACATGGAATATTTGTTCAAAAAACAGAAGGACGTCAATGTGGCTGCAGTACTGGAAAGAGGCAGAGAAGATGCAATATGAGCCTAAAGAGACAGAAATCCTGTTGAATTTTGTGAGCTAATTAAAGTTTTTTTTAAATAAAAGGTATAGAAATTCATAGATGTATTTTAAGCAGAGAAGTAACAGATAAGCTTAAGAACATCAAACACAGAAGAATGAATGTTGTGAGGTGAGTTAAATACTGTTCCCATAGTCCCGACGAGGTGTAATAGCAGTTTGGTCTAGTTTTGTTACATGAGTGATAGAATTAAGAGAAAGTCTTAAAAGATGTATAGGAGACACAAGTGGACAAGACTGAATAACAGGTTAAATATGTGGTTAGGGAGAAGAATGTGTTGAGAATACCTTCCCAATTTCTGGCTTCTACAGCTGAACAAAGCAGGATCATTCACCAAGGTAAAAAACGATGGGAAAGACCAGATTGGGGTGGTGGTGGCCATGAGGCAAGATCATAAAGGAGCTCTGTTTGGTCATGCTAGAGTTGGAATTGACAAGTTGAGATTATATGATCTCTAAAGTGAGCCCAGTAATACCTGTCTTACAGGTTGGGTCTGTATTTTGCAGGATATTGTGCACATAAAGCATAGAACCTGTCACTTAAAAGGCCTTTGTAAACGTGAGGAGAATGCTTATGTCATTATGTGTACGTGAGCATATTTAAGCTTGCATGCCTGTATGTAAATAATCCAATTAGTGTGCTTCAGTTATATTTGAACTTAGTTAACATAAAGTTACTATTATATGGAGGATAGTTCTTGTGTTTCTAATTAACCTCTGAACTCCTGAGTAATTTAATTCCAAATACAAGATAGACAAGATAATATATAGCCAACATGTGCTATGCTATTTTATCTCTACATTCATTGGAGTCTAGGAGTTCACAAAGTCAATAAAAAAATGGTACCCCCAGTTCTAAATAATTACAGTATTTTAACTTTAATTTAATTATGGTGCATTGAACAGTAGACCTTTAAAACTTTGCAGTGATTTGCCTCGGTGAGTTAGATTAATCAGTAAGCCTCGTTATACTCAGCACATAAAAGGATGTATGTCTCCCACTTTATAACACATTCTTTAATGTGCTCCCATAGTGCTATCAAAACTGATGCTAAAGCATTGGCAGAGCTCGTATTTTTTCCTTTTAAATAAAAACCCTGGAGTGTAAAGTTTTACAAGAAAGAGCTACGAGGAAAGAAAGTCGGCAAAATGAAAAACAGGCCTTGTCCTGGCAGCATCTAGACTCTGAAGGAGCCACAGAGCATTGGAGACTTAATTTTCTTCTGACAGGTGACATAAAGATGATCTATCGAGTCATCCCTATCTCTGTGTGGATGGAAAAAGAATATTACAAAACACCAAATGACAATAAAATGGCAATGGACATACCAGGGATGTTCCTCTGCAATTCTACAAACAGAGTTCTACATGAGGAGACATAAGATACACCTCCTTTGAAAAGACCCAAACTAAAATTAATATTATGGGAAGACTGACAAAGCATCGATTAGCTAAATTGAATGAAGATTTTTTTAATAGAACATGCACATTTATTTCTAAGGAAATCAGTTGCCGAAACAAAAACAGTTGTTGGAACTATTCCTCAAATTTTTTATTTGACTAGTTGTACAAACACTAAGAGTGGAGGATGGTTGGGAAGAGCTGGGACTGGAGTAATTAATTGAAATCTAAAGAAGATAAATTAGACCAAGTCATTGGACAGTGAGCATGACTGATCAAATGATTTTCATCTGTAGTGACTTGGCTGTGGGAATAGAAAATGAAATATTCCAGGCATTGGAAACGTGTCTTGAAAGGTATCCAAACTGAGAGGGCTATGGGCTCAAATGGCTCTAGCCCACCTACAGGATGGTGTGGAATAAACCTGGGGAGATCACACGAACAATGTACCAGAGAAGCTGGGCCATGGGTATCAAATCACAGGCCTATAATCCCTGGAATATTAAACAGTGATGGGGCTATATTTATTTCCTGATGAATTGCAAGAGATGGTCAGGCACCTGTGGTTTGGATAAAAATGCATCATTTCTTTTCCTAATCCAACTTCGAATATCCTCACATCCATTAGACTTGGATGGAAAGCTGGGGCCTTCCAAAGTTTCTGTAGTGGAAGAAAAAAATGTTCCAGTCATGGGGTTAGTAATATAAGTCCAAAGCACAGTCCAGAGAAGCCCCCCACATTTTGCTCCTACATATTTTTAAGGCCATCCCTGGAGGATTCAAGAGTTTCTTGGAAACATTTTTCAGAATGATGAGAATCTGGACTGCAAATCGACTTTGTCTCTTTTCTTTTACATTTCTCTGGTCCCCTATAAGCATAGTGGATTTTCAGAAAACTACATAGTTAATGAGGCTTAGTTGGAAGAGTTCTATTTTTCCAGATTTTGATAGGCACCTAAATATTAGTAGACATACATTTCAATATGGGTGGCATTCATTAATTCAACCTGCCTCAATTTCCAGTGTTTCACTTCCTGACCTTTTCCCAACTATTCTTGTCTCCATGCTCTCCTCTCTCTTCCAGCCCTGTTCCCATTCAACTTTTCGGGATCTCTTCATTCTCTGCAGACAACCGAACAAATGCCCTTTTCTATGGGCTCTCCAGTACTTTCTCTTAATTCAGCCTATTTTATTTTGTAAGTAGATTCTGACTTTTTACTAAAAGAGTAAATATCTCTCTGAATTTCTCGCTTTATTTGGACATTTTCTCTCAGCTTAGAACTTTTCCCTCCATTTAAACCTTTCTTACCTGACTCTTGCTGACTCTAGTGACCCATTAACAGACTCCTTCTGGTTGTTCTTGCGTTCTCTTCAAGTTAGATCAGATCTTATTTCCATATCTGCAAACTCTTTTCTTTTTGCTTTGAGCCCCCACAACACCCCTTCCTTCTATCTCTCCATCTCTCTTTCTCTGTCTCTCTCTGTTCTCTCTATCTCTGTGTGTCTCTCTCTCTCTCTCTTTCACACACACACACACACACACACACACACACACACACACACACACACACGCACCCACAGGCCTGCCCTCAGCAGATACTTTTGTCTTTATTTTTATTTCTTAAAATACTTTTTATTATTGATAGTGTTAATATATTTCTCCTCCCCCTTTACGCTCTCTTCACAATTCTCATTTTAAGGCTTTCATCCCCTAGCCACAATGCTTTTTTTCTGTCCTGACATTTCTCAAGCTATTTCATAATTTCTTACAAGGAACAGGGGACTGTGTAAATGAGGTTGTGGGTGGCTCCCACTGCCTCTAATCTGAGGTGATTTGTGGTCAACCCTGGAAAGTATGGGTAGAGAGTTTAGAGCATGTTCTATTTGAACAGGTACAGCCAGAAGCGTAAGGAGCACACATAAAAGATCTCATTAGAAACAGCAGGGCACCTGTCAGGAATTTATAAATATTGCAACAAGTTTCTTGATTTTTATGATTATTGTGAATTTTCTGTCTCTACCTAGTCAGAATAGCAATGACTTGTGATCACTGTGTGAATATACGACTAGATAAGGAAGCTAAAATGAAATTTGTCATTTTGCACAGATATAATGACACTTTCATATCAGGGTGATGACTGTTTTTAAAAACACTCACACAAAGAGAGAAGTAAGTCATTTTTCTCTTTTATTTTTTATATTTCTCTCCTTAAAAATGTACTGGCTTATGTAACACAGAATTAGTTATTTCTATTTCAAATCTATAAATTGAAACTTGGAGGATGAGTTTATATAACTGGACAGTGAATTCTTATTTTTAAACTTCTGCTAAAGAAATAAGGATGCTTTCTGCTGCCTTCAAAATAAGAAAAAGTTTAACCACCATTTAGTTGTGTTATATGCTTTAAGTGTTTATTCTGATAGGAGACCTTATTTTTTATACTAGTACAAATTTTATTAAAATGTCCCCAGTATTGATACAGAAACATTCATTTTTTTAAGTCACCTTCAAGGCCTTCCTGGCAATCTCTTTGGAAAACACAGGCTTTGGTCTGTGTGCTCCGAGAGCTGAAGAAAGGTCCCCAGTGGAGCGCAGCTTCAGCTGCATCTACTGGGAATAGAGCACAGGTGCTGAGAGAATGAAGAGCAGTGTAAAGGGGTGTGACCCAGGGTGGGTGGAATGAGGAGACAGTGAGACCAGCTTCTCCCAAATGGTACTTACTCAACGACATGAGATTCTTTTCTCCAGTATCTCCTTTCTATCTTCCAGTCCAGTTCTCATTCAACTTTTTGGGGGAGTCTCTTTTCATTCTCCTGCATCTTAATATAGGAAACTCTGCCTCTCAACCACTGAGCACCACATGGTCAGCGCCCTTTCCAGAAAGATCATACCCAGATTACCAAATTGTGAACACAGAGTCCAAAGAAGTGTCCACACTTGTCCCCTCCTGCTTCCCAATCTGGTCTCTCTTCATTTCAAACAGACTGGGGATGTGCTTGAAATCATGGTTAGATACTCAGGGAAGTCTTGTAATCCCTTCTGTTTTGCTCTCCATCCTGCTTCCCTTTTTTATTTCTTAGTCCCCTATACCACATCACCCCTTCCAGGACCCTACATGGTTAGATCTAGAGAAAACATTTTTATATCTACCCTGATGTGACTTTTTTCCAGATTTAGTGAAGTATAATTTATATACAAAAAATTGAACATGATCAATGTATACAATTTTGTATACATATATTTGTGTTACCATCACTACAATCCAGGCAATAAGCATTACCATCACCTCCAAAAGTGTTTCTTTGTCTGTTTTTGTTTTATTTTTGTAATAATAATACAGCATGAGATCTACCCTATTAACAAACCTTTATGTACACATTACCTTATTGTTAACTGTAGGAATTGCATTTACAGAGGACCTCTGAAACATAGTCCTCTTATGTAACTGTAGCTTTTTGCCCATTGAAGAACTCCTCTAATCCCATCCCACAGTTTTCTGGTAACCACTATTCTATTGTCCACCTCTATGTCTGACTATATTGGGCGTCCTGTGTAAGTGGAATCATGCAGTATTTGTCTTTCTGTAACTGACTTATTTCACTTACCAGGATGTCTTCAAGGGTCGTCTGTGTCATGTCATGTATGTACCATTTTTTTAAAAATATGAGGTGACCATCATCAATGGCTCCTAGCATTCATTAGATTGACACACTGGACTCTCACAAGTCTTTACTTCCACACTCAGTATAACTTGGAGACTAGAAGTTCCCCTTCCCACCAGGCATGAGAATGAGAAGGAACTGAGCAGATGAGGAAAGAGAGAAACCCTAGGATCCCTTCAGGCATCAACTTTCATTTCAATAGTTGTGAGTTGAGAAATTTATTTTTAGAATGTAAAGTAGTCCTAACTGGTTTGGCTCAGTGGATAGAGTGTCAGCCTTTGGACTCAAAGGTCACAGGTTTGATTCTGGTCAAGGGAATGTACCATGATTTCAGGCACATCCCCAGTAGCGGGTGTGCAGGAGGCAGCTGATCAATGTTTCTTTCTCACTGATGTTTCTCTCTCCCCCTCTTCCTTTCTCTCTGTAAAAAAAATCAATTATATATATATATATATATATATATATATATATATATATATATATATATGAACAATGTAAAGTAGTAATAAATTACTCTCTTTGAGCATTTTTTGAGATCTTGGTTTCATAGAAAGGACCTTCTTTCTGTGAGTCCATTTTGTAAAATATATATTTTTATTGATTTTAGAGAGGAAGGGAGAGGGCAATAAAAATATCAATGATGAGGAAATCATTGATCAGCTGCCTCTCGCATGCCCCACACCAGGCATCGAGCCTACAATCCAGGCATGTGCCTTGAGCGGGTATCTAACCATGCCCTCCTGGTTCATAAATTGATGCTCAACTACTAAGCCATTCTGACCAGGTAGTAAGTCTGTTTTATTTTTACTTTTTTTTTTGCCAGAAAATTACATTTGGAAGAAGCTAAATCATTTTAAAATCCCTATCATGAGTGAGTCGCAGAGTAGGGGTTAGAGTTCAGTGTATAAGCCATTAGCCTGGGTAACCCTAACTTTAAGTCTAGCTGAATTTTATGCTAATTATCATGAATCTATTTTGTGAACAACTCAGGAATAGAAGACAAAGTCTTTGACCCACTTAACAAGACTAACTAGTGCAAATAGTGGTTTATGTCCTGTGTTCTGACTTGTGTAGAACATTATTAAGGGAAGTAAAAAAAAATCAGCAGAACATTAAGTTTTAACTACAACTCAGAGGAGTGCATCAGACCCAGTGCTTGAACACCTGACTCTGGGCCACATAGACATCAGTGCTGTCACCAGGGAAGTCACATAGGAGCAGCACTTGGTAGTATCTTAGAGTGTGGTTTGTTGGTTTCCATGGTTGTAAGCCATCCATCATATGGTCTGCCGGCCATTTAATGGTTTCAGAGGGAATGCCAAAAAATGATTTATTCACAGACATTGCTGAATTTGAAAGGTACAAATAATGACTGCATTCTGAAAGACTCTGCTTATTCTACAAGAACTGCAGTGGCCCTTCTCTCCTTGCCAGTTTGTTCAGTAAAAAGGGTGTAGTTTATCTTGACTAACTCATTCTTGGCTTCTTTGCATATTTTTTTTACATTTGTTAGATTTCCACATGTACTCTTACTTTTCTAGGTGTTACAGTCTTGATTCATAGAAATGGATCAGTGGCTCAAAAGTTAACTGAAGCATGAAGGTAGTGATTAAAATAGTGAAGCAAATATTACAACTTCAAAGAGCGTCATAATATAAATAGTGAACAGGGCTTAGATATGAAAATATAATCAGATTCTGCATCTGCTGAGATAACTGAGTTTTTAACTGTACTGAATTTTCATAAACTGTAAAGAAAAGTGCAAATAAGAACAATGGGTGTTTGAAAATCTAACTTTGTTGGACCAAGCTTCCATTTTCCCTTAAGATTCAGTACTCTGTCTGATATGAAACTTTGTCATATTGTGGCACAGAACCAAAGATCTTCAAATCATTCTGAAGTATAGTCTACATGCTAGCAATTTGAACAATATTGTTTTTTAGAACAAGAAGACGATGCTTTCTACCAATCAATGGACAAATTTTATTTCTGAAGATTGAGAAAAGGCCACTCAAAACTTTCCTCCTATAGCGGGGAAAAGAAGCAAAACAAAATAGAAAACAAAACCTGTTCCAGTCACACTATAACAGACAAGCTTATAAAAATTTAATGATAAATATTATGCTTGGAGAGGAAGTATGCTAGCTACTGGGAAAATCCTTTTATAAAAAGATGCTTGTGAATATCATATATCAGTGACAAGGTAACATGTATTTTGTTTTAGAGTAACTGAGACCACAGATGGGCAGAATGTATAAATCAATTCTTGCCAAGTAGGAAAAGGTATCTGAGAAAATAGAGTAAACATATACTAATAATTTCTTCTTCACTCTGCTTTATATCTCATTTTTTAGCTCTTAAGTCCTATAAAGTAGGCACTACTCTTATTCCTTCTTGACAACTTGGAAAATTATAGCTTAGAGAAAGTTAGAGTAATAGCCAAGGCACTTGACCACACTAGGGTGTTAACTTCAGAACCTGAGCAATGACAATCCACTGCTTACAGGGTAGAAAACTTGATGCTTTTTTGTTTTACCACTGAAAAATATATACCAAGGGGACACACTTATTTATGTTTCAAAATGATTTGCCAAGGGGTAAGTAATGATGAAAACCATAGAACAAACATCAATTTCTAAGTGTACTTTTCCAGCTTGGGTTCCCCAGGAAGCAATCACTGGGATGTCTATTAAGAAGTACTCTTGGGATTGATACCTATGACCTGGAAGGGAAGAAGGTAGTATTAGACAATGGGGGGAGTTGAACTAGTGCCACTGAAAAATCTCAGCTGACTTCTTGTAGGGCTCTGGACGAACACTGATGGCCCTACAAAATTGTTCTCCTTTGAACATTAGACGCATTCTTGCTCAAGTGA
This sequence comes from Antrozous pallidus, assembly GCA_027563665.1. Taxonomy (NCBI): domain Eukaryota; kingdom Metazoa; phylum Chordata; class Mammalia; order Chiroptera; family Vespertilionidae; genus Antrozous; species Antrozous pallidus. The sequence goes on along the minus strand of CM050508.1, from coordinate 25,406,831 downwards.
GGAACAAGGTAAAGACGGCCAAGAAAATACAATTTAACATGGTTTTAGAAATATGAAGCAAAAAAGAGAATAAAATTAGATGAATAAGAATTAAAAAGAAATAGTAACCTTTTGAAATTGTATATATAGAAAAAAGAATTAGGGAGAAACTATTATAAAGATGTAGTAAAAAAAAAAAAGCAGGATGTTAAGATAATTCACAGAAATCAATACAGCTTTGTATGTATGGCAGTTAGATGATTTAATGAAAGAAAAGACCTAATTAAAATTACAACAAAAAATATGATACCTTGTTATAAATTTAAGAAATGTATGAAAGTTAAATAAGAAAAAATGTAAAATATCCATGAAAGACCCAAAATTAGATTGAATAAGTGGAAAAACTACTAATGTTCGTAGGTAATAAGACTCAGAATTATAAAGATATTAACTCTTTCGAAGCTACTAAATAAATTTAACATAATCTCAATAAAAATAGTAAGAAAAATTGCAATGATGCTAGCCGAGTTTATTTAAAACTTTACATGGCAAAATAAGCAAGCAAACATAGGTAGGAAAATCTTAAAAAAATAAGAGTATGGATGGTGACTTGCCTGTCAAATGGTGTAATATGTATAAATCATTAATAACTGGTCCACGCATAGACAAATACATTATCATACAAAATTGACCCCAATACATATGGAAATTTGCTATTTCATATCTGTCCAGAAAAGTTGGACTTTTTTTATTAATGGTGTTGAGGCATTTCAAAAAAGATAAAATTAAATCTGCACCTCACTCCATAGACCAAGATAAAGTTCAAAATGGCTAGAGATCTAAATGTAAAAAACAAAAGAATGCAACTCATGAAAGCGGCCATATATATTGGAGTAGGGACACTTACCAACTGTCTCTCAGAATCCACAAGCAATTTAAAATAATTAGGTTCAATTACATAAAACAGAAGAAAGGGAACCATGCACAAAGTAAAAAAAAGATATATTTTCAATATACACAAAAAGCAATTATCACTAATATATAAACACCAACTAAAGTTGAGGGGGAAAGACCAATAAACCAAAGGAAAAATAGGGAAAATATATGAACAAGTAATTCACAGAAAAAATAATTTAAATGGACTTTAAATATATGAAAATATCATTAATCTCACTCATAATAAGAGGAATACAAATTGAATTATATTGTCATTTCTCAAATTTCAGCTTTACAAATATCTAACAGTTTAGAAATATAGAATTTTGGCAAGGCTATTGGGAAACAATCACTGTCTTATATTTTGTGGGGATGTAATATCATACAATCCCTGTGAAGGGACATATGGTAATATCGAGAAAACTTACATATGCATTTATCTTTTTCTCAGCAACCTCACTTCTAGGAATCTAGTCTAAAAATAAAGCAGGAAAATATGAACTGACTTATGCTCAAGATTATTCACTGTGACATTCTTTAGAGTAGTAAAAGATTGAAATCAACCTCAATGTTCATCAGTTGGAAACTGGTTGGATAAGCTACAGTGCATTCATATAACCTAATATTGTGTAACTATAAGGAAAAAATGAGGAAGGTTTTTATATACTCATGTGGCTTGAGAACCAGGATATAATTTAAGAGAAAAGAGCTAAACAGATTTAATTGTATCTTTTTAAAAATGCCTCAACACCATGTGATATACTGCTTTTTGTATAAGAAAGGGAGTTAATTATACAAATGCAAATATAAATAGAAATATTTGAAAAATATTAGAGAATTAACTAAAAATAAAAGTGATTACCCATAAAATAGAAAGAAGCCATAGAATGGGGAAAACAGTAACAGAAATGGGGCTTCTTTGAATATAATCAGTTATATAGTTTTGATGTTGAAGTCAAGGGAGTGTTTTAAATATTCAAAATTTAGAGAGTCCAAAAAAGAAGAAAGCAATTCCTAAAGACTGAAAAAGTTAGAAACATTTGTTACTAACAGGAATACAGAAAGAGTATTTTCTCATACATTTATGGTATGAATTGAAACATTTTTTGAAAGAAACCTGCCTGTCAATATTTATTAAAATAAAGTGTGTGTGTGTGTGTGTGTGTGTGTGTGTGTGTGGTTTGCACAAGCACATGCTGACCTAACTATTCCACTCCTAGAAATTTATACCAGAGAAGTGAAAACATCCAAGGATATACAGACATGACATTTATTGCAGTAAAAATCTGGAGGCCATGTTCTTGTTTTTATGAGAATGATTGACAATATCATTTTATATCTACACTATGGAATATTATACAGTATTAAAAAGAATAAATTAGAACTCTACTAGGAGACAGAGGAATTCACATAAGAACTTTTGAATGAGAATGACAAAATACAGATAAGGGTGCATAATATAATTTTATGTTTGTAAAACAGCAATGATGAAATAACATAGATATGTATATGAGTGTGTGTGTGTGATTATGTAATCATAAGGAAAATATATAGGATAGCATAAGAATAGGAATTACCTGTGTAATTAAGGCAAATGTTAGAAAATGGGAAGGCCCAAACAATGAGGGTAACAAAACTGCTTTAACATGGATAAAAACAAAATTTGCATTTGCACAGTTTGATTCCATTTTGCTTTTCTGTTAAATTACATACATATGACTATGTGAGAAAACAAGGTCAATGTTTAAAAAAAGACATACAGTTAATAATCTTAGAGATGATGTGCGTAATTAATGTTGACCCAAACCTTTAAAGAGAAAGAAGAAATATGAGAGAAAAGAAAAAAGGAAAAAAGATAAGAACTGGAAGACTAGAGGAAAGAGAAATTGGGAAGAATGTAGGAGATGAGGAGCCTGGACATGGTATGTCCCAGAGGCGATGCATAAGCTCTGGTCACAGTGCCTGGCCTGGAGCTACCATTGCTAACAATCCCGGTGAAGTTGTAGCTTCTTCAGCAAAGCCTTTCCTCACGACTCAAGTAGAAATGGTGGTTTTCTTCTTAATGCCATTTGTGGTCTGGTGTGCACCTGAAAATATCTCATGGTATTGTAAATCATTCCTTGAACTTTCTCTCCTTTGATATTTTTGTCATCTTTGTTATTAGCATTTTTGTAAGCTTGAACTTTATGTCAGTGTTTCACACAGAAAGCATTGTACAAATGTTTATCAAAAGAATGGTTTAAGTCCAATGGATAAGGTTAGAACCTAGTCTTCTCTCTCTCAGGCTATTCTGCTGCCCTGAAAATGGAGTGGAGATTACATTCAAAGGTTCTAAAGCACTTATTTGCATTATCCCAAAAGAACAGGGGTGTTTTCATAGGAAGTAAAGACTGGAAATATGCAGGAAGGGGAACAAGTGAGTCTGGCTTCTGTTCCTGTTCTTTAGTCTGTGAAGCTGTGAATCTCTACATGTGAATTAACAAAGCAGTAGAACATCTAAATTGTTTGTTTTCCTATTTCACCAGCTAAGACTGGGAGGAGGACTAGAATGTACTCCCTTTGGTTATGGCATGTGCGAGCTCAGAAATAGTGAATTAGGGAATTGAGACAAAAGCAGTCTCTTCCACCTTAATGTCCCAAGAAGGGAACTATAATGTGAACCATCTCCACCTTAACCAAGGCCTGGGCTGTAGAAAGCTGAAAGCTTCCTTTCTGCTTTCCATCATTCCACTTTGCTTTCTATTCCTGTCCTTAGTCTAAATTGTACTGCTGTGTTAAACATCCTCATTCAGAGTAAGAGCCACACCTAGCTCTGTGCAAAAGCTTTTCCATCTCATCCTTTTATTCTTCTCATTCTTTATTAAACCCACAAGCTTTGGGGATTCAATTACCTGTGTGTGGTCTTAATTTATTCTAAAAATACCAAGTCTATTCAACAGTTTTGAGTTATAGAAGCAGGGTGATAAAATGTGTGCATTTTCACATTAGGAATCTATATATATGAACAAATATCTCTAAGCAATGAAATTTTACAGTGTGAGACTTTCAAATGGTAGATTCCCCATGTGAAATTGAAAGTCTAAGAAAAATGTTATGTTTTCATGATGATACAGTATTACTTACTTAATTATTTGAATCACCTTATCCACATATCATTACCATGTTATATATTTCTTTTCTTATGAATGTGATTTTGAAACTGGAAGACATTGCCAGTCTTAAAAATAAAATGCTGATGAAGGTAGCCCAATGTGAGAATTATCTTGGAATAAAATGTATGGAGAGAAACTGAACCAATTACATATATATAGATATATATATATATCTGTGTGTGTGTATATATATATATATATAATTGATTTTTATGATATCTATCTCACGATAGAAGTTTGATATACATAAATTATATAATACATCACATTATAAAATAATATATAAAAATATATAATATGTATCTATATATAGATATATATCTATACATGGAATGATCTATATTGATCTATATGTATCTATATATTTATTGAGAGAGAGAGAATGAATAAGGAATTGCTCCACACAATTATCGAGGCTGAAAGTCCCAAGATTTGTAGTCTGCAGGCTGGAGATCCAGAGGAGTAGATGGTGTCAGTCCAGTCTGTCCAAAGGCCTGAGAACTTTGAGAGCTGCTGGTGTATGTTACAGCTGAGGTCAGGAGGAGACTGATTTCCCATCTCAACTACTAAGGTAAACTTCTAATTTGGCACCATTTTGGTACAGCTCCAATTCCTATTATTAGATAGATCAATTGCTCTTATTTCTTCTGGTCGAGTCTTCAGTTGATTGAAATCACAGCAATCACATTAGGGACAGTATGCCTTGCTCAGTCTCCCAATTCAAAGGTCAATCTCATTCCAAAACACCCTCACAGTCACACCCAGAGTATTTTATCAAATGTCTCAACACTTTGTCAAGTGGCCCAATCAAGTAGACACCTAAAATTAAGCATCATGTCATATGAACCAAAGCATAGTTTTTTGCAGAAATTCCTTTGAAGGGATGGGTAGAGCACTAAAGGTATTTGATTTCCCTTTAATAGCTCTCATATAAGATATTAGAAATTGCAAACATAAGCTGACAAGCTATTCTTGTGGCCTGGGATTGCTGTAAGCAATCAATTGAGTACTATATGTACAATTTATTCCATCTATTGTTTGGATTAGAGCTCAACATAAATCCTAATTTGGCACCATTTTGGTACAGCTCCAATTTCTATTATTAGAGAGATCAATTGCTCTTATTTAGAAATGTTTTATGTAACAATTTTCTAAAATAGTTTTTAATAAATTGTCTGACAGTGTTTTTTTTCTCACCAGGGTAATTAATTTTGTATTCTCACTCCATCATCAAGTATTTTAAATATGTAAATCTTCTGGCATTTAGTACTGACTGTCACAGCAGTGCCAAAAAAGACAGTAGAATCTTGTTTTCAGAGGTTTTTCTTCACAAGCTTTCTTAATAGGGTGGTAGAATGTGCATAAAATAAGCTTAAATTGATTGCATATTTCTGATAAGACTTTCTATTTCACAAGACTAGAGTCAGGAGAAGACATGTGTGTGTCACCACTGCCTGGTTGTCCTCCCTCTGGGAAAACGACTCTTTGCCTCTCAGAGCCCAGAACAATGTTCTGGAAACAAGAAATCACATGTCACTGTTCCTTCTAACACTGTGGTTATGCATTCAATGATTATTAAACTTGAAGGTAGCTGGTGAGCATGTTCATCCAAATACAGATAAGCAAAAAGAGAAAAAACAATAAGGAAAAGGCTTTTGTAACTAATTCTTCAAACCCTGAGCTTCATGGTAGTGGCACTATGGGTATACAAGATAGAAATCTGTAAAATGTTTATGTGGATTTTGGGGGCAAATGACTATGAAAGTTATTAATTCAGCATACAAGAGTTAGTTCAGACTTCCGAAGCCCATCAACATAAAGCTATTTCTCCTGCCTGCTCAGAAAATCATAAATACTCCCTTCCTTCAACAATATTCAATCAACAAATATCTATTGTGCGTACACAAGTCCTAATCACTTGGCTAGAGAGGCGAAAGAGAAAACAACCACCTGTTTCTGCTCTTTGGAGCCTACAGTATAATAAGGGAGATACACATGAACTAAATAATCACACAGTGAACGTAGGATTACAAACTGAGACAAACTGGAACAAGAAAGAGCAACAAACTGACCCAAGCCAATTTGATAGTTTGCAATGATAAAGTTATGTACGATAGATAAAGGCACCTCCAAAAATTAATGTTGCCCAGGTCTGCAGTTCTCCCCACTCACTTCCTGACAACCAGGTGTCAGTTATAATGACAGTAAGCCTCAGATGGAATTCTGTCACACCAATGATTATCAGTAAGCTCGCATCCAAACAGAAAAAAATAAATGCATTCACGCATCCTGGAAGCTTGATGAATTTCCAGTCTTTATTCCTTAAATGCGGGCAATACTTCTCAAATGCCAACGTTCATTTGAGCCTGGGGTGGGACTGTAAAGTCCACCTTTCCAACCTGCTCTCAGGGAAAATGACTCTGTGGCTGATGTGGCTGATACTGCTGTCCCCAGACCACACTCTGAGCAGCAAGGTGTTTTTTTAAGATGCTCTATTAAAAGTTCACTTGACGTTAATGTGACAACATTCCAGCAGTAGGATTCAGGCGTCAACAGCCTTTGTAGGCATCTGGATCCTACAGGGCACTCTTTGGAAGACTATTCTACTGGACGTGCTCAGTTCTTTACCTTATTTCTTCAGAAGCAAGAGAGCTAGTATGGTGTTCCTAGCCAATTCTCATTTTTTAAAATACCACCCATTAAATGAATGAAAAAGTTTAAACACCATTTGCTAGTTTTCAAACCCTCTGGTGGATTAAAGATAAAGATAAGTGAAGCATTTGTGAAGCTGCCTCTGAAGAGGAGATGTTTTTTAAATTATAGCTTTAAATTCTCATTACTCCTCTAGTGTGTATTTTAGATTAAGGTCCTTCGACTATGAGTGAAACACCCTCAAGACAGAGATCAAGACACACACACAAACTGTGTATCCTAAAATATTTACAAGTAACTTATGGACAACATAAATTGTCTATAACTAGGTCGTAGGCATGGCCAGATTAAAGAACCATGGCCCACACTGAGTGGGTCCCCGGGGAAGAGCTGAAATCTACAGAATGAGGAGGAGGTGCCTTGGAGGTGAGGGTACCCCAGACAAAGAGAACGGCATGAGCAAAGCCTCCTGCTATAACAAGAGAGGTGGTGCCTTGTAGTGTACTAGTGTACTGCCATCGGATGGTTATATAGGTCAAGCAAGTCTCTCAGGCTGGACCAAGAACACAGCCCTGGGTTCTTCTTTCACTTGGGACTTAGAGTCTCAGCACTTGGTGCAGGCAATCACTGGGGAGGCAGTCACAGTTCATTCTATGATTAAGCTATAAAATTGACCTTCCTGGTAACTCAGTTTTGTCTTCTGCCTAACTGATTGTGCCCTCGTTAGCACCTGGACTGACAATCTATGCTCCTCTGGCTGCTAAGGATTTGCCTGAGGCTTCTGGGAGAGAAATTCGGTGTGTCAGCTAAGGAAACCAAGTACTGTTCAAGGAAAAACATCTATTAGTAAGATAAAACTTTGCATTTGATTCAAGAGATGCTTTTGTATATCACTGAAATTCACAGGACTCAAGACTAAACTTGATGACAACAGTTTTTTTTTAATGTATCCTCAGAAAAGTACTGTTATTAGTAAATGGCAATAGCATAAACAATAAATTTATGATGTGGAAAAAATTGTAGTGCATAAAATGTATCTTTAAAGTGAGACATTATTGTGTATTTTTACATTACACATTTTCTAAATAACATAATTGAAGTTCATGTAAAATGTGATTACAGAGAATACACAAATATTTTTCCTTTTTATATGATTTCCTCAGAACTTGTTGTCAGTATGGTATGCTCTTTAAAGTTTTTTGCCCTTGGACTGAAATATTTTCAGTTTATCTCCTCACAGCTCTTTCCTCCTCTATCCCATCCTTCTAAAGATGAGTTTATGATAGGCTAGGAAAAGGGAGGGGCTGGGAAAGGGACTCATCAGCTTCTGTGACAAAGTTAAAGGTCTTGTGTGTTTGAAAAAATAATGAGCATGTTTAGTTATGAACACTCATCATCTTAAGAATTATATTTTAACCTTAAGAAGCAACATAATTAAACAAATATGTCTGCTTTATATGTACATATACACACACGCATAATACTCATTTTAAAATAATAAAGATAAATGTTCAGACTAAGGTGATTAGCACTAAGAACAGGAAGAGCTCTTATATATGCATACTTATCTCCACTAGTCTAGATGGGGCTGTGAGTTATAAAATACTTTATGGTAGCTGCAGTTTAAAACTACACTCACCTTTGACTGTGTGAGGATTTATTGGTTTAAGTGATGATCTCTTTGGTAATAAAGAGAAAGTTGTGCTGGTTGAACTGCTAATCCCACTGCTTGGCTTTTGAATTCCATTGAACCTAAGTTGTGTCTAGTAGGGAAGAATGCACATGTGTGTGCTTTTATTATCTGTTCCACAAACTCCTGGTTCTGCTTGTTATCTCCATGGCCTCTACCAGGCTTCTTCAGAACCGGCACAGGCTAGAAATATAAACAGCTTCAAAAAATGCTTAGATAAACTCATGGATGAGCTGTGTAATTAATTATTAGGGGAGGTTGGCATGGTTTGTGTTACCTCCCTCGCCTTTTCATGGTTGAGATCAGAGGCAATAAATATACTCTCCTGCCAAATTGTTATCTGAGACCAAAACTATAACCGCATGGACTGACCTAATGAATGTAATGAACATTTTATGACCTTTTAAGTCATCTTCTATTTTTAAGAATGGGAGAAATCACATACTATCTGGGTTAGATTTGCTTCAGCAGTTTAGACTAAGTCCGCTTAGGAGGAAGGGTTCATTATAACTGAGCAAGGCAGGATATACTCTCAAAGGCAGGGCTGCCAACATTGCCAAGTTGAAAATGTGGCCTTAGTCAAAATGTAATTATGCAGTATTGAAATGATTTGACAGCTATGCAACTATTTTTATAGTCATAAACTTAAAAAGTAATTGTGAAGCTGTCTGATGAGTGCATAGGAGTTCAGTATCCCATACTACTTTTATGTATATTAGACATTTTCCATAATAAAGCTTTTAAAGTAATCATTAATAATGCCATTATTGAATAAAGGGACTATAAAGTGCATGTTTGGCCTTACCTATTTGTAGCTAAATCTAATATCATTTAGTCATGTCTAGCACTTGACTACTCAAGGGGCTATGGGCCAACATAGATTTGAAATATAGACATCACCATTTTTAGGGCTATCATGGGGTCAGCAAGAGCAGGTGGCCCAGGCAGCCCAGAGTGGATTCTTCCAAAATGAAGGCAAACTTGAGAGGCAAGGAAAGTCATCTGGCCACTCAATGTGGGCACAGCCACGTCTCTGCTAGAGTTCAGGTGGGATTTGGGGAGCCTGGTTGGTAACAAAGAAGAAACAAGAGGGTAAGAACTGAAAATAACCAGAGAGGTGAGGGCTTAGGTAGAAGTAAGCAGAGACTGCAAGGCAATCCCAGGCTCTTAATCCCAAATGGGGGCTCAGTATGAAGATCCTCATGGCATGAGAAGCACTAAAACCTTGCATGGAATCAAGACTTACCTGTTCAATCCTCCTAAGTCTTAAAGGAGCATGTTCCCATCAGAATCACAGATTTAGATAGACTTTAGAAATTCTCCCACTCTGAACATCACCTAAGGATTTTATAGAGATGATGGAATTAGTAAGCAGAACATTTTTTTAAAAAAGAAATTAAGTAAAATAATTTAGTTCTTCTGAAATCTCAGCACAAACCCAAAGAGAGTGCCCATCTTAGGTTATTGTGCTTTCTCTAATTCCCAACTCTAGCTTGTTTCCCTGGTGTAAGAAATAGAGATTTATTTCTGATTTTGACAGGTCTTACTGACAAGTACTGGAAATGCCTGCTGCTGATCAATTCCGGAGGCTGTTTAGCATTTCACTTTTATCATATGTGTGTCTTTCACTCAAGTATCCATTCAGTCTATATTCACTGAGTTTTTCTTGGTTCTAGGCACAGCAATTAGGCCTGGGAACAAAATTCTGAATGACATATAATTTTTGCTCCCAAGTGCTTATAGATTTGTTCTAATGATGTCTTTCGGGCAGTTTCAACATTGTGAAAACAGGCTGCCTCTGCTAGAAGGGTACTTCTGTGGTTTCCATGTCAGAGCTTGTCATTGCACATCCTTCGCTTTTACTATTACCTTCATTAGGTAACAAGAGGGGGAGGGGATGGTCAAGAACAAGAAATACCAAACATTCTGCTTTACCTGACAGCCCTTATCAAAGTGCTCTCTTCTCCCCTCCACCCCCTTATTTCAGGTGGCTCAGTAAATTTATAGAACTTAATCTGGCTGAGATTGGAAATAACGCAAACTCATCTCCATGGGGCAGCACAATGGTTTGCCATGAGGAAAGGAGCCTGGCATACCTCCCCAGACTATCTGGATCTTTCTATAGCCAGATGTTTTCTGGTTATATGAACCTCACAATGGAGCTGCATTAAATTTCTGCATCCCATTGGCTTACATTTCTCTGAGCCATTGCTTCTAGAGTGAGTGGTATTCTTCAAAACAAGAAACACGTTTGGTGAGCTGCAAACTGAGGCCAAAACAATTTGATCTAGAATGAGAGACCCGGTTCATGAAATTTGTGCATGGGGAAGCGGGGTGTATCCCTCAGCCCAGCCTGCACCCTCTTCAATCTTGGACCTCTTGAGGGATGCCTGACTGCCCGTTTAGGCCCAGTAGGATCAGGCCTAAACAGGCAGTCCGACATCCTTCTCACAATCCAGGACTGCTAGCTCACAACTGCTCACCTGCCTGCCTTCCTGATTTCCACTAATGCTTCTGCCTGCCAGCCTGACCACCCCCTAACCACTATCCTGCCAGCCTGATTGATGCCTAACTATTCCCCTGCAAGCCTGTTTGCCCCTAACTGTCCTCCCCTGAAAGCCGGTCACCCCTAACTGCCCTCTCTGATCACTCCCAACTTCTTTCCCCTGCAGGCCTGAGTCTCCCCAAACTCCCCTCCCCTGCAGGCTTGATCACCCCAACTGCCCTCCCTTGCAGGCCTAGTTCCTCCAACTACCCTCCTGCTGGCCATCTTGTGTCCACATGGGGGCAGCCATCTTTGACCAAATCAGGGCAGCAATCTTGTGTATTGGAGTGATGGTCAATTTGCATATTACTCTTCTATTAGAGGCCTGGTGCATGGGTGGAGGCCAGCTGGTTTGCCCTGAAGGGTGTCCTGGATCAGGGTGGAAGTTCCCTTAGGGTATGGGGCAACCTGGGCAAGGGACTGTGATGGTTTGCAGGCTTGCCACGCCCCAGTGACCAAGTGGAGGCCCTGGTATCTGGGATTTATTTATCTTCTATAATTGAAACTTTGTTGCCTTGAGTGGAGGCCTAGGTTGGCCAGGGTGTGCAGAAAGCTTGGCTTCCTGCATTACCGAAGAAACCCAAGCCTTCTGCTTGCTCTGTGGCTACAACCATCTTGGTTGGGTTAATTTGCATACTCGCTCCTGATTAGCTGATGGGTGTGACTTATGGATGTAGTGGAGGTATGGTCAATTTGAATGTTACTCTTTTATTAGAGAGGATACTGAATATATTACTAGGGTGGTGTTTGTCCAGAATTTTCATTCCTTTTTTACAGCCAGTCTTTTCTAGCTGTAACAGCAATAGCAAGTTGCTTGGTCTTCAGCAAATAGAGACATTATTGTCACATTATTAGATGTCATATTTATAAGACTAGAGCCATTTGTTGAGACAATTTTCCCTTTTTAAGGTAGTTTTATTGGCTTCTCTTTTAAGTAAGGACCAGAAATAGGAATAATATCGACTCTAATTTGACAAAATCGCTCAAAAATGTCACTTTCTGGGTTAGTGAGTTTTTGTGTTTTTCCATTTTTTTTTCTTTTTTAGTAACCTTATTATCCTTCTCAGTTTAGCTTTCAGTAAGATCCTGGATTTGGAGGAAAGGGCACTGAATTGATATGGGGAATAACAAACGGCTTTGTATTTTTTGGACCTTACATTTCAAGAAATAATAAAGGCAAAGTGTTTTTATTTCACAATCACAGCAATTCATCACAGCTAAGGACCCTGGATTTCTTCTTGGTTTTGATAATCATCTCTTTGTATTCACCCGGAGTACTGGGCTGTAGTAATAATACTAATAATTGTTGTAACCACTTACTTATTTTATTCTATAAGCTGGTCACTTTCTGAGGCACTTTTTATATATCCCTTTTCTCAATCCTTGCAGCCAACCAAGATATTATTAATATCATGACTTTACCTACTAGGAAACTGAGGCACAGAGAAGGTAAGAAAATTGCTCAAGGGCATATAGCTTTATATTGTCTATGTGTCTAAGCTTCAAGACAATCAAAATTATTTGTAGTCTCTCTCTCTCTCTCTCTCTCTCTCTCTCTCTCTCTCTCTCTCTCTCTCAAAATGTCCTTTTACCTAATGTAAATGATCAAACAAGCAAAAGTAACAACAATAATAAAGACCACAGACAAGGCCATGAAACTCAATCTTATATTTCACAAAAGGATGAATATGACATAAGATGAACAGGAAAAGCCCTCTTAGTGTTTTGAGGAGACTGAAAGAGGAAATCAAAGCGAGGGCTTAGTTGAAGATAGTCTGGCTTCCTTTCTGGGTTGAAATCTGGAAGGAGTGGCGAGTAAGAAGGGGAAAAAAGCCTAAGTCAATGACTTTTGTGTACTTTTCAGTGTTTACCTTTATATATACCACCCTCAGTGGGTTCTGGAGCAGTGCACTAATGTAGTTTAGGGAGGCATCTCATTATTTATTTATTTATTCATTTGCTCATGCATTCATTCAGGTAATATTATCTGATTCACGAAACAAAAAAGCCTTGCTAATGCAGTACCAGCCATGTAGGTGGTGCTCAATAAATATTTGTTGAATTAATACATGGATGAAGGGATATGCTATAAAGAAACACCTTTAATTATGGGACTCTTTTTGACATTACATCAATATTCAATTTTCTACATTTAGAACCTGCCAGCAACTCTGCTGCAAATTCTATTTTGAAGGCTACAATAACTTGCTCAGGAAAACATTACCACTGAAATTTTACAGAGATATCCACAGCTTGAAATTTGTTCTAAGTGATAGTGTTTGAAACCCCTAAATCACGTTTTCTGGCTTTGAGTGAAAGGATGTAAAAAAGATGGAAATTAATCTTTCAAAATATGGATTTTGCTTGTTGAATTGAAAACTTTTTATTTTCTTCTAGGTAGAGTTCTTTCAATGTGATGAATTCATGATGTATATTTAACTGCCTTAGTAATATTAATAGCAGTTAATTTTTAGAGGCTATTAAAAAGCATTTGTTATATTTAATTGATGAGACTCTAAGTTGACTGCTATATGTTGTCTTATATTAGATGTGTAGCCTGCCCTTTGTTCATCAATTCCTCTATTTATAGCATTCATTGAACCACAGATACTTACTGAATACAAGGTATGATGTGCTGCAAAAAAAAAAAAAGTTGGGGGGTCATGGGGGAAGAACGAGAAAGCATGGCTTATTCTTTTAAAGAATTAATAAACTAATAGAAGAGAGAAACTATAAAATTTTTGGCTCTTTCATAGGCCAAGTCAGTTGCTTTAAACATAAACAAGGAAATTATTATAAATTATGTGCTGCCTTCAGGCATGTACCATGCTGCTGTTCCACATTCTTCTCACCAAGCTGCATCCCTGAAGGGCAACACAATAGTAATTCTTCATCCCACTGTTTCTATTTGTCTTCAAACATGTGAAGGTAAACATAACCGGAGCTAAGGAAAATTGAGAAATCAGTGAACTTTGTATAAACCAGGGGTCCCAGACATGTCCAGTTATTCAGAAAGCACTGTTCCTTAAAAAAAAAAAAAAAAGCAACAACTGTATTTTTAGAACAGTCTTAAACTTACAGAAAAAATCCTAAGATTGTGTGGTATGTATAATTAATGAACCAATATAGATTATTATTGTTAGCTAAAGTTCAGACTTTGATTTCCTGAGTTCTAGCACTTTTATCCAAATAAGGATAATCTGAAATTAAGAGAAAACAAAAAGGCATAATATGAAAAAAATAGGCTGGCTACTGTGTGACTAAGATGCAAAGACCAAGATCTTTCCTAGGAACTACCATGCGATTATTTCTGTCCTTGGCTTCTACCCCTGCTTCCATTTTGAGATGTCTAGTTAGCTTCTCTTTAAGCTGTAGCTTGAATTAATCGAAAGGTTTAAAAATAAACTCTTAGGATGGCTTTTCTAAAATAGAGATTTTTTTTATAAAAGTTGAATTCAAGTATATCCCTCAAGAGAAATAAAAACCATTATTTTTAAATGATTCTACTAACCTATAGATAAGAGTTAAACTATAGATATAGAGTACATTCCACTTTGATATCACTTCCCCGCTATGCTCTGATTTGGAAATGCTCTCAAATATCCATTTTGGACTTTTTAGGGTCCTGAAGCTCTCTTTCAACTTCAAGAATATATGCAATGTGCCAAGAAAGTGAAAATGGCTTTTATGGAACATACCTTCTACACCAGGTATCAACCTGGTGGGCCCCATTAGAAGTCCTCCATCACCTAGAGTTTGCTCCCTCCATCTATTGTGGTAAAACCACGCAGAGATGAGAGGTGGCCACCAGAGGACACCAGAATTGGCACCTTGACTGGGCTTGTTACTGATTCAATTTGCCTTTCTTCTGCTAGAAAGGTCCAAGGTAGAGTAATTGTTATGATGAGGCTATAGGACAGACTACTCAATAACTGATTTCATACAGTAATTTCTTTATAAAGGAAACCTGCTTAACTGTGTCTAGTCTTAAAATTATCTATACCAATAAAAGGGTAATATGCTAATTAGGGCAGATGTCTTCTAGACGACCTTCCAGACGTCCTTCCAGATAAAGCCACAGTGGCTACGAAGGGCCGAGGTGTGGCTGAGAAGGGCCCAGTCTCAGACTAGCAGTGGCAGCATCAGCAGGGTAATGGGATCGGCGCCTTCCCCCAATTGGCCAGGTCGCCTCCTGCAGAGGGAGGCCAGACTGCAGCTTAGGCTGGGGGCTGAGACAGAGGCAGTTAGGGGCAATCAGGCCAGCAGGGGAGCAAGGTAGGGTTGATCAGGCTGGCGGGGAGGCAAGTTAGGGGCAATCAAGCAGGCAGGCAGAGGGGTTAGGGGTGATCAGGCAAGCAGGCAGAGGGGTTGGGAGCAATCAGACAGGCAGGCAGGCAAGCAGTTAGGAGCCAACTGTCCTGGATTGCAAGAGGGATGTCTGACTGCCTGTTTAGGCCCCATCCCACGGGATCGGGCCAAAACAGGCAGTCAAACATCAGGATAGGGCCTAAACAGGCAGTCAAACATTCCCTGAGGGGTCCCAGATTAGAGAGGGTACAGGCCAGGGTAAGGGACTCCCACTCTGCAAAATTTTGTGCACTGGGCCTCTAGTAACCTAATAAAGACCATCTTAACAAAGTGCTTTATGACTTTAGGCATTTTAACTCATACATTTTTATGAGTGATATCATTGCTCTTATTATGCAAAGATATAGTTCACCTGTTTAGAAAGATGTTCCAGAGGAATGTTGCTTACAAGGTTTTGTCCACTCTGGGAACAAGAATCTTCTCTGAATCCATCAAAGAAGTTTTCCCTATTTAAAGTCCCTAATATGCTTCAATACATGAGCGTTTTCTTCTTTGGGACAATGAAGATAGCTAAAGGATTTATTGGGAATGACCTGAATCTTCTGAATGGAAGAAGAAACACTATACAGCAATAAGCAAAAGAAATCGTTGTAAAAATATAAAAGAAGTTCTGAAGTCAATTTCCAGTTCCTCTCTCTATTGAATGCATGAAAATTTTAGGCAGCATATTCTGGTCTTGAACAAAACTCTCTCCTCCCAGTTTCCAAAGTTCTCCTTTTATGCCTAGCTAATGCAGTTTGGGATGAAATGATAACATCTTATAATTAGCCTTCTATTATGATTTTAAGATTATTTTCTATCTCAGTTCACCTGATTAAAAAATATTGATAAAAAACGTGATCATATGTCTTTGGTGGAGGCTTTGCTTTGGCTAAATGTGGCTGTCCCTTGACTGGGTTGCCTAGCTGCTGCACTGCTCTGTCACTCTATTCTAAAGATTTCTGCTGTGTTGCCTGCTATTCTGTGGTAATAGAAAGGTTACCATCTCTTTCCAAGCTGGGAAGGATGTCAGTTTTGATTGGGATCTGTCTCATATATCAATGTTGCCATTAGTCATTACCAGACACACCACTATATCTCAGAAGTGGTAACTCAGGGGACTTCCTAAAAAGTGGTGTGTCTGGTAAACACTAAAAAGTGTTTAACCACTTTCTTCCCAATGACCTAGAGTCAACTTGGGATCAGTTCTCACCAAGATGGTAGCAATTTTGCAGAGCCCCTTAGGGTATAAACCTAAAAGGGTTGGGAGACCAAATGTTAGCCCTGGTGATCAGACTATTCCAGCACTACCTTCTGTCCTGGCCCAAGATTATTGTTACAGAGGTTACTGACCTAAGAGAGGCAAGATGTACATCTTTGTCTTTGAAGCAGAACATAAAGGAGAATCACATTTTTTTTTTGCTCTACCTACATCAAATATTTCTCTAGGCAGTTATTTTTAAATTTTACTATGTGTTAGAATCATCTGGCTAGTTTGCTAAAATAGTGATCTTGTATAACTCTTATAAATTTGAATTCAATAGGTTTTGAGTAAAGCCCAGATGTCTAAATTTTTACTTGTTCTCCAGGAAATTCCAATACAGGTAGTCCTTTGGTCAACCATTGAGAATCACTGACTATTCTAAGATAAGAATTGGGCCTAATATAGTCAATAAGTTTGAGAATTCTGAAAGATGAAAGGCCCAATCACAGAATTTAGTTCTTAGTATATGAGTTTATTGGTATGAAATAATGTTGATATCCAAGGGGAAGATTAGAAATTACAGAGCCCCAGACATTTTGGCTCAGTGGATGGAGCGTTGATTTTTGGACCAAAGGGTTCTGGGTTTGATCCTGATCAAGGGCATGTACCTCAGTTGCAAGTTCCTTCCTGGCCTGAGCCCTGGTTGAGGCTCGTGCAGGAGGCAACCAGTTGAGGTGTTTCTCTCACATCGATGTTTCTCTCAGTCTTTCCCTCTTTTTCCACTCTTTCTAAATCAATGGAAAAATATCCTTGGGTGAGAATTTAAAAAATGCAGATTATCGGGCCCCATCCATACTCTCAGGAACCTGCACTCATACAAGTATTCCTAGTGATTACTGGGCAAGTTGAAGACCACAGAAGGAGAGATGTGGTATTTAGCCAATTTCACAGTCATTTACCAAGAGTGTCCCATGAAAGCAGGCTGATTAGTAAAGACCCACGGTGTGGGAGCTTCTAGCAAAATTTGGTAGCAAGCAGGCAGCAATAGCTTAATTAAAATTCAAATCTCATCTCTGTTCTTAAAATTCAATTTCACCACAGCAAAGAATTACCCCTGACTAATGAAATGGATGAATAGACTAAAGTAAATTTGATATTTAACTTGTGTTTTACTTTATTTTTTTTCCTTCACTGTTTGAGCAAGGTAAATAATGCCAGTGCAGTCACGTCAATGCTCACTCTTTTGATAACAGCCCAGAACCAAACATGTACTTTTCTTTTTCACTTCGGTATCTTAATGGAATGAATGTGATATTATTTATCAACTGTAAGCTTGATGGAATACATCATATAAATCATCTGAAATGTTATTTGCCACCTTCCTGCCTGTTCTGAAATGCATGCAGGCTTAATTAATCTAATTAGTCAATGCACAGATCAGGAGCACATTTATAGCTTCTCTGTCATCATAAATAAAGTAGTTTTGTTTTCATAGGCTAAATAATTCATTTTAAGGATGAATACTAGGAAGAATCCGGGAGAGCTGACCTCTATTACAGTAAAACAGAATAACGATGACAGGGTTTTCTTTCTATTCTGTGTGCCCTCCATTAACCTCCTATTAAAATACTCCTTTGCAGGGGCATCTAGGGGGGAGGAGGCGGCTCCTGGCAGAAATGTCATGCCCTTCCACCTGGAGAGGCATACCTGCCATTTGCTAAGAACCTCACAATTGAAAGACACATGGATTCTTAAGTACAGGCATGTGCACTACAGAGCTGAGGACCACAGATGCTGTAAATTCAGAGCCCACGCTGCTGGCTGAGGTCAAATCCAAAAGGAGAACAGGGGCAGAGTCGCAGGTGAGAAATGAGGCTAAGCATTTAGTGAACAGGCTGGATGTTGCGAATCAGCAATTGTTTCTTTTCACAGCCATGGCTCCCTGGTGCAGCCTCGCTGGCTGTGCGGTCCCCATTCCACGGGACACACTCACCTGACAGCAACATGAATGGAAGCTTGCAACATGGTGGACTGAAAGGAAAGTATCTCCTACTATTTCTATGCTGTGTCCTCAATCTACCTAACCTCTGTGTGTGCTATTTCTGCTCAGTACAATGTTGACATTTCACAGGTTTATGTGAGATAATTCGAGAACTTAGCAAATGACCTGTTTCTCATATATTTGTGGGACTCATAGCAAGAGTATGAGTGGAGGCCGCTGTCCCCAGCCCACTGCTTGTTCTTCTATGGCCTTCCCTTTCGCCCCCCCACCACTCAGAAGGAGTAAACCAGGGAAGAGGCCCATGTGGGACTTGGAAGTGGATTCAGTCCATTCGGGCAGAGACTTCATGGGTCCTGTTATTCAGAGTAGAGCAAGAAAGCAGGAGCATGGTAGGGTAGGGTTGGGCAATTGGTGCTGGCTTTCCCCCTCATCCCTTGCACTGGCTCATGTATTTATTTTTAAAGAATTGTCTTAAGGCAATAGAACTGCAAATTGCAAAGAGTGAACTTTAATATATGCAAGCTAAAAAAAATACCACCACCAACAACCAGAGTGGTGTGCAGACTATGACATATGAACCATATTGCATTATATATGTATGCCATAGCTTTATTTTATTTTTGTATGCCATAACTTTAAAGAAGGCAGTAGGATAAAGAAGTTGATATAAATAACTCTGGAAAAGGGTGATTTAACTGTGGATGGTAAGGATAATCGTTGGTCTTTAGCTGGCAGTTTCTTGTGGTAGTCTAGATTAGTAATCCTGGAAACACTTTGCATGTAGCCTAAGGTTGAACACATATGTAAATGGGTGATGGGGGTGGGAGCCAGATTCTCACTGTTGGGAAGAGAGGTTACAGATGAGCAAGAAGGGAAGGTCAGAAAAGAACATGTGCCCCTGGGTGAGAGTCTGGGACACTAACATGAGCATGTAATGGATGGAGAGATACAGAAAAAATGTAGATATTTGTATGTATGTATCTTAGTATACTAATCTATACATATATCAAGATACATACATACAGCACCCAGATATTAATTTCATAATTCTATTTTTCTAACAACTGGAACCAAAATCCTCAGAAAAATTGCTGACTCTAGGGCTGAGGAGGGAAAATACCCCAAACCAGACTTACTTTACTTTAAGAACAGGGATAAGCTTGCTTGAGAGCTTGAGATTCAGTCCAATATTATAAATGGTGGGCAGGGCTAAAACCTTTCAGCTTATTGTCTGCCAGCATTCACTGCAGCTGCCACACCTAAATGGTCTGGCAGAAATTATTAAATTTCACCTCTACTAAGAGAAACCTCCTTACCTATAGTACAGAGAAAATACATCTTAATTCTAGAGAGTTCCCTGAGTTTTTAAAATAGTGGCACTGTACCATAAAATCTGTCAACATATTCCAGCAAGCTGGTAGCTGTTTATTTCATAGTTAATCCCCAAAATAATAATAGAAACAATGAACTTTGCAAAAAAAATGTTTAATTGTGTCTCGACCTTTGTAAGATTAAATTATGTCAAGTGCCTACTGTATTTGGTACTGAGAACACTGATGACATCTTACCTCTTAGCAGACAACATCTAATTTTCAGACAAAGCTCTTTCTAGAAATCTAATCTTGAAATTAAGAATGAAGCCAACTTCATAGACCTCTCTTTCTCATCCCTGAGGTAGCTCTGTCTTTGCAATGTCCACAGGTCCCCACACCTCTTCTAATACACAAAACATGGACAGTAAATTAGAATATTTCAAGCAGTAATTAATCTGGACTTGGATATTTCCTTCCAATTAGCATCTTTCACTTGACTCCCAGTCAACACAAGGACATATTTACATTTTGTATTGAGGGAAGAGTAAACTCTTGAGGGGGTGTGCAGCTGAGAAACAACTTCCTTCTATCCCAGGATGCATACTTACAACAGAACTGCCTGCCAAATTCAGGTTGAGTCGGAAACAAACTGTTTAATTGGCACATTGGAGTCACAGGAGCCACTTATTATAAATAGCTTTGGAGATAACAGGAGTTCTCTGGGTACGTTCCAAGGATTCTGGCTGTATTCAAACATTTCCCTGGTAGAGTAACACTAACAATCTTGTATGCTACATTTATTTTCAGTTTAACCTGGCTCTTTCTCTCAATTATTTATAAGGACTCTTATCACATCCTGAAATAAGCCTTCCCCTCATCCCTACGGCTGCTATTGTCTTTTTGACTTCTTCCTCTGAATTTTCCCCAGTCGTAATAACCACAGTAGGGCTGCTCTTGTTGAATTTATTTGTGTAACCACCCCAATGGTGAGGCCAGAGAGAAGGTTAAATTAAAAAACAGATTGGTAGCAGCTTGGCAGCCAGCCATTTGCCCCGGTGGCTCTATGCAAGGAGATGAGGCTCCGAGTTCTTCCCAAGCAGTTTGATGCAACGTGAGTTAGGAAAGCAATGCTCCTCTTGTCTCTGTCAGTGTCTGTCATGGTGATGCCTCTGGCTGCTTTGTTCCCTTCCAGCTGATTTTAGCAAACAATTGAGATATCAAACAGGGATCTTTTTTTTTTCTTTTTCTTGATTGCTTTGCTAGAATGATTGGTACAATGTTCAGACTTTAGGGTAAGGATGCATATTCTTTCTCTCACTTGATTCTTCATTCATTCATTTCATTAGATGCATTTTTTTTTCATTTACCCACAACAGAAGAAAGCCACTAGGTCTCCAAAGAGATCATTTTGGGTTTCAGTCAGAATTCCACCATATTCTAACTGTGTTGCTTTGGACAAGTGACATAACCTTGAGGACTCTCAGTTTTCTACTCTGTAAAATAAGATTCTATTTCCTATAAAATTGTAAAGATTGAATAAAGGATTTAATTCCAGTGACTAGTATGATGCCAAGCCTTTGTCCCAGGTGCCAAGAACAACAACAACAAAAATACTTATTATTCTATTCTAGAGTAGGAAGAGTGGAATGTGAAAGTGTCTTAGGCATAAATCTTTCCCTATTGTTTATGGAATTAAAATAGAGAAGAAGCAAAAAATGCAGAATTCAATGAGGCACAATTGTTATTATCCCTTGAGAGACAAAATAAAACATGGTAATGTGAAAATTATTTATTTTGTCCATGTAGGTAAAAACAACAAAAAAATCTGACTGGTTTGCCAATGAGAGGCCAGAGTGATTATGCTAATGTTTTAACAATAAAAGGAATTCTTTAGCATGTTAACATATTAGTTTTCTTATTTTGTAGTCTGAACATCTGTGCTCATGTACTAATTAAGTAGTTTTGGAATGTTAGACAAATCCCTGGCCCCCTCTGTGGACCACCATTTCCTCATCACAAAATGTCAAGATTGAGAGTTTGCCTCTTAGGTGTTCTCCAGTGTTAACCCTAGGGTTTTAGGATTTCAATTCTCCTTGTCAATGGAAGCTGTAAACACTAACAACACCAAACTTGCATATAGATACTTCCATACTTGTGTGTTGCCCTCTTCAGGCCGAAGCCCGAATTACCACTCTGATGACTGATCTTGAAGTCAGTTAAAATAAAATACAATCAAAGTTTTGGGATAAACAGTCTGACACTGGCTAAAACTACAAGTTATAGCAAAAATGAGATTTTGTAACATACTTTTTGATTATGATTGCTTTGTAAATTTAGTTAAAATGCACACATATTTGAAATTTCATTTTCCTCTTTTATGTAATAAGTACTTTGAATTACTAGGAATGTTTATTTTTTTGTGTGTGTCAAGTAAACAATGAGCAAATTGAAAAGGTCATTTTAGAAGGCCAGGGGGATAAACTGTCTGCTCAAAATGTTGAAAAATTGCAATTAAGAAGAAGCAGTTTTCCTTTTCTCTTTCCTCTTTTCCTTTCTCCTGCTTTTCATCCCTTCCTTTATTCTCTCTTCTATACTCCTTCTCATCCTCCCTCCATTCTATTTTCTTCTGTACAGTAGAAAATAATTTTACTATGCTTATTTACCTGGTTATGAGAATAGACTTCACTACTGACTGATTATGTCAACTTAAGTAAGTTGACTCACCTTATCCAGTCTTAGTTTCTTCATGGATTAAATGGTGCAATCAATAAAAATATCTGCCACGAGTTTTCTGCATGAGTAAGATGAGATAAAGTACATGCATGTGTTTTATAAACTATATGATGCTTGCATGTATTCATATCATCCTGCCTAGGTCTGTGGAGACAGGCCGGGCCCAAACTGTGCCCTTCCCTCCATCATCCATCTGATAAATCTCTTCACTCTACTCACCTGATTTTAAAACATACATCAATCTTGGAAAACTATAGAAACCTGCCCAGTTTCTTTTTCGTGGACTCATTTTCTTATGTAATAAGTATGTTACGCAACAAAGAAATGTTTCAGAAAATGTTTTAAAAACCATATAAGAATGCAGGGTCAAAGGTGTTGATGCTACCATATAAAATCATCCTTGTGGTTTCCTGGTGGAAAAGGGAAGGTGATGATTATCAGTTCTGCTGGGTGAATTGCATCTTTGGTACCAATGCTTCAGATCACGTTTAGAAGACCAGTATGTACAGCATTGTTATTCTGTTTACCAGCACACTGTTTTTATTGATAGTTACTACATCAAATTACTCATAATTGATGGACCAATAATTTTATTCCACCACATTTTTGAGTGGAGGGGGATTAGGTGTCAGAGTTTCTTTCTACCCTTTATAGACTGCAGTTAACAATCTTTTTTTTTTTTCATCTTCCCCCATCCTATTGCTAACCTTAAAATACACCGATTTAGTTCTTTATGGTCCAAGGCAATGCTTCTCAAACTTTCATGTCTGTATACATGAATCATCAGGGATTCTTATCCAAATTAAACTTCTGATTCAGTAAGTTTGGGATAGAGCCCATGATTCTATATCTCTCACTGACTCTTAGGTAGGTGGTGCCTGTGCTTTTGACCTCACACCTCAAGTAGGAGGACCTAAGGAGGATGAGGGAAAAGGATGATGTAACCCAAAGCAATTTGTTTCTGATTCAGTTAGTAACTGAGCTAGGGGGTGCTCCCCACCTTCTTCAGCCATGTTTCTAGCATGCCCAAAGACACCACGTAACAAATCAAAGGATTTTTTCCTTCTAGCTACAGATTGAACCAAACATTCCTTAGACACAAAGGGGAACACTTTCTTTCTTTTTAAAAAAAAAAAGTATTTTATTGATTTTTTACAGAGCCGAAGGGAGAGGGATAGAAAGTTAGAAACATTGATGAGACATCGATCAGCTGCCTCTTGCATGCCCCCTACTGGGGATGTGCCCGCAGCCAAGGTACATGCCCTTGCGGAATTGAACCCGGGACCCTTCAGTCCGCAGTCCGACGCTCTATCCACTGATCCAAACCGGTCCAGCAAGGGAAACACTTTCTTTAGCTCCTTCAGGGCCATAGCTCTGTTCTATATTTATTATGTCAAGTAAGAGCTCTTTGCAGAGGAAGGCATCCATGAAGATCCACTGAGAAAAGGCAAAGCACTGAGTTAGGTGATTTATGGGGGACTAAGTCTCACTGTCTTCCTCCTTTCTGATACTCCTCTACTCCCCAGAATGATACTTCACCTTAACAAATGAGCTCAGAAGTGCTTCTGAGTGTGTGTATGAGGGGCAGAGATGTGATTTGATGGTTTATTTTTCTTTGTGGTTGTTATTTGGGAAGTGGGGAGAAAGGGTGGTCAGGGAAGCTGTGAGGGAGAGTAGTTATTAGAGGTCTTCTACCCATGGTTTACGATAGCCCAAGGGAGGCAGAGTCAGGGGCTGTATTTCATATTTTCAATCCTTACTCTTTTGAAGGAGCACAGCAGAGAAGCTTGTCCTTTCCTGTTACTGAGGAATGAGTTTTCTTGTTCCCTTTATATGTAATCCCCATTCTTTCCCAATTCAACACATGAAACATGGATTTTGAAACAACACAAAATCTGGAGCTTTGATTTTCTAGCATAAGATATTGGGCAGGTTACTTAACTTCTCTGAGCCTAGTTTCCTCATCTCTAAAAATATATCATGTTATATAATTTAATATAAATTACATTAAATGAGGCCAGTATGTGCATTGCACATATAGATTCTTAATGGTTTTTACTATCATGGTAGGTAATTTATACAGGGGTAAAAATATATCCCGTTGTATCATCCTATATAATAAGAGAGGAATATCCTAATTATCCATTATGCCCTAAGGCGTGGGGATCACAGATCAGCAGGAGGGTGGGGCAGCAAGCTACAAACTGGCAGTGGAGAGCTACAGGAGTGGGCAGGGCAGCAAGCTATAAGAGGGGGAGAAGGGGGAGGGGGCAGGAAGAGCTACAGGAGGGCAGCAGCAAGCTACTGGCTACAAGTGGGCAGCAGAGAGCTACAGGAGGGGGCAGAGCATCAAGCAAGCAGGAGGTGGAGAGTTATCAGAGGGGCAAGGCAGCAAGCTATGAAGCTGGAGGGCTGGGGGGAGCTACAGGACAGTGGCAGTGAGCTACTGGAGCACAGGTTCGTGCATGGGGCTACTAGTTTACTATAAGTTACATTAAAATGAGGCCAGGACATATATATTCTTAATGGGTTTTACTATCATTGTAAGTAATTTATTTTAAAAATTAGAGCAGGTGTATAGGACTAAGTTTCTCTAGACCACTTGAGAACTTGCTTGTGTGTGTGTGTGTGTGTGTGTGTGTGTGTGTGTGTGTGTGTGTGTGACTGCCAAGCTGTTTATTTCTGAGACAAATAGGGCTTAGTAGAAATATGTCTGTACCATTCCCATGAGCCTCTGTCTGTTTAATTTGTGTTCATAATTAATCCAGAACCTGGACTAGCTTTTTCCTCTTGTTCCACATTCTACCTTCTACCTACTGAAATAACACAGCACAGGCCACACCTTCATGCCAGACCCCCATTACCAAGAATATATCTCCTTCATTCCTAAATCATTTTTTGTTCAGATTAATCCTCTCCAGCCATTGGTCATGCATTATCTGAGCCATTTCTTCTAAATAGGTTTTATTTTTAAAATATGGTATCTGACCTTCAAATAGTCCTCTCAATACATAGAAAGATGAGATCAGAATAAAGTGGGTAACAAATTCCTACTTCTGTGGCCTCAGATCAGTTTCACTTTATCTGAGGGCTATTCTGTAATGTTGGGAAATATTAGTCTAGCCATTAAGTAACACTTAGAGATGGGAATTTTTTCATTGAACTCAATCAAAGATAAGCTTCATGGGATCTGTAAGCTGTGGCTCTGTGTGCACGTACACTCTAGGGGAGAAAGGGAGCTTCTGCTGGATTCTCAAATATTTCCTGGTCCTCTAATGTTCTGAAAACGTTTGAAGATAAACTCTAGTAACCATTTTCTGGTGCAAAAGATATTTTTTATTTTTAAATTTTCATTTATTAATTTAAGAGAGAGATTTGTTGTTCCATTTATTTATACAGTCATTGGTTAATTCTTATATGTGGCCTCACTGGGATTATACCTGCAATTTTGGCATATAGGGACAATGCTCTAACCACCTGAGCTGCCCAGCCAGGATCAAAATATTAAAAAAAAAAAGTTGATTTTAAAAGGGAGAGTGTAAAAAAAAATCTTTAAACATGTTGATTAACTAAAAGCATATATATACATATATGCAAATTTTATCACTTTTTAAATGAAGAGTCAAGGACTTTTGATGTGGGTAAGTTCATTGAAATTCTGTGTGTTATAAAACGTACCCCATTAAAAGTATTAACCTGCATACATGAGTTGCAGTTTCAGTTTGTTCAAATGAAGGGAAATCTTAAAACGATAGAGAAGTAATATAAATAAAGAACATAGGTTTTTATAACTTTTAGCAAACATTTACAGTTGTCATGCTCACACTTAAATCAATTAGTATGTATTAAATGACTTGCCTTTGTCAAATGTTTCCAAAATATTCAACTTAGTTGAAACAATAATTCTAATCATATTTCTTCAATTTAAGTAATATTGAATTAAATAATGTAATTAAAATTATCAAAGTCTACAGAAGGAGACTTGATAATTAATAACCCTCTTTTAACCAGTTTCTGAACAAGTGGAAAATAAAAAAGAGCCAATATTGAGGTCAGAATATCACTTTTATAAGGACAGAAGCTAAGGTTGAAGGACTGGATTTTAAATGTATTAGCCAAATTAATAGTACAAGTAGGAGTTAAACCAAGAGTTAACTACCCAGTCCCAAGAAGCACTGAACTTAGGCTGGCTCTCCTTAACTGGAACAGAGATCTTGGGTGAGCAGAACTAAGCACACTAATCCAATAGAGAAAAGCAAAGCTGAGCCAGCCAGCTCATTCCTTTTGCCCCTGTGCCATTTGTCAATTACTCTACCTCCCTTGGGGCAGAATGAATGAATCGGGAGAGGTTTGGAGTGTGCTTGGGGAAAATCCCTCATTATGGATTCAAGGAGGGAGAAAAAAAGAAAAAGGAATTCCCCTGTAACAGTAACACCTGTGTTACTGGCTTCATAGGTTGAACAATGCACCTATCTGTCATGGGGAGAGCATAGGACTAACTCATGAGATAAAAATGGATGGCTCCTCTGGATAAAGCCCCTTGGCTAGGTGTGCTTGGTCAGCATGTTTTTCAGAAGCAATGTTAAGTGTTGGTTTATTCTTCTGTTTTGTAAAAGCCAGTTTAGAAAGTTACAGTATCTATTGAGCCCAGGCCTGCCCCATGCTGTCTAGGACTTACGTGTTTAATCTTTTACATTTCATCTCATTTATTTCAAGATGTGATTTTAGGAATTCACTCAATTCTGATGAACATTAGGAAACAACTTTCCTGCAGGCAAAACTGAAAACTTACTTTTCTAAAAACTCTAGAACTTTCAGGATGCTTTATTACAAAGCAAATATATTTCATAGTTATTAAAGTGTTCTTGAAAGTAGTACAAGGGATTCCTATAAAGTTTACGCTCATCAAGCTCTACAGTCAGGTGATGATACTTATATTCTATAGGGATTAAAAACTAAGGAAATACATTGACCCAGTATATTTGACAAAATTTTATATCAAATAAACTTAATGAAAAATAGATATTTACTTAAAATATTTTCCACTGCATGGAGGAACTGGAAGTTTTTAAATATGGCCTGGGTATGCAATAGCATAAAAAAAGATATAATTGTCTTGGTGCAATTAATAGGAAGTTAAGTAATTTTTTAAATGTAGTTCTTAATTTAAACCTTTCAACCTATAAGATAGAAAACATGCATATGTATCACAAAATTTTTATTGATTGTATTCTGATTTTTTCCTTAGATAAATCAATAAGGAATATTTTCTGAATGCTCTTCCTTTCAAAGACAGAGTAAAATCACTCATGATAATCTTTAAAACATAGGGATTGATTTTTTTTAAATTATGTAAAATTAAGTCTTCCCATCAAGACACCCCACTCTCCTTCATTGCTCTTGCTGGGGTATCCTAGCCTGTAGCCAGACTAAATTACTTGTGGTTATCCATGTTGTTGGGCCACTCTTTCCTCCCTGCCTTTGCCTACACTCTTTCCCTCTTTCCCCATATTGTTCACAATCTTTTGGTTATCATTAACATTGCAATATATATTACCACTCATTACAGCAATGCTTATCTTTGCAGAAGAATGAAAATGAAGCAGATACCCATTCCAGGGGACTGGATAAATTATTATGTGTTATACATACAATGCCGACCATACAATAGAATATTATGCCACTGGGAGAAAAAAGAAGAACAGACTGCACTGTGTCCAAATACAGATCTCCAAGTCTATATTATGTGAAAAAGCAAGATGTATAACAATGCAGGGATTAGGCTGGAACTGGCTCTCTGACATCCCCTGAGGGGTCCTGGATTGCGAGAGGGTGATTCTTCGGTGACACTCCCCCAAATCAGGCTCCCTCCTCTCTAGGTCCGGGTTGTGGGTGAAGCATATTTGGGCCCAAAAGTGCCCAGCAGCAATGTAACCTATGGACGATTCCGCAAGAAATTGGCCTTCCTCTTCTACTGGTTTGAGCATCGGCCTCCTGGTGATCATTGTGTGTCATGGCTACCAGGTGAACAGTTAAACAGCTGGATGGGTGCTTAGGCTTTTATATATATTGATATATATAATATACTATATATATAATTATATGCAATATATATATATTTATATAATATATGATATAGATATTACACAAATATCCATAATATATACTTATACACTGAGTGGCCAGATTATTATGTGTTCAGAGATCATAATAATCTGGCCACTCGGTGTATAATGGACATAAGAGTTTAGAGAGAGAAGACTTATACTTTCTGCCTTCGGTGCACTCATCTTTCCTTCTCTCCCCTTTCTTTCTCTTCTAATGGGTTTCCCTTTCTCAGTAATGGGTTTCAAACAGAATAGGTGAGCCCATTAATGGAAAAACAAATGGAGGGACCTGAAAGCCCTTCCTTTAAGAAATATCCCTCCTTTGTGTGACTTTTCCTGGTACTCTCACTAGGTCAAATGTTCCTTCTGCTGTTCCTGCAGAATCAACCACTTCTTCTCAACACTTCTCATTCACCAGCTTCATAACTTGGGCAGGTTCCTTTGTACAACAACTATGTCAGAAATACTATGCTGGGCACTGGAGATATTGACCCCAGATGAAGTAGGCACACTCTGTCTCTAGTCTCATAAAGCTTAGAATTTCATCCATCCTCTGAATGCAGACCTTCCTGTTTAAATTGGTTAAAGTTAACCATGTTAAATTTAGCCTATTATTACAACCTATTGGAATCTTTTCCCAACTTAATTCTGCCATTATTTCAAATAACATTTAAAGATTAGTATTTCAGCCCTAACTGGTTTGGCTCAGTGGACAGAGCGTCAGCCTGTAAACTGAAAGGTCCCAGGTTTGATTCTGGTCAAGGACATGTACTTTGATTTCAGGCACATCCCCCATAGAAGGTATGCAAGAGGCAGCTGATCGATGTTTCTCTCTCATCTGTTTCTAACTCTCTATCCATCTCCCTACCTCTCTGTAAAAAAATCGATAAAATATATATTTAAAAAATTATTATTCCAAGAGATATGATAGTGTAGGTCTCTATTATTATCTCCAATTGATAAATATGTTCTCAAGTCTTTGTAGGAGTCAAGGGTAAAAATTATTGCATCAACAAAGCTCAACTTAGAGTCAATTCATAGTTTCCTTAATTTAATCTGATTACGATTAGCCCACATACACCCTATACATCCCAAATAGATTATAATCTCCTTAAGGGGGAATATGATAGTATATTTTATTTTTGTACATATTTTCTCCAACTTGAATAATATAATTCTACAATAAATATTGGACTGATTAATAGACTGGAGGAAAGAGTCATGTTTCACATTTCCGGAAAGTGCATCTGGGAACAGAGGAGAAGAGACTGCCAGGAAGCTCCAGCACATGGGAAGCTCCAGTAAAGATCACTTTAACTCCCCACTTCAATCTGAAGCATGAACAACAGTGTCAATGGTTAACAATATTTCTGATTTCACCATATTCACCTCTCTTTAGTTTAAATAATATACTTGAAAATAATGGAACCCATATTTGCCTTTTGAGATTGCCTTTATCAGTACTTAATACCCTTCCTATATTGAGATAATTACATGCGATAGTCACAGTTAATTAACAGTGTTCCATAAATAAAGATTAAGTGGAAAAAAATTCACTGGTGGCTTTAAAATCAGCTCCTTTTCTCAGCTGGTTGATTTCTGGAGAGATTTGCAGTGTCTCCTTGAGTCACAGAATTGCCTCTCCTCCCCTGAACTGCTTACAGCTTGCATTGACTTGATGTCTCCAACTATATTGTTTTATTGTAAAGCTTTTTACCACTGAGTAAAAACAGTGACAGAGCAAAACACCAGGTTGGCTTTGTTCCTCCCACAGGCCCTCTTTATTGCCGTGGTTACCCAGCCATGTTGGGGAAAGATGAGAGGAGAACATGGGGGTCATCATTTTTTTGGTGGCTGGGCCTAAAGTTCACAAAACAAAGGAAGGTTGTAAAGGATCCAGAGGGCTGAGTAAGTCTTCCTGCACCATGCCTGCTAATCTCCCAGCAGGGCTCAGTCATACAAAGAGATTGTTCTCCTGGAATTCAAATTGCAAATTTTGCAACTGGGGTAGAGCTGTTATTTAAGCTTCCTGTCACTGGATGTTAATAGTTTACCACTTTTTTGCAAGCTACACTGACAGAGATGGGGAAAGAGCAGCTAATTAATAACATGGCACAATCCAAAAAGAGAATGAGCCTGTGCGCCCACACAGCTTGTGCGCACTGAGAAAATGCATATTTTTTAAGCTCTTTTACTGATGTCAAAAACCAAAGAAGTTTATTCACTTATTCAGTGTTACATTATCATTAGATAATATTTCTCAAAGACTTTCAGAAACTTCTCAAACACACACACACACACACACACACACACACACACACACACACACACTACGGTGTCTAAACCTTTGTGAGAGTTGGCAACTCTAGTTTTATCTACATAACTTGGTTCAAGAAGTATCTGATTATATAAACCAACCTGACAATATATCGTGTTCTTTTAAAAAATTTTTCCCTCAGGAAAAAAGTGGTTAGGGATATGAGCTGTCTAGTTAGTATCACTCTCCCTACCCCCCTCTGTTTTTTGTTTGAATATGTAGATATTGAGCTCTTATTTAAAAAAAAATAAGGGAGAAACAATAAGAGGTGGCCACAATAGTAGTAAAAACATGGTCTTGGAACTTAGCATGTTACCAAGCCCAGAGGTGTTACTGGATAAAATGGGTTCTTCTAATGTGTCATGGTCCTTCTGCAGGCAGGTTAGAGGACAGTGGCTGTCCCCAAGGCTTTTGATAAGCTTCCTTATATTTCCTTGGGTTTGGGAAAGAGCAAGCTTTCTTTAAACTATCCAGTCTCCTTCCTGGATTTTCTTCAGTTTATGCTTGTGTCCTCTACCTATCCAATCTCTTTCCTGGATTTATCAGGATTTCCTGCCCTTCTCCTATCCAATCTTTTCCCCAAATTTTCCCAGGAATGTTGCCTCCCCCCCCTCTTTAATGGTCACCATCTTGGCTTATACTGTGCATGCACTTAGTAAAAGAAATCCCATCTCCATTTTCTCCCTCCCCATCATTAATTGGGCAGACTCCCCGGGGTGATTGAAAAGCCATCCTTCCTGCCCAGTCCGATGTTTTGCTCTGTTTGGTGGAACAATGTCAGTTACTCCCCAGGGAAGCTGTAAAGCTATTTTTCCTACTTAATCAGGCTTAATCCAATATCTGGTTCCATTCACTTTCACCTCTCTTGTTAATATCTAACTAACTGCCTATGCTAACACAAGCGCTGAATTAATTCTTGTTGAATGAAAACTAAAACAAATCAGATGGACCTTGATGTAAATCCTGATTCTGACCCTCACTGCCTATGTGATTGCCCACATAGCTTAGCATATGTGAGCCACACTGTTCTCATCGTAAAAAAGAGGATGTTGCCCCCTGCCACAGAACTGTGGTGAATATTAAATACTAGGGGCCTGGTGCACGAAATTTGTGCACTGGGAGTGGGTGGTCCCTCAACCCAACCTGCCCCCTCTCACATACTAGGAGCCCTCAGGGGATGTCCAACTGATGGCTCACCCCCAGCCTGCTCAGCTCAGCCCCCGCTGCCTGTGACCACCTGGCCCCAGGGGCTGGGTGCTCACCGCCACTCCCACTAACAGCACCCGGGGGCCGGGCACTCCCTGATGCCACCACCACTGCTGCTGCTGCCCCTGCTTCCCCTCACAGTGCCCAGGGGCTGGGTGCTCGCTGCCACTGTCGTTTCATCTCCACCCCTGGCCAGGTGCTCATGCCACTTGGCCCCGCCCCCGCTACTGATTGGCTGGTAGCATAGTCAATCAGGAGCCAAGGTAGGGTCAAATTTGCATGTTTTTCTTTTATTATATAGGATGATGAGATAATGTATGGGAGGTGCTAGGTCCTTACACAAGACTCGACCCACTTAGTAAGTGGCTATTCTTATTTTATTATTCTGTTTTTGCTTTGCTATTCGAGCTTCTCTGTGAGCTGCATGAAGGCAAGACACTATCTACTTGATTCATCTCTGTACCCAGAGGTGCCCAGAGGCGCAGAGAGATGCCCAATTAATACCTTTCCAGACAACAATTTTATCCTCTTGCCTTCTTTTACTCTAAGGAGTCTGAGCTTTGCCTCTCCTTTAGGTTGATTGCCATAAACTACTTTTCTGAGCCTAGTTGCTCAATGATTCACTGATCTGGGAAGTAGTTAGTTTAGATACCCACAACAAAATGACATTCTACATTAGGAGAGCTGCATCTCAGGAAATTTCTACTCTGTGCCATGTGCTAGAAGCTTCTTTCCTGCTGCCTCTAATATAAACAGTTAAGTTTGAAGATTGTAGGTCTATCTCAAGCCCCATACATTTTGCTTAACTGTGCAACTCAGCCACTTGTCATCTGGTAAATATTTGTGTTTTAGGCACTGTGCAAGGCCAGGGACATAGAGATGAGCAAAACACAGCCTCTCCCACAGAGGATGGATTGTAGAATCTTCTGTAGGAAAAACAAGTAAACTGATGCCATCACACAAGGTTTCTAATTCTGGAGACAAAAAAACAAGCATCTCAGTCAGCTTGATTCCAGAAGTTTTAGATACAGGCAGACTGTGATTAACTATATGACACCTTAATCTGTTTATATTCTGATCAGTCTACTGACACCTCTGTTATCTATCTTCTGGCTATCCTAAGTGGGGGGTCACCCAATTAGTAGCATCTGTACCCCTGGAAGCTTGGTAGAAATGCAGAGTCTCAAGCCTCCTACCCTGTCCTATTAAATTGGAACCAGCACAATAGTGTTTATTATACCTTGATCTCCATTAAGATAAGTGAAGTGATAAAGGCACAGAGATTGACACAATAGGTAGGCATATAACATTGGTTTCCTTATTTTTTGCAGGATACATTTCAAGTGAGTGATACCTTAGCACTATTAAAGTCATATCATAGCCTACAAGGCACTGGTAAGAGAAGTGGCTGTCAATAAGCAATGCTTTAGAGCCACTGTCCCCAGAGACATCCATAATTACGCCGCTCAGAAGGAAAACTATTTTGGGATTGAATTCTGACCAGAAAATGAGTTCTCATACTAAAAAGAATAAATTCCTCAGCTTTGCTCATAGACACCAGAGAGAAAAGCAACACCAATAGGTGAAAAGCACAAAAGTGAGGACAAGTAAAGAACATCACCACTGCATCCACTACAGAACTGGACAGAGCTGTTGGCAGCCATGGTCTGCTGGACATAAATATCAGAAAACAACCACAATCCTACAAGGGGCTACTAGCAAACAAGCCAGTGATTTAAAGTGCAGATGGTTCCCCACTTGGCCAGCCAACACAGGAAAATATAGTCAAGTTCAGTATTTATTAGGAAAATACCAAGTAGAGTAACAATGAGGCATCACTTTACCTGAGACTAGCAAGAATTAGGAAGACCATAACACCTACTTCTGGGAGTGGATGAGGAGAGAGGTATACTCATATAGTTTGTTAATGTAAAGAGCCTTGTAGAAAGTAATCTGGCAAAACGTATTTAAATAAAAATGTATTCTTAAAAGTACATGTGTGTATGTATACACATACCTTATATAATATATAATAACAACAACAAAGACCATCCTAAACCAGATGTCTTCATTCCTCTCCTGTATACCCACTCTCTATTCACTTCCAATTTGCACCCTGGGAGGCCAGTCTTTATGGCCCAGACCAATGGGCTTTCTGAAACCAATTACTTCTGGTCAGGTTCAGTCAATTGGAAGAAGTTGCAGGAGAAGGTCAGAACTGGCTGAGTGTTTTAATATCATACCTTCTCTTAAGACAGCCATTTGTATATGGCTGTCCTATTTCTGCCAACCTCCTTCTCTCCCCCTTCCATTAGTGTTAGGGATGTTAACAGCCCTGAGATATAGTTTTAATACTATCTTCTGATATCCTATCTGCACATTTATAAATAATTTCATTATTAGATTATTCTTGAATTATTTTAATTAGAAGTTATCATCTGTTTCCTTCTGAGATTCTGTCTACTACAACTTTTATTTCTGCATATTTATATATGTGTATTCATGTTTGTATACAATTACATAATTAAGGAAAATATAGAAAGATCTATATTATGTGATTAAAATGAGATACAGAAGTTGGGATGAAGGGAATAATACAGTGAGACAATGGTGAGTAGTACGGGGGGAGAAGAAAGCTGACAAAAAGGAAGGGAAAAAAAATCTGTATTAAATGAACCCAAAACAAAAAACATACAAAAAATGCCTCATATCACATTTAGCATTTTATACATATGTATGTATGTATATAAAATTTGATTAAAAATCCAATGGGCAATATAGCAAAAGTGACTAAGCAACACAGATTTTTCTGGCTCATAGAGTTATGGGGAAGCCAAATGAGATGTTGAACATCTGGTCTATAATGCAGACTGAAATATTCCCAATAAGGAGGAGAATGTCTTAGAGGTAGATGAGGTTCGTAAACACATTGATGTACTTATAGAAAATAAGAATTCTTTTAGTGATTGAATATGTTCAAAGGTAATAAATAGAAACACATCTCAAAAATCTTAGAACCTTCCTTAGCTATAGGAAAGTGAGAAGAAACAAAGTCATAATTGAGAAATTGGTTCAGTCTTATGCTGGAAGAGGTTTGTATTTGTAGGACAGAACAAAGAAACACATACACAACATTGCTTAAGCAGGACTGTACTTGATTCAGAGATAAAAGGAAGACGTGATGAGATGGGACACCCAGGATTTGAGAGAATGGTTGGCTTGGCATAAGACCAATTTTATTAGCCAAGAATGACAAGACTTATTGAACAGAGGTGTCAGAGCTGTGAGAAGTGTATAAGCAGAAGTCCAGAGCAGAAAGGGCAGCCAAGCTAATGAAGGCAGTGGCTCATAATCCAAAAAAATGTTTGTGCCCTTTGGTTTCTGTCCCTGGAATCAGATTCAGGGAGAATCAGAAGCACTTCTTCAATAAGACAATCACTTCACAATGACCAGGGAAGAGGCTGACATGTTAGGAGACTCTTTTGCAAGCCATTATAATCTTTGCCAAAGGTTTCTAGGAAACAGAGGGTCAACAATGAATCTAAGTTAATTAGAAAATTAAATGAGAGGATTGCATTTTAGAAGGTCACTAGCCCATTCCAGAGGAAGCTGTGGGTGGAGATCCAACTGTGCACTTTCCAAAAAACATGCTACCTGCTCCAGGTGAATGAGCATGCCCAGGCTGGAGAAAGTGGGTGAGACTGTCATCCATCACTTTAGTCTTCCTTTAACAGAAGAGTCACCTTATTATTGGTTACCTTTACTGCCAATTGATTTGGTGTTGAGACCCAGCCAGAGAAACAGATTATCAAGTAACCAACTGCTAATAGTATGATACACCCTTTGTTTCTTCCCTGGAGAGTCTTATTTCCAAACAAATTAGTCCCTGGGTGTCAAATGAATTGGAAATGGAAGACATTTATAATGCATCAACAAGTATTTATTGATCATCTCACATTCTAGAACTGGAAAGCTAGAAGGGAGCATGGAGATGATTTGCCTCAACCTTTATATTATAGATAACATGGCCTAGGGTCTAAATAGAATAAAACATTTGCCCGATATATTTTAGTAACTTTTATAAGCAACTTACTTTCAAAGTAGACCCTAATTAATAAGCATAAAAGAATCTGTTCACTATTAAGAAGGGAGGGTTAATATTAATATAATAACAGTTACCAGTTTAAAACATTTATTAATTACAGAAATCTGCCCAACCTCTTTTACACACACACACACACACACACACACTCACACACACACACAGAGGTATTTATCAGCCTAACAACTTAACAATTCATGGAGGCATATCCAGCCTGCATTTGTAACTAGGGAAATGGCCTTGTTTCTCAAACTAAAAAGTGGATAGGAACATGTAGGAGCTCATGATCAGAACAGAAAGGTGTTCCACAAACTCTCTCTTCACTTTATAATCTTAATTCACAGCCTCACCTCTCA
Source organism: Antrozous pallidus (assembly GCA_027563665.1). Classification (NCBI taxonomy): domain Eukaryota; kingdom Metazoa; phylum Chordata; class Mammalia; order Chiroptera; family Vespertilionidae; genus Antrozous; species Antrozous pallidus. The sequence continues at coordinate 25,370,190 of CM050508.1, read as the reverse complement.
GTTCTTGGTGCCAACTGATGTCACAAGTGCAGAAACCCATTTTGGAGATTCCCTGCCACAGGAAGTCCAGCCAGGAGTGAATTTGCTGTTCCCTTCTTCCTTGCTAAGTAACAGACCTGTCAATAGATTGGACTGACCACCTAAAGAGTGGCCAGTTGGAGAAACAGCCTTTCAGTTCAGAACAAACTATAAAGCTGATTCAAACAAAGAAACAGGTAGGAGTGCCTATGGTCAGGAAACATGGGTCCATTCATTCTTTGACATTCCATATTAGCTTGACTCTGGTGCTGAGACATAGAACCATGAGTGACAGTCAGCAAAGGCCTGAAAAGATAAGTATTTGGGGAGATCCTGAAGGTCAGCCAAGGGCACAACAAGCTGGAGGCTGATTTTTGCTGATGTAATAGTATTCCAGTGTAAACTAGTTAATTATGTTAAAGTTAACATAAATCTTATTGTTTAGGTGAGAATGGTTGGGATTGCTAATTATGCTTTTGTCATACCGGTTAGAAGACAGCATGGGCTATTGTAATGGATCTGATGAAATATTAAGATCTAGACCTTGTCCATTTGCCATTGCATGGGTTCTCTAACCAAACTGAGTATGTTCATTCAGGTAAGAACACAGACAGCAAACAATGTTAATAAATTCTCTCATGAAAAGCCATTCCTTGGAGGCAACTTCTCCTGGATTCTCCACTCACTCTTTTTATTCTGTCATATTCGTTTACTGGCTTGTTGTTACCTTGTCCCATTTTATGGTAGGCCACTGAGTGTTCAAACAGGTGAGCCGTACATATGTGTGCATGAGTAAGTTATATAGCCCCTTTGTTTTTAGATTCCTCCTTTTAAAAGGAGGAAAAATGGCCTGGCATCATGGCTTAGTGGTTGAGTGTTGACCTATGAGCCAGGAGGTTTCAGTTCAATTTCTGATCAGGGTACATGCCTGGGTTGTGGGCTCAAACTCCCAACACGGGGCATGCAGGAGGCAGCTAATCAGTGATTCTTTCTCATCATTGATGTTTCTGTCCCTCTTTCCTTCTCTGAAATCAATGAAAAATATTTTTAAAAGTAAGAAGGAAATAGTATGTATCTCACAGGGTTTTGGCAAGGAGTAAGTTAACTAATGTGTGGTGATTAACACCAGGAACACAGGAAACACTATTTCATGTGTTGCTAATATTATTACTTAGAAAGAATATAAAAAGCCTTGAATATTCTATACCCCTCATTTGCCTGTGCTGGTTCTGTGGTCATTCATTGATTCAACTATTGTTCCCGAGTTCATTTCTCTCTCTCAAGCTCTCTCTCACACACAAGGTCATGAGTTTTTGTTGTGCATTGTGTTATATATTAATTATGCCCACATTTCAGTTATATTCATTTCAGAGGCCTCACAAAAGAGATCTCTATTGAGATTGCCTATATGCCAGGTATTTGGAAGGTGCTGAGCATGTAAAGAACAATAAGGCATACACGTGCCTGCAGAGAGCTGATAATTAGCGAGTGGATATGCTGACAAATAACCACCAGCTTTGTGATGAGTGCTGCAATAGAGCAAAAGATGTTCTGGGGCCTCAGAAGAGGGCACAGATCCCAGGGAGAGAGTTATGGAGGGAATTCCTGCAATAAATTCCTAAATTCCTAAAGCATGAAAAGGAGTTTAGTAAGGAAAGGCAGAAAGGGCCTTTTTGTGTGTGTGTGTGTGTGTGTGTGTGTGTGTGTGTGTGTGAAGGGACTGGCATATACAAAGAAAAAAAGGTATGAAAGGTCATAGCCTACTAAGAACGCTGTAAATCAGCAGTTATGGCTGATGAAATAAATTATACGTGTATAATTTATTGAATTATGAAAAGAGACAATGCTCAGAAGTTAAAAAATGGCAGGGAAAGTATGAGGAGATGAGTTGAAGAGGAGTCCTCTTGCTATATCAGCAGAGGCCTTATGTATCACTGATGTACCTTGGTCATGGTCTACACATCAGATGATGAAAATCCATAGAAGAGTTTTAAAGAGGAGCACAGTCATATTTACATCTGGGAGAAGTCCCACTGGATTTTATTTTTTAGAATAGAAGACAGACTGGGAAAGAATGAGCGGGATGGAGGCTGTTTGTGGTTCTCTAATGTTCTTTCCCTCTCTGTGGACCAAGGAACAAAAAATGCAAGACCAGATACTTATCCCACTTGGCCTAGTGGGTGGGCAAGCAACCAAACTGGCCAGAGCACTCCTGCTTCCGCTTTTAAATGGCCTTTGAAGCTGCAGCCCATGCGCAGGATTAAACCTTCTGTAGAGGAGCTGAGTCCAGCCAGGCGATGAGAACAATCTAGATGGGAGATCAGGAAATCCATGGACTGAAATCTGCTGAAACTGGTGAGGGACGTTACAGACGAATTAGATGAACATTTAGCTCTTCTCAGGAGACTTAGAGTAGCCGTCTGAGTCTCCTCTAGGGGACACGAGCTCAGTGTTCTCATTGGCTGTCAGGGAAGTGAGGACTGTGCAGTCCAAGTTTTCAGCTCCTGAGCTCACATGTGTGTCTGGATCTCTGCATAATGAAAAGTGCCCTCCAGTGAGAAAGAAGGTAGCTCCAATTTGCCGCAAATGACAAAACGGTTTCCTTGGCAGGTAAGTGTTATCCAACCTTGAACGTTCTTCAAATGAACTAGAGAAGATGAAATAAACAAAACCCATACTTCTAATGCTTTTGTGCCTAATTTAAGACAAGCCCTGTATGTCTGCCGGTGAAACTGTAATGTTTGTAATGCGTTTTTAATGTTTAAGAGATCCTGGCATGGTTGACCTTATAATTAGCCATGTGATTCTAGTTTAAACGACTAATTAAGTGGTTGACTTCAGACTAAAGCTTTAAAGTTGAAAGTTGCAGGAGAGGTTGGATAAGTTTGTAAACAGTATTGAAAGATTTAAGAGAACTTTGGGGTCACGATATTTAAGAGTTTAATTTATTAGGTTTATAAGAACTGCCTAGGTACTTGGGAAAGCTTTGCTTGTTAGTCAAGCATTTGAAGTACTTAAAAAGAAAGTCGTCTATGTTACATTTATAAACGAGATTTAGACTCTTTAAGGGAACTTAATTGCCAAAATTGTAAAGTACCCCTTAAAATTTTATTAGATTTATAGATAAGAATAATAAGATTTGTAGTTTGAACTTAAAAGCTTAAGGAAAAAAAACAACAACTCCATTACTTTAGTCTATTGAATATTTATCTTAGAAACCAAGTAGCTGCAAACAGTCCTTTATACGCACAAAGGCTGACCTCAAGGACCCCAAAGTCTTCTGCTGACATCTTCCTGGGATTTGTTGGAGGCTCCTTTTCCTCTCCTGGGCAGATAAGCTGGTGGCCACGGTGTGAAGCCACCTTCCAGCCCAGAGAGAGGATGGCTGGCAGGCAGAGTGTGTTCTTAGGGGATTCCCAGGTTCCAGTGAGACAAGGGCTGACTCTGCTCCCACCTCTGTGATGGAGGTTTGGGGGAACTATAGCATTGCCCTTATTTGCTTTAGCTGGTTGGAGTTGTGTCTCAACCATTTCCAACTAAAGAGTCCAAACTACTGCTGAGGACATGAAGGGGAGGACCCATGTAAATGCCCTTCGTGGGGAGAATTAAACTGTGTAATTTAAAAACAAACAAAAGCCTACAACAATGGGAGCACTATTTGGGTTTCTTCCGGAATCAGTGCTTCCTGAATAGCTATTCTTTGATCTCAAAGAATGCTTGTTGCCTCTCATTTGGGCCTTTTATTTTTAGGTTAAGGTAGCTCTGATGAAGACTTTGAAACTGTTCGAGCCTAACAGAGTCAAGTTCAGGATGGTGCCCCCAGCCTGAGTTCAGCAGTCTGGGGACTATGCTGCTATTAATTGAAATGAGCAACTCAAAGGAGTAAATTTCGAGATCAAAAGTGGGGTTTGATGCTGTGCAACATTTTGTTGGTAGTGCCCTTTAGGTAATGGGGTACATAGTTCTGAAGTTCAGGAAGCAGATTGAGATTGGAGTAGCAGCTTTTAGGATGATTGCTGCTGAGGTAATGATTGAAGCCTGGTTTCTCACGTTCCCATGTAACTTACTTGGTTGTTCGGCATTTTGCTAAGCACCAGGCAAGGCATTGTATCTGTTCTGTGAATGTGTTTGGCTCAGGTAACAGAAAACCCATCATAGAGTGGTCCAAATAGATGGGGATTTTTTAAAACTTTAAAAATACATATCATAAATATTTGTTGCAATATAATTGAAATATATTACTTTTAGATGTACATCATAATGACTTGATATATGTCTACATTGAAAAAATGATTACCACAAGTTTAATACTTATTACCATATATAATTATGGCTATTTTTTTCTTTTAATTAAAAAAAAGTCTTTTCATCACTACCTAATAAAGTACCTGAAAAGAGGCAGCTGCTGGCATTGGTTTTGTGACATGATGATGCCAGAGCTGGAGTCTGCCATTGTCTTGTCATTCCCCTTATGGTCTTTGGATGGTCACTGCGTCTCTGGCAACAGAATCTACATCCAAGGCAAGGCTTAAAGGCAGATGCGGGTTATGCTGGTTCCTTTTATGAAGAAAGAAAAATCTTCCCGATCTTCTTGTTTGGTCCATGAGACTTCTGCTCATGTCTCATTGCCTAGCACTGTGTCCCATGGCCGTCTCCAGGTGCAAGGAAAACTCAGGAAAGGCAGCAAATAAAAAGGAAATTAGGGATAATTGTGGAGTCAGCCTATGTTTTATGATTCCACCATAGGAAGTTACAGCGTCATGACTATTATTCCCTAACCTAGGAATGTGGAGCCCAGGCCTAGTCCATGGTCCATGGTCCATGCCTTGATTAGGGTGATGGCTTAACAATCTGCACCTGTGATTTATTTTCTGGAAATTTTATCTATATTCTGCAACTCAATGAGTAATTTTCTGTATTGCCCTGGCTGGTTTGGCTCAGTGAACAGAGCATTGGCCTGTGGATTGAAGGGTCCTGGGTTAGATTCAGGTCAAGAGTACGTGTCTTGGTTGCAGGCTTGATCCCTGGCTCTGGTCGGGGGCTGTGCAGAGGCAACTAATTGAGTTGTCTCTCTCACTCTGATGTTTCCCTCGGTCTCTCCCCCTCCCTTCCACTCTCTCTAAAATATCCTTGGGTTAGGATTAACAACAACAGCAATAACAACAACAACAACAACAACTACTACTACTACTACTAAAGTCTGTATTAACAAAAATGGTATTGTTAATATCTGACAATGCTGAATCTTCTCAAATGTACAAAGAATCTGGATAGTCATAGAAGTCTCTAAACTATTCCCCTATAGGGGTTTTTCTCTTTTTACCACGTCCAGCATGGAGAGAGATTGGGTCCAGTTTCTGAGTAGAGGAGCTAGGGATTAAGAAATAAAGGAATAGAAGAGAAGACAGAAATAAAGAAATAAAAAGCTGGGGCTGGGTGGGAAGTTTGTTCTCTCTGATGGTGAGACAGCGACTCAAACCCAAACAGCAGCAGTTTATTTATATTCCACAGTACAAAGGGGTTTCTCCAACATTAGGATCAAAAGAGTTTCGGTGGGCCTAGGCCCTATTCATTCCCCCATTCCCAGAGCAAGACTGTATTTACATTTCAAGGCCCTGAGGCAGTTAAGGCCAAGCTGATAACATATTCAGTCTCATTGGTGAATATGTTTTTCCAAGACTGAGGTTTTGCCCAGTGCCTTGGATTCAGCCTGACAAAGATTTAAAGAATGCTCAAGATGTCTTGCCTGGGGGCTCCCCCCACGTTCCCCAAAATGCAGAAGTGGGAAGAACTCTGACCTGATAGGGAACCCATGTACTTGGCAGAGGACTTGTGACTTTTGACTAGGATCTGCAAGCCCTGGGTGTGAAGGTGGTCTGGAGTATTATTTCAGGACATTTGTTAGCAGGACTGGAAGGCTTGTCTGGGGGAAGTGATGCTCCAGGTTGGAAAATTGACCACGTAATTTTGAATTTACGAGAAAGCTTCAGGCCCTGTCTTTTGCTGCTTGGACCAGAGAGGTAGCAAAATGGCAACATTGCAGCAATTCAGTGTCTTATCAGAGTTCAAAGGGAGTAAAGAAAAACCTCACAAGAAAAGAAAGAAATTGTTCTGTGGTTTCTTCAATGTTTATTGTTGCTATTTTTAACATAACAGGTCAATGCAGGACACTAGGCTATAAAAGTTAAATCTATGTTTACTTTTTGAGGAACACGTAAGAGCCCCTGCCAGAGAGCTGTGTTTGTGTTCAAACCTCTCCACTGTTTTGAAAGCTTTGGGGAGGGTGCTGGAGATGGGGCTTACTTGAGAGCTGTGCTCATAGAATGAATGATACTTGATTCCACCCAGTTCTGGACCATAAAGTAATGCTAGTTATGTTACCTACTGCACATCCAATACTATAAAAAACTGCCATCACAAATGTTAACTTTACAACTTATTTCTTGACTTCCTATTCAATTTTGTTCTTAATGCATAATCAATACATGCCATGTGCTTCCTAGTAAGAAGCTTAGATATATATTCAGTTTTAAATCTATCATCCTTTAAGTGCCAATGAATGCTCTCCAAATTTGCATCCTGTATCAGACATTTAGAAGCCCAATGCTTCCCCACTGATTTGTATTATACATTTGGAAAAGCTGTTTTTTATTTTTTGATTGATATTCAACTGGCAAAGGCTCTAATGCTCCAAATATAAGATATCTTCAGCCTCCAACCTCTGTGACATGTTGTTAATATTTCATAGGATCTCAACATCTAGGAGCTTATTAACCTATATAATGAGATGGAAAGTTTTATTCACTAAAATTCTAGGACCTGTTCTCTATAGGATTGATGGCTGTCACAAGACTTCCCTAGAGGCTCTGTATGAAGCAGGGGGTCATGAGTTAGGGGTGAAGTCCGTGAGAGGAAGGACTGGATGGGAAAGAGGGAGGGTCAATGGGTGTGGCAGTATCAGGGGAAAAAGAGAAAGACAGACACTTAGAACGCACACACAAAGGGACTGCGTTGGGGAGATGCTATTGTGGAGTCTTTGAGCAGAAGGTTGTATCATTATGAAATTTAGGATGTGTCTCTGTGTAATGTTTTATTTAAACCATATACAACTCTTTAAAAAAAAAACAAATATAACAATTTAAATAGTTTTCAATACTTCTGAAATCCAATGTGTATTGTTCTGGGGGATGCATCAATGAACAGGAACTGGCCTCAAGACTGCCAAGGCATAGTTAGATTTCATTTATGATTTATGCCTCTTTCCCTCATGACTACCCCTTCCTATCTGTTCTCCAGTTGCTGGGAAAATTTATTTCCTTGAAAAGGGGCATCCTCAAAATGAATTATGATTTTTTTTCCTATACAGCTTATGCATGGTGGAAAGGGTATCTTGAACTTGGAATCAAAAGCATTAGTTTCCAATTCCATTACTAAGTCCTCACTGACTAAATGAGACTATAGCACAAGGTTGTGAGAATTACATGAAATAATATTTGTAAACATTTATTTCACTATATCTGGCACATAATAAGTTTAATGGATTTCACATCTGGACCGGTGGAGAATACCTTCATTGTACCATCAGACTATTTTTATTCTGATCTGCCCATATGGGGTAGACATGAAGAGCCATTTCTAGTACTAATATGATTTTCTACTTAAGAGCCATCTCGGGGGTAAATAATTTTTAAAAATCCAAATTAGTATCAATAGACCCATTACCCCCCTGCCTGCACCTTTAAAAAATGCAAAACTATTTTAGTATTGCTGAATTGTGCACGAAGAGGAAAGTTGGGGGAACTGGGTAAAATCCCCATGCTTTCTGCTCCGTGAATATCTCCAACAGGCCTATTATGGAATAATTTATTTTTTTCAGTCAATTGGACCAAAGGAAACATTTGTCCTCTAAGTCCCTGGAGCTCTGATGGCAAGATGCTCAGTGCACATTATATACCCAGCCATTGACATGAATGAAAGGGGCCGACTTGATCCACAGAACAGGGCACATATGTTGCCTCTCAGAGCTAAGAGTCCTTTTGAGAACACTGATTTCTAAAGAGAGCCCTCACCTCATTGCCCATGTGCACTTCAGCTCAGCATTACTGTGTTGCCTGAGGGATGTCAGGGATGGCATCACTGTGCATCTCTGCAACGTATGCCAAAATGGTACCCCAAGGGCTGTGTCTTGGTCTCCATCCAAAACTATGACATTTCACTGTTAATTAAAGCTGCATAGCACACAAGGCTTTCCACCAGGGACAGAAGCAACTAAAGTTTTCTCCAATATTATTTCTTAAATTGATGGTGATTCCAGAAATAACCTTGGACACTCAAAAGAACACCATTGGGTAGGAATAGTGTATGGGAGGATGGAAAAATAGCTGGAAAGAACATTTGTCTTCTAATCCCTACTTTGTCAACTCCTGTACAGAGCTAAACAGGGCCTTGTCTTTCTTTATTGACTGAGCCTGAGGACTTAGGACTTCAGTTGTCTGCCCTTGTATCAGGAAACCGTGACCACCTCAGATAAGGGTAAAACTCAAGTCTCCCAATTATTACCCTTGTGCACTTTCTTTTATCCATTTAAATGGGAATAAAGTGAGTTCTTGTAGAGACAAGAACAAAGATAAAAGAAGAAAAAAAACATTTTAGACTCAATCATTCTAAAATATATTTTTAGCAAAATATATTCAAATTGCAATACTTAGCATGTACAGCTTCTTAGCATTGCCATTCAAAAACGTCTGAGACAGGGATGCATGCATATCTAATTTAAAAGGGGACTAGAGACTGAATGTTGCTAGATTTCAAATTTTTCTTCACAATCAGGGACCTCTGATTGTCTCAGGTTGGCAGTGGTGGTTCAGGGCTTCAAACAAGAAGTCCTCTTACTCCCTCATCTTGAGGAGGAGTGCTTATTGCCAGCGGGAACTCATTCCCACAAAGCCGGAACAGACGATTTTTGTGTATCTGTCAAATGAAGTGCAGTCTAGCACATACTACATGTTTGCCTTTCTCCTTAATGATGTCTGTGGCTTGCATTAATATGGAAATAGATGCAGCCCTAAGGCACTTTTGAAGTTGTCAGGGCTGTTCTCAGGTGACAGAGTTTTCATGTCTCTGTTCATTGTGTCATGCTCCCTTGATTTTAAAATCCATGCTTACCTGATGTATTGTAATTATAGGATCAAAAAAATGACAGGATGATGCTATTCCAGAGTTAAAATGAATGATAATAACACCTTAGGTTTATATAGTGTCTTTCTTCTGAAAAAGTAAAAGAATTTTTGCATATATTATTTCATGTATCCTTTCAGCACCCCTGTGAGGTATTATTAGCCCCATTTTGCAGGTGGACAGTCAGAAGCAAGGAGGATACCTGATATCCAAGGTCAGCTGCATGGTCCAGCCATTGAACCACCCAGTAGGAGGCATTAAATGTCCACCTTCACTGCCCTAGCACTTATATTTCACCTAGAGCATGTATCAATTTGTCCTTCCAGTTATGGATAACATCATGATGTTTCATCTTTTCTTTCATGGTTGATCAATCATTTCCTTCTTTCTTCCCTACCCTACTTTTCTTTCCTGTCCTCCATAAACATTACCCACTAGCTTGACATTCTCTTAGATTCTACAGGCTGGTGAGAGAGCAAAGAAATAAAACAAGCAATTATCACATGGTGGATCAGCATGCTCAGGGTGCTTCCCAAGGCAGGAGACTTAACAGTGTCTAATGGGACAGAGGACTGATCCCGAGACACTTAAACACCACACACCATATTTCCTGGCATATAAGATGACTTTTTAACCCAGGAAAATCTTCTCAAAAGTCGGGGTCGTCTTATACACAGATTGTAAAAATACTGTAGCTTGCAGTTATGATGGGCATCGCTAACTCACCAGGGACTTGCCCAGCACTTGCTCTCTCTCTATTGTTTGTTATCTTCCTCCTATCATCATCAGTTCCAGTCATCTTATACGCTGGAAAACATGTATTGATTTTAGAGAGAAAGGGAAAGGGAGACAGAGATAGAAACATTGAAGATGAGAGAGAATCACTGATTGGCTGCCTCCTGCACACTCCACACTAGAGGATCAAGCTCACAACCCAGGCATGTGTCCTAACCGGGAATCAAACTGTGACCTCCTGGTTCATAGGTGGATGCTCAACCATTGAGCCACACCAGCTGGGTGATCCAAGGACACTTTTAAAAACAAGGACCTTATATTAATTCTATTTTAAACTTCCTACATCTACCAAGGGACGATATATTCAGTAAAATTTCAAGATTTTATATACTAAATATAGTTAATAGATTGTTAAGAATATTAGTTCTGTCCCCTACTTGGCAATTATATCTTAGTAATGATATGGTAAGCTGACTCCTTAGTGTTCTAACTTAGCTGCAGGGGGATAGTGACCCTTACCTCAACCTGTGGCACTTAGCTTGCTTTCCTTCCCTTTTCTTCGCATCATAGAGTCGGGCTACACCTTGAGGGAAAACATCAACCATTGTCACAGAGGGGCATATACTGGGGCATGGTCTGACTCAGGAGGGTGGAACCTGGGAGAAGCTCACACAAACACTAAAAGTGGATTTAGGTCATTGGACAAGGAATTCTGGAATTTCAGTTACCTGAAGCATGCTCTACAAAGAGGGGGGTGGTCTGATGAGCACATTTCTTGGACTCATGGACTTCTCAACCCATGGCCAGGAGTATAGTTGAAGGAGGATTCGAGCAGAGCCTCAGGCAGGAACCCCTCTTCCAGATCGTAAGAGTAGTACTACTGAATGTGTACTTCAGAAAGCAACCCAATGCATCTTGCCACAAACTGGAAATGCCCTTGAAATCTGTAGCCTCATTTTAAGGAGTCACACAAAATTTGTTTCTCCTAAGTCATCTTAGTACACGGTAGATCCAATTTTTCAGTTGTTTAGGCCACCACCCTTATAAGTCATCTTTGAATCTTTCTCTAATGCCCAGTTACATCAGCAAATTTTGACAAATATATTCAGACACTAACCTCATCTCACCACTGCTACTGCGATAGTCTAAGCTACCATAATGTCTTGTCCTGATTTATTTTTCTATCCCTACCCTAGACCCCACCCTTGCATACAAAAGGAGTAAAGATAGTCTCTTCAATAAATGGCATTGGGAAAATTAAACAAGTATATGCAAAAGAATGGAAACTAGACCATCAACTTACATTATAAACAAGAACAAATTCAAAATGGATAAAAGACTTAAATGCAAGTCATGAAACCATAAAAATCCTAGAAATCATAGGCAGCAAAATCTCAGACATTTCCTGTAGAATTGGACCCATGTTCACTTCTGCTGGTGGATCATGCCCCCAGCCTGCCATCTTGTGAAGGGCTCCAGGTTTTTCCATGGTGGTCTTTGTCCAGTCCAGTTCATCTGACCCCACCCTTGCCTGAAGTTATTACCCAGAAACCTGCCTTCTCTCTAGACCACCTGGGATCTAGAGGTGGGGACAGGCAGAGAGGAAGACTGGAATCTGGCCCTGGGGGTCTTCAGGGAGCATTCTCCAGTGCTGTGTGGACATGGCTGTTCCTACTCCTACCACTTGCCTCCGGCCACTGGTGACTCAACGGCTCTCACGCAGGAAAAGACACTCAGGGAGCCTGCTCTGTGACTGTCACATAAGCCCTGCAACCTGAGACTGAGGAACACTCCAACTGCTCTGCATTCCGCACTCCACCCTGGGAGCCATGTGTACCATCGAGAACTGGCCCCCTGATCCCTGGCGGCCTTGGTTCTCTGTGTTGTCTGTTACATCAGGGGATAATTAGAAACATGGCTTTTTTAAAAAACAAAAACAAAACAACAACAACAAAAACCACAGGAGTGTTAAGGAAATGAATCTGTAATACATGTATTGGCTGGCATATTGCTTTAAATCTTCAAATTAAAAGCAATGAAGGCTGGTGCTCAGTAAATGCTTCCTTTATAGAGAAAGAGTTATATTTACATTAGAGGCCCAGTGCACAAATTCATGCACCAGTGGAATCCCTCAGCCTAGCCTGTGAGATCGGACCAAAACTGGCTCTCTGACATCCCCAAAGGGACCCAGATTGTAAGAGGGTGCAGACCAGGCTGAGAGACCTCACTAGTGCATGATTGGGGTCAGGGAAGGATGCAGGAGGTTGGTCAGCCAGAGAAGGACTGCAGGAGGGCTCCAGGCCATGTTTTGCTCAGTCCTGATTGGCTGGACACCAGCAACAAGCTAAGCTACCAGTCAGAGCATTTGGCCCCCTGGTGGTCAGTGCACATCATAGCGAGCAGTTGAGCAGCCTTAGCATATCATTAGCTAAGCATATCGTTACACTTTGCTTGGTTGAATGGACAACCGAATGACTGGACACTTAGCATATTAGGCTTTTATTATATAGGATTAGTGTGGATGTGAGCATATTGTCTATGACTCTGAACCTAATCTTGTCCCATCTTCTGTTCTCCGGGATGATAGGTAAAATCAGCTGAAGCCAGTTGATCCTCTTACAATAGATTTAGTAGCACAGTAAACTTCTTTAAGGCATTTATGATCCTTCTCTCTTCCCAACACTTGTTTGTACTGTATTTGTATGTCCTTATTTAGTTTTACTTTGAAATGCTATCTAATTATGCCCTTTTAATATAACCAATTTCCATAAACCACACATAAAACCCTAATCATTGTTGTAGTCAAATCTTGCCTCAACATATTGTAACCTCTTCAAGGTCAAGAATTTTTTCTTGTTCTCTTTTTTGTTCTCACTTCACACACCTCATATCCCTCCTTTTCCCAGCATAATGAATGAGTCATGGGTATATGAGCCATTGGTTAAGAAGTTAAAGTCACTTAAAAATATCTTTTGTAATTTGAGACTGAGAGGAAGGCTTACCTGTAATACAAGTGAGCAAAGGTTTTTTCATATGCTCATTGATACCTTCTAAGCATAGTCCTTCTTAGATCTTACAGTTAATACTCATTGTTTGTTTAATTATCAGCAGTTGCTAAACTTAGATCACTTAAAGTAGAGGCATGCAGACTATTTACATCTTTACTATTATTTTTCTAAAATCTTATACAATGTAGAAAACTTTGCTAACATACCCAAGTGAGAGTAGAAAATAAAAGCAAACAACTCACTGTGCACACCTTGAGGATGGCACATTGTTGGCATTTTAGCTTGATACTTTTCTTGTTCACAATGTATTTATTTTGTTTTGTTTTGATTTAATTTTTTATTGATTATGGTGTTACACATGTGTCCTTATTCCCCTATTACCCCCCCCATGCCCTCCTCATGCCCTCACCCCTCTGTTTTGTTTTGTTTTATTCCTTATTTTAAATTTATAAATTACTTACACAAGAAATAAGTCATTCTCATTTTAGAAAATATAAATACACAGAAAAATCAAGGAGTGGAGATGATAAATCACTTAAAAATTCACCATCCAGAGATGTCCACTGTTAATCTTTTAGGAAATATCCCTTCACAATTGTACCTATGCATATACTCATGTGTGAATATTACAGAATACATATTATATATCTACCAATATGCTAAAATATGATATGAACTACTCTACAAACTTACATTGTCACTTTATAAATTGTTTCATTAAATATTTTTTACATTATCACCATGAGTTTTGTGACTAGATATGATCCCATTATATAGATGTATTAAAGCTTCTTTTTTTATCCCCTGCTGTTGAACATATCTGTTGTTTTCTTTTTTTCCTTCAAGTGACTATCCATGCAAGAAAGCATTTTTCCTCATTCATAATGGATGTGGATGTGGAATTGCTTGGGCAAGAAACATTTATATTATAAGAACTGTGTTTCAAAGTAGAATCTCCCACACATTTCTCTAACTTTTTCATATTTTGTTAATTATATCTCTATACATAACAAAGATATCTCCTCTGGAATATTTTTCCTTAAAGAATATTCACTGGCCTAATGGATAGAGCGTCGGCCTGTGGACTCAAGGGTCCCAGGTTTGATTCCAGTCAAGGGCATGTACCTTGGTTGCAGCCACATCCCCAGTGGGGAGTGTGCATGAGGCAGCTGAATCGATGTTTCTCTCTCATTGATGTTTCTAACTCTCTGTCCCTCTCCCTTCCTCTCTGTAAAAAATCAATAAAATATATATTTTTAAAAAGAATATTCACTATATAAAGGATACTTACACTGGGCTGATCCCTGATGTTTATCTGGCAAACATAACATCACATTTCAATACTTTCAACTTGATGCATGCTTTGGTTGTTCAGCACACAGGAGCGGCAATCTTCCTGAACCAACCTCCCCCATCCAGGTACCCTGACATGTAATCATGTTAGTTCTAAGGCTCTTTGGAAATTAAACTGAGCATGTTAAATTTATGAGAAATACTTTGTTCTGATCTTATATGCTAGAGGTTTACTTCTATCTACATTAATTCAATACTACAATCATTATTAACAGGTAATTTCTACTACCCCACAGTAGAGCTAATCTGCCAAATCTCAAGCATGAATAAGTAATTTTACTTAATGTAATTTTGACCTTTTATCTCTCTTTATGCCTTGAAACAATCCAACAGGTCTGAAGCAAAAAAACAAAACAAAACAAAAACAGAGTTTCTCCCGAACTTGTTAGGGAAAAAATGGGAGATAACCCAGTAAGAGTCCACACTGCCTGGTACCTGTGTGCAGGTGAGATGTGTTTAGATTGATATATGTGGTGTCATTTTCTGGATCATTAAAAATTGTGTCACCTCTGGAATGAAATGCTGCAGTGATTTACCAGGAAAGGACATAACATTGCACCATCATTTAAAAAGAGAAATGAGAAGCACAAGTATTGAACTGAACATATTTTTAAGTTCATCACCTTAAAAAAATAACATTCTGTGCAGGCGAAAACCTGTAAATTTATTCTCACCAATCAAGTTCTTCATCTAAATCATTTTGATTTAAATGACAAACTCAGCTTTGGGGGAATAAACAAGTGAGTAAAAGAAAAGCTTTTCCCAACAGAGCCAAGAGAATGCCTGGAAACAGATTGTAAGCTCTTTGAGGTGGATTTTCAAGGCCATTTAAGCTATTTAATTTTTTTTTCCTGTTCTGAAGACTCCATTCATCTCTAGACTGAGCCAGAGTAAGATGACACCAAAACAATAAACTTTTTTTTAATATATTTCACATAAGCTTCTCTACATGGTCCAGAAGTAGCAAAAATACCCTCAGAAATAGCAGGCACCTACCTGTGGCCCATCCGAACAAGTTAATGTTAATTGCACATCTGAGTCTTCCTCCAGTGATTGTAGTGTGGTTATACATATGTGGTCTAAGCAAAAGAGAATCAAGTAGACTTTGAAGACTTTTTTGATCATAAAAGTGTTCATTTATATTTTTGTCATAATGAATAAGAGACATTTATTATTTAAAAAATAAAAACAGATGGAACATTTTGTAAAGATCATCTATAAATGTCTACAACTGGAGCCAATGTCTATCCAGAAACTACTTGCAGAATCTGAAGCATTTCGTGATCAGAAAACATAGTTATATTTATTTTCTCATAAGCACAGATGCTCCATTTATGGTTAAAGATATATTTGTAAAGTTATATTATTCTTTCTACAACACTGGCAAATTGGAGTGTAACTAGTAGAGAATGTGTTGTGTGAAAGATTTGAAATTCTTAGATCTCAGAACACCTATGATAGTTGAAGATTTGTAAGTTGAAAGAGGTGAGTTTATTTTGTGTTTTTTTCCAAAAGATAAATAAATATGCTAAAGGAAATAAAGTCCCCAGAAAAATTTCTGGCACAAATACTGAAAATTTTTAGGGCACTGCAAGCTCCTATTTTATAAATGACCAGATACACATCTGCTAAATGATGGTCACTTGCAGGTCATATTTATACAAAATGATCCTGCTCTGTTGGTTCCAACTAACTGTGCCAGGGGTCACATGTCTTAGATCCCCTTTCCCAAAAAACCCAAGGAAAGAAACTACAGCCAGAAGGCTGGGAAAGGTGGAACTGGCTGTAAGATCAGAGCTAGCATAATGGCGAGTCAGTTACTGGAGACTGCCAGATGAATCCAGTCTATAAAAATTAGAAAGAAGCAGATGTTCAGGAAGAAGAAGATATGAGACTTTGAAAGGGCAGGGAAAGTGATGGAGAAAAAGTAACTAATGACATTCCAGAATCTGAAAGTCCAGAATTTGGTTAACAAGGTGATCCTATACCCTTTTAATAACTCTGCTTGCCCTCATTCTTTATGTAAGTTATTTTGAGTAGGTTCTCTATTTCTTCAAATAAAAAATCCTAAAGAAAACAAATAACCCAATACTTCCTCTTTTATTTCTATCCTCTAGACGCTAAAAATAAGACAAATGGTATAAATTACAAGGAAATGGATCTCATTTAACAATTGAAACTGTCTATACCCAGAATGTACTGTCATTGTACTGTGTTCAAGTGTCTCTGTAATGGCCCCCTTGCTATCACAAAGCATGCCATTAGAGTTGCTTATGTTTGTTTTGTCCCATTTATAATCTTTGGTTATGGTTAGAGTAGTGGTCAAGGTTTGGGAGACAAGAGTAATTCTCTAACTTTGTTGACACATGATTGTGGCTCTCTCTAAATGCCTCCAAATCCCACCAATAATAACTTAGTCTATATAAGGTATGTGGGATAAGTTGTTCTTCATAAAAGTTGTTTGACCTTGAATAGTTTTATAAACTTCATAAAGCCTCAATTTTTTCATCTTTTAATTAATCCACAATCCCTTCATTTAAATCTTTAGACCAGAAGTATTTCAGATTTCAGAGCTTTCAGATATTAGCTAGCTCTTGTGTTTTTATACTGTAGGTAGATACCTCACTGAGGTTTGGGCACATACCCTATAATTACACCATGTCTGCAGTAAAATGTTTAGATGTTCATGCCAACTGGCATAAAGATCACAGATAGGTTTTACATCAATTCAGGTCAGATTTTTCTATTAAGTGAGTTTGCCACAGACCTAGTAAAACGTTTTTGTAGTTCAGAACTCTTTGGATTTTAGGATTTTTAGATGCAGCTGCAGTGCTTACCTCTTAGGGGCATTATAAGGATGGAATGTGACCAAGTCTAAAAACAGATGTAGTGAGTGCTCTGTGTTGACCACTATCACAATTATTCCTGGTACGACTGTGGTATCATTATTGTCTTCCACCTCAGATGCCAATGCCTACCCATTGCACCTTTTTCAGGGAGACTTTGTATCCTGAGTGACATTTTACTATCAATACAAAATCACAGAAAAATAAAAGCTCTGGGAACAGTAAACAAATAGCTTCTTTTATAGATGAAAGTAGAGGTGAAAGAAAACATACATCCATGTATGCTTTGGTGGCCATCCTTATCTTGACTGTCATCATGCCATCAGGTTCTAATGAATTATAGAAAGAGCACTAAAAATTGACCATTATGGTCACAGACCTTGACTATTAAACTGAACCACACACATGCACACCATTAACAGAACTATCTGAACAATTTAAATCCATATGCCATTACTCTTAAGATGTTTTAAGACAGAAGAATAATCAGAACACTTGCCGTTGGGGGCTCTCCTTTATTTCCTATCCTGGTAGATTTTTATACCTTGGAAAATGCCACATTAAAAGTCCCAAACACTGCTGTGCTCTTCAAAGAAGGTAAGAAGTGCTGTCAACATCGAGTTCAACACAGCTTCCACCTTTCCATCTCACTTGAGATAACTTAGAAATCTGGGAGTTCCTATGATCTACTCTTTCAACCATTTCAAATTGTTGAAATTTTGATAAAAATTCCATTTTCCATTAATTAGCTTTTCTGGTAATCACAGCTGAACTCAAATGTAAACTTTGCTGCATAGGGTGTATCACAAATGAGAGAGAGAGAGAGAGAGAGAGAGAAAGAGAAAGAGAGAGAGTTTTCAAAATGCTTTATAAACACTAACAAGATTTTCTAAGAGCACTCAAGATCAGCAGAAAATTAAATTTCAGGAACACCATCACATATGATAGTCCACATTCATGAGGCCAAACCTCTCTGTGCCAAAAGGGCCTAATTTATTGCATTCCAATAAGAAAAGTATCTAAAAGCCAATTGATTTAATATCATTAGCAGTTAATCCCCAGAAGCACTGATGTGATAATTTTCTTTTACAAATTTGCTTCCAAATAAAAATAAAAATAATCAAATTTAGAATTACGTTAATTGCTTTAGTCTGCCATTAAAAAACTGCACACACAATCTAATTAGCTAAATTTATTAGGAGTAAATGTAAATGAACTGAGAAATTGAATTTAGGGACTAGTGCTGGAGCATTCTTTACATCAACATGACAGAGAGCAAAGTTAGATGAAGTCATTTTTCTTTCCAAAGCCTGCAAATACATAAAACAGAGGATGGTGTCCAAATAAAAGAGGCTGAGTTTGTTCCCACAGCCACTTACAATGAAGAGTCAATAGTATCTATTGGACTGAAAAAAACACATTTTACAGTGCTTAACTCTCTACTTGTGTCCTATAGTTACTGATAGAGCTGGGATTCTCTGCCTAATCAATAGATTTTATTCATACATATTTATTTTTTATTTTTAAAATATATTTTATTGATTTTTTACAGATAGGAAAGAAGAGGGATAGAGAGCTAGAAACACTGATCAGCTGCCTCCTGCACACTCCCCACTGGGTATGTTCCCACAACCAAAGTATATGCCCTTGACCAGAACTGAACTTGGGACCTCCGAGACCCCGAGTCCACAGGCCGACACTCTATTCACTGAGCCAAACCAATCAGGGCTATTCATACATATTTAGAAAGCAGATTAAGCTTTTAAAAATGCCATAACTTTCCTCTGTTGGTGCACCTTTATGGTTTAGATTTTGGTTTATTTGACTACCCAGAATAAGAAAATAGCATTTGGTTTTGAGGGAGGGGCAAGAGCAAGAAGGCAAATGACATTTCAGAGGGTGGGTGGGGGAACTGTTGCTGTTCCTTGCATGTTGACAAGATGACTATTCTTTGTATTACTGCCATTATCCTAGGTACCCACATCAGTGCCAGTTAGGTAACAGGCAAAGGGAACTGGCTTTAGGTTACATGCTTAATACAGTATTTCCCCCTGAGCTCCAACAGCCCTGCCAGGTCACTATTATTGCCTTCCTTTACAGATGAGGTCCAGAGAATCCAAGATCACTTCCTAATGTCATTCAGCTAGTAAATGTTGGGATTAAATTCATACTCTTATTTCTATGAGTTCAAATAGGAATTTAAATGTTACATTTTACTTAAATGCTCCAATATTCACTGCTAATAACAACAACAACCAATGACTACCTTCTTTCAAATCTAGTTTTTCTAAGCTACTTTTATTGTCACAATAGTCTTGAATATTGGTAGCAAAGACAGTCATCACTATCACTTTGCAGATGAAGAACCAGAGACCCAGTGAATTTAAGTAACACCCACAGTCACACATTTAGAAGTAAACATGCATCTCAGACCCTGATGTGTGAGCTCAAATCCCGAGCTTTGCACTACCCTCCGCCTACTCCTCTATCTAAGAAAAATGAAAACAGAAGATAGAGTCAAAGTCTACCTTCTGCTGTCTAATGTCTAACTATAACCAGATCTCCAAGGTGGTGCTTGTTTAGAGAAGACAAATGACGATATGGCAAATTGTTTATTTCATAATTCAAATTAATAAGAGGAGATTAACCATTTGATGATCTAGTTGTTTATTTGACAAGAAGTAGATTGTTATTTGGGCAGCACGATGAACATTCTGTAGGACAGGTAAGCACAGCCCTCCTGGAAGCAAATGTTTTCTATTGTAAATTACCCTTTTTAGTTTATTCCATGCAATAGCTGGGTTACCATCTAATTGCACCTTTGTTAGGCCCCTGAAGGACCCTGGTTACTTTCCTGATTTATAGGAAGAGTATCAAACCTCATCTTTCTTACACGAAACGACTAAAGCAGTCAGGAACAAAGACAATAGGGAGCTGACAAGGACATGAGACAATTACCCACCCCTGTCTTGTGTACCTGCGCCATTGTGTATGTGGGATCCGGGAAAGGACAAGACATCCTTCCTCTTGTGAAGTCTCTACTGATCACAGAAGCGAACTTCAAATAATCTTATCCTTTTTGCTCTTTTGGGTCCCTTGGCTTTGTAAACTGGTAGCAAAGCTGTCAAAGTGTGAAGCTGGGTTCTGCAATCTCTCTTGGTGGATGCAGCCCAAATCATGCCTGTGTAAGCGCAGGCGTTAAGAGCCAGCACAAACAAGAGCAACCCGTGTCCTATAATATTCCTGAATTCCCAAGGCTAATTAGCCTTCACATTATTTAAAACAGCAAAAAACATTAGAGGCTGCATACTTTCAAGACACATGAAATGGTCCAGATACTACTATGGGTAAAAATGAAACATTTCCCATCCTGATTTGAGATCATTAGCTTTCTGTTTTTATAGCAGAGCATCTGCTGTTCTTATCTCCAATCAGAGATGCAAGGGAAGCCCTTTCATTGGCCCCTGGGTCAGACTGTTGGCCACAGTTGTTGATTATGCCATATCACAGAAATGAGTCAAGGCTGGGCAGGGAGTGAAATAATAGCTGCTTTGTGAGGAGTTCTTACTATGTGCCCAGTCCAGGCAGAAAGAAGCAAATAGATGCCTGAACTTAACTTTCCAACAATCCAGTGGAATAGGTTGGCCTATTATTCCCATTTCACTCAGTGAACTGAGACTCCCCAATATCAGAGTCAATGGTAAAAAACAAAAAACAAACAAACAAACAAACAAACCCCAAAAAACCCCAAAATTAAAAAAAACTCTTGAATGTTTTATAGAGTAAGGTAAGAGGTAGCTTGTAGTATATATTTTCTTATTTAATGTAAAGACTCTTCCTTTGAAGTGTAAATTCCCCACCAAGTGAACCCTCTTTTTGTTTCACAATATTTAGGTAGATACATTTTATTTCCTATATTAGCCTTCATTTATCTTAAGATCCATATTTAATAGAACTAATACAATATATAAGTAAGAAATAATTTAAAAACTGGCACTAATTATTCTGACTAGTATGATACCATAAACCACAATATAACAGGCCACCATAGTTATAAATTATCAAACCCATTTGCATTCTGTCAAATGTCATTCAGCAAGTATTTGAGTAGCTACCAAGTACCAGATCTCTATTAGGTGGTAGAAATTCACTGGTAGAAAAATAACATCCTTTTTTTTAAATTAGAGAAAATACATTAGAAAATGTATTATTCTATTTAATAAAAGAGCAATATGCAAATTAACCATCACTCAGCTATACTCACTAGCCACACCCACTATCCAATAGGAGCAAGTATGCTAATTAACCCCAACCAAGAAGGCTACAGCCACAGAGAGCAGTAGGGAGGCTTGGGATTCCCCGAAAATGGAGGAAGCCAAGCTTTCTGCACACCCTGGCTGGCCCAGGCCTCTGCTCCAGGCTACAAAGTTTCAATTGTGGAAGATAAATAAATCCCAGATTCTAGGGCCTCCACTTGGGTCACTGGGGGGCATGGCCAGCCTGCAAACCACCTCAGGCTCCTAGCTCAGGCCACCCATGCCCCAAGGGAACCCCCATCCTGATCTGGGACACTCTTCAGTACAAACTAGCTGGCCCACACCCATGCATCATGCCTCTATCCTATCTAATAAAAGAGTAATATACAAATTAACTATCACTCCGCTACACCCAACAGCCATGTCCATCAGCCATGCCTCACAGCAAATCAGGAGTGAGAATGCCAATTAATCTCAACCAAGATGGCTGTGGCCATGGAGAGAGCAGGAGGGGGGCTTGGGTTTCCTCAGCAATGGAGGAAAACAAGCTTTCCACACACCCTAGCTGACCCAGAGGTTGACTCCAGGCTATAAAGTTTCAATTATAGAAGATAAATAAATCTCACAGAGCTGGAGAGAGCAGGAGGCTACAGTTGCCCCTGGAGATGGAGGAATCCAAGCTTTCCACACACCCTGGCCTGCCTTGGCCCCCGCTTATGGCTACAAAGTTGCAACTATAGAAAATAAATAAATCCCAACAGAAATGGCTGTGGCCATGGAACAAGCAGGAGACTTGGCTCTGCTCCAGGCTACAAAGTTTCAATTGTAGAAGATAAATAAATCTCAGATACCAGGGCCTCTGCTTGGGTCATCAGGGGGCCATCACTCCAACACACAAGATGACTGCCCCCATTGGTCAAAGATCCTGCCCCGATATGGACAAATGATGGCCACCACAAGATGTCTATCAGGGGAGGGAAGTTGAGGGGGACCAGGTCTGCAAGGAAGGGCAGTTGTGGGTGATCAGGCCAGTAAGGGAGGGCAGTTGGGAGGACCAGGCCTGCAAGGGAAGGCAGTTGGGGATGATCAAGCCTGCAGGGGAGGCAGTTAGGGTTGACCAGGCCAGCATCGGAGGGAAGTTGGGGGTGACTGGGTCTGGAGGGAAGGGCAGTTGTGGGGGACATAGGCCTGTAGGGGAGAGCAATTGGGGAGACCAGGCCTGAGGGGAGGGCAGTTAGGGGCAAACAGGCTTACAGGGCAGCAGTTAGGCATCAATAAAGCTGGCAGGAGAGTGGTTAGGGTGTGGTCAGGCTGGCAGGCAGAAGCGCTTAGGAGCAATCAGGAAGACAGGAAGGCAAACAGTTGGGAGCCAGCAGTTCTAGATGGTGAGAGGTATGTCCGACTGCCCATTTAGGCCTGATCCCACTAGGATCCCTTGAGAGGTCCCAAATTGGAGAACGTGCGGGCTGGGCTGACGGACACCATCCCCTCTGTGCACGAATTTCTTGCACTGAGCCTTTAGTCCTATCTAATAAATGAGTAATATGCAGATTGACCATCACTCCAACACACAAGATGGCTGCCCCTATGTGATCAAAGATCCTGCCCTTATGTGGACACAACATGTCCACCACAAGATGGCCAGCAGGGGATGGAAGTTGGGAGGGACCAGGACTTCAAGGGAGGGCAATATGGGTGATCAGGCCAGCAGGGGAGAGCAGTTGGGCTGAATCATGCCTGCAAGGGAGGGCAGTTAGGGGTGATGAGGCAGGCAGAGGAGGGAAGTTGGGGGCAAAAAGGCTGGCAGGGGAGCAGTTAGACATCATTCAGGCTGGCAGGGGAGTGGTTAGGGGATAATTAGGCTGGCAGGCAGAAGTGGCTAGGGGCAATCAGGAAGGCAGGCAGGTGAGCAGTTAGGAGCCAGCAGTCCTGGATTGTGAAAGGGATGTCCCAGATTGGAGAGGGAGCAGGCTGGGCTGAGGGACACCCCCTCTGTGCACTGGGCCTCTCAATATATATAAATGATTTGGCATTTTTAAAACTGAAGTATAAAATAAAAAACAAGACCCTGGTGGTCTGTTTTTGTATCATCAACTTTCATTTAAAAGAGCCCAAAATGTGAATTACATAAAAAAATTCACATAAGAACAATTTAATGAGAGAAAAAACAAAAATGGACACTATGACCCTTAAGAAGTAGTTATTAAAAAAATAATGAGAAAATAAATACAAAACTATAATATGATGAGCAATAGTAAACACATAATATCTAACAATTCTTTTGACATGCTTCATAGCCATATGTCAGACTCTTCACTCTTGTGCCTTGTTAGAGTCCAAAACAGAATTCACAACAAACATTTTGTTATGCATATGTTGGGTGTGCACTTGACCACCTCTCTAGAAAATATCCTCCAGCAGATGTTTCCCTGATACAATTTGGGTTCTGAGGTGAAGAAACTAGTTCATTTATTTCCTAATTTTGTAGTAGGACCAGGTTTAGGAAAAAGAAATATGAGCAACTTATGTGAACCACAGAGATAAACACACCAAAAGCAGGATACGGCATTCTTTAACTGCTGAGTGGGTTTTGAATAATTTTGCAAAGACTTTACTGAACATACCTCAATTTAGAAGAATTGCATAAGACCTCCAATTAGAACTATAATTAAATGTCATTTGGGGATTAATCACTGAGGCTTGAGACATTATCTACGTTGATGACAGTGGGAAAGAGATGAGGTTACACAGTTCAGCTTCTGGTCAGAAATGCCAGCTGGTCATTATACTCCAGTACATTTCCTGCACCAATATATTTATAGCTCCTATCAACTGAAAATATAAAAGGAAGATAAAGTAGAGATATATTGATTGTGTGATGGGCCTTGGAGGTTCAGTTTGATAGCCATTTTATTCCTTGATAACAAATGTGCCTTTTAGTTTTACCCAATCAAACTTGTTCCCCTCTATTTCTAAACTGTTGTGAAGGTATAAAATAAAAATATGTACAAAAAAAGGTAGTATCATGCAAGTGTATCCCCTCCCCCCATGTCCCAAGTGGGGTTCAGGGTTCGAGCTCTGGAGGAGGCTGCAGGCAAATGAAAGAAACCAAACAAGAAAATGTTAATTTGGGAACTGGGGGCCAGGTGGAAGCCCAAGAGAGGACTTGCTTTGCTCTTGCCTTGCAATCCCTTTTATTCAGGTTTGGGATCCACCTATAGCCCCTAGGCAGGCAATTTCCAGTAACAGACTATCTTATCAGTAAGGATTTACTTGAGACTAAAAGGTGGAAGTTGCTTCAGCTACCATTGTGTCAACTAAATAGTGGGTGTCTGGCTCTGACTCTTGCCTAGAGCCTCAAGGTTGACCAGCCTTCCAGGTTCCTTGTTCAGTCTTTCTGCTAGTGAAGGCAATGGGCAGCTTCCAACAGTATCACTTATAAAAATATGACTTTTGCACTGGACAGTGGCCTGAGCCCAAATCTCTTTCATTAGTGGAGACATGGGAGCATTTAGAATTTGCTACCTAGATCTTGATAAGTTTAGGCATTTTTTACTGATTACCCTGTAAAGGAGGAGAATTCTCGACTAGTTCTTGATATAACAATAATATATAGGTTTAGAAATAATGTAATAGGTCTACAAATGGTACTATTTGGGGGAAAAAATGAAATGGCTTTATTATTTCTTTGTTTTACCTTTAGATTCTTAGAAAAAAATACGCCCTGAAAATCAAACCCTGCCTTTGATAAATTTTCTTTTGAGCTAGTCTTTATTGGTACATGTTGGGCTCAAGTGCTTAAGCCAGAAGTGGGAATCCACTCCTCCTCCATTGGCCATTGGTCTATTCAGAACTCAGGAATGGCAAACAGATGACAAGGAAATGATTACAGGAATTGGAATAAACTTGAAGTTGGAAAAGCATTTGAGAATATCATGTAAAATAAGCAAAAAATAAATAAATAAGGTAAGCAAGCATAGACTTGGGCTGCTTTGAGGCTAGAGAAGAAAGTTCCTTTGTATAAATAGGAAGATGTTGAGGAACTTGGAACGTAAAGGAAGTGGGAGGATTCGAGCAGCTCAGCAGCTGTCTTGTGGCTTGATAGGACCTATTTTGGCAAATCTGGCATATGTGGTCATGCGTCAGGGTGGACTTTGTGGGGAGTCCTATATTTACCAGGTAAGTGACCAGATGTCTTTCCCAATGTGCAATAATTTCTGAGGATGGGATTTTAAGAATCAGGCCATACCACCCAAAATAAGAAACTGGCTTTTCTTGCTTTTGATGAAATTTATGTTTAATTTGAGATAAGCCATCTGTGCGATAAGAAATACATATTCTACAGATGGTGACAATTATAGGACACATAATATTGTTAATAATAGCACCCTTTTCAAATGTATTGTATGAGAACTATATGTATGTATGTTCATAGGGTGGCATTTTATATTTATACACTACAATCTGTCCCTGATACAGTTCTAGACACATAGTAGGGAGGGGAAAGGGGGCATGAGGAAAGAAGGAAAAAAGAAAGGAAAGAAGAGAGGACAGAAGGAAAGAGTGAACTTTAGGGTTATCTGTTGTGGAATACCTTTTATGTACATTAACTAAAATTAAATATAATAAACCATGCAACTGAGTAAATAGGAGACTGTGATTTGATGAAGGGAGAGAAGTAGAAGAATATTTTATTTCTATCCAGGTCCTCTCCTCCCTCACAGCATAACTCTGATATCTCTTTTCACTCCCAGTCCTGTGGTGCCAAAAGTGGGCAGAGATGAGATTGCAGATCCAGACCTTCCAGGTGGGCACAGGCAGGAACCAGGAGCCACAATGCCCTGAGACTGCAGTTACTTGAACTCACCTAAAAAAGAGGTACGAATTCCTTCCTCCCATTGTGGCTTCCTTGTTGTGTATGTGTGTGTGTGTGTGTGTGTGTGTGTGTGTTTGACCATTTTGATTGATTTTATATCATACTTTCACTAGTTTTGTTTTAATTTTGTGTGGTGTGCTGGAGCCAGCTGGTATGGCCACTTGTACAATTTTCAGAAAATGTGTAAGCCAGTTGTTGAACTCAGTGATTATTGCAAATTAAGTTATAGATAAACTTGCAATTAAGCAATTGTATTAAAAACAAAGGATATATGCCCCCCTATGTTCATAGCAGCACAATTTACATTAGCTAAGATTTAGAAACAACCTAAATGCTCATCAGCAGATGAGTGGATTAGAAAACTGTAGTATATCTACACAGTGGAATACTATGCTACTGCAAAAAAGAAGGAATTCTTACCATTTGCAACAGAATAGATGGAACTGGGAAGCATTATGCTAAGTGAAATAAGCTGGTCAGTAAAAGCAAAATACCACATGATCTCACTCATTTGTGAAATGTAAAGAACATTATAAACAGACTAGAGGCCCAGTGCATGACATTCGTGCACTGAGTGAGGAGGGAGGGGAGAGAGGGAGGTCCCTCAGTCAGGCCTGCACCCTTTCACAGTATGTAACTCCTTTGGGGATGTCCAACTGCTGGGTTAGGGGAGCAGGCCGAAGCCAGCAGTCAGACATCCCCCATGGGGTCCTTAGTGCTGCCACTGAGGCGGGAGAGGCTCCCACCACTGCTGCTGTGCTCACCAGCCTCGTCAGCCATCAGCCCAGTTTCTGGCTGAGTGGTGCTCCCCCTGTGGGAGTGCACTGACCACCAGGGGCAGCTCCTGCATTGCTCTACCTGTTCCTCCACCATTCAGTCAATTTGCATATTAGGGTTTTATTATATAGGATGAACAAAAATATATACAAAGGCAAAGAAGCATCAAACAGACTGTCAAAGTACAGTGGGAAGGCTGGGGAGGGTTTGAGGGGGAGATAAGAGATCAACTGAAGGACTTATATGCATGCATATAAACATAACTAACCAATGGACGTGCGACACTGGAGGGGGGATGAGGGCATGTGCAATGGGGGGTGGTAAGGGAGGTTGGGGGAAGGTTAATGCAGAAAATAAGGAAACATATGTACTACTATTTATAATACTTTAGACAATAAAAAAATAAATAAAAGGCATACAGATTGGAAATGGAAAAAAGATAGTAAATATTAAATTCATGACTACTAATTAATTTATTGACTTAATTAGATCTATGCCCTTGAGGTCATTTACTTGCTTTGTATCTGTATGGGTTTTGTTTTTTTAAACCTATAAAGTGAGATGCTACTGTGCTTATCTTTCCAATTCCACATTCAGTGATGTCACATGGGTAGTTTGACATTGGCCATGATAGTGGTATTCACTCTACAGAAATAGGCAAATGCTACATATAAGTCAGAAATGTTATGTAGGTGAGGGGAGAGGAGAATGGAGGTTAAATTTTTACCAGCACATCCCTGAGCAGACATCTTGTTTTTCATTGAGTCAGTGTCTCTTACTCCCTATCTTCTAGAACTGCATCCTCTTTCTTTTAAACCACCACTCTCTCCCTCCTTTAAGCAGTTTTAGTGAGGGTTCCAATTACACTACCTCACTTCTTGATCACAGATATAAGAACATGACTCAGGTATGCCCAATCAAAATGACCGTTCCCCTGTACCATAATGATAATCCCAAAATGAACATATGACCTAGGCTAAGCCAATCAGTCCTTCCCTGAAGATTTTCTAGACACATGCTGGGAAAATTAAGTTTCTCTTTTTATTTTCTGGGGTTGCTAAGAGGAGATGATGTAAACCGAGGCTGACTGTAGCCATGCTTCCCCCAAGATATACATAACACATAGCCAGTACCCATTACGAGATCCAGAAGCAAGCGATAGTGAGCAGCAAAAGACCTGAGGTAGAAGACAACCTAGTAATACCATTTGAGTCCCTCTTCACCCCTGCTCCCTGCTCTTTCCTTATGTAAGTCAATAAACTCCAGTTTTTGCTTAACTTGTTTTGAGTTGGGTTTCTGTCACTTGCAATTAAACAGTCCTGACTAATACAGTTCATTTAGAAGTATTCACTTCTTCCCTCTCATTGCCTCTCTGTTTCTTTGCTTCACCCATTGCATGTATATATGAACTGTATGTTGATACTTTAAAATTCTCTAGAGAAAACTGTCATTCTGGAACACCAATACAGTCATTCAGGAAATGCATAAATCTCTGTTAACCAGCACTTCCAAGGTTTTGCTGTCACCATGGGGATTAGGGAATAAAATATAGAGGTTTATCACCTTCAGACTCAAGCTTTGCCAAGAAGAAACAAGAGTTCGATACTATAATTCATTAGGGTTGCTTTAGCAGAAGAGCTATATAATGCCGAGAATATCTCTTGAAATGAAATCCTAATGAAAGGACTGGCTGGTTTGCTGTCTTGATTAAGTTATGGGCGCTGAAGCCCGCTGCATCACTTATCAGCAGAACTGTAATTGTTATAATAAAGGGAGGGAATAGAATAAAGGAAGAGAAACAGAGAAAAGAAAAACTGAGGAGAATAATAGTCCAGAAACTAGTTTAACTCTTTGTACCTTAGTCCTGTCTAACTGTCCCTCTTCAAGGAATGGTGACATTCTGGGACTCAGCAAGGGCTTCTTCTATTGATAGGTTGGACACTTAGAGGGAGCAGCCATGTTCATCTCAGGGACATTCAGAAATTAAGGGTCAAAGTTATGCAGAAGCACCTGTGCCCAGCCACCCTGATGCTTCCTGAATAGCTTTGGTGGCAGTGATGGAGATTATGCCTTGGCTCAATCATGAAGACCTCTAACAGAAACCTCCCATATCCAGTACCAGTGTTGTTGCTGGTACGGGCAGTGACACCCACCACCAAATGGGAGCAGCAGATTCAACATCACCAGACTAGTTTTGCACCATGTTTTTTAAATATTAGACTTCGTTGCATAATTTCAAAGTCTTCTGCCTTCACAGAAATTCTGCAAGCTAGTCTATTGACCTTTAATATGGTTTGTTTTTTTTTCTACTGAAATCAGTCAGAGCCATTTCTATTGCTTATACTTAAGCATCTTGATTGACTCACTGAAGTAATGCAGCATCAAGGTCATGGTTAGGACAGCAGTGATAAACCTTAAATCTAATGTTAAGGGTAAGATTCAACATGGAAGAGTGAGGTAGAGTACAGCATAGGGAATCCTACCCAATAAAAAAGTAATATTCAAATCAACCATATGCCCACTACACCCACAAGCCACACCCACCAGCCAATCAGAAGCAAACATGCAAATTAACCCAACCAAGATGGCTGTGGCCATAGAGCAAATAAGAGGCTTGAGTTTCCCTGGCAATGGAGGAAGCCAAACTTCCTGCACATCCTGGTCGACCCTGGACTCCACTCAAGGCTACAAAGTTTTAATTATAGAAGATAAATAAATCCCAACAAAAATAGCTGCAGCCACAGAGCAAACAGGAGGCTTAGGTTTCTCAGGCAATGGAAGAAGCCAAGCTTCCTGGATATTCTGGCTGGCCCAGGCCTTTGCTCAAGGCTACAAAGTTTCAATTATAGAAGATAAATAAATCCCAGATACTAGGGCCTCTGCTTGGGTCGCCTGGGGGTGTGGCCAGCCTGCAAACCACCACAGGCCTCTTGCCCGGGCCACCCCACACCCCAAGGGAACCTCCACCCTGATCTGGGACACCCTGCAAGGTAAACCAGCTGGCTCCTACCTGTGCAGCAGGCCTCTATCCTATCTAATAAAAAAGTAATATGCAAATTGACCATCACTCCAACACACAAGATGGCTGCTCCCATGTAGTCAAAGATGGCTGTCCCCATGTGGACACAATATGGCTGCCACAAGATGGCCAGCAGGGGAGGGCAGTTAGGAGGGATCAGGTCAGCACGGGAGGGTAGTTGGGAGGGATCAGGCCTGCAAGGGAGGGCAATTGGAGTCAATCAAGTCAACAGGAGAGGGCAGTTAGGGGTGACCAGGCTGGCTGAGGAAGGGAAGTTGGGAGCCACTGGCCCGGCAGGGAAGGGCAGTTGCAGGGGACCCAGACCTGCAGGGGAGAGCAGTTGTGGAGGTATCAGGCCTGCAGGGAGGGCAGTTAGGTGCAATCAGGCTGGCAGGAGAGCAATTAGGCATCAGTCAGGCTGACAGGGGAGTGGTTAGGGGGTGATCAGAATGGCAGGCAGAAGCAGTTAGGGGCAATTGGAAGGCAGGCAGGCAAGCAGTTGGGAGCCAGCAGTCCTGGATTGTGAGAGGTATGTCCGACTGCCAGCAGTCCTAGATTGTGAGAGGTATGTTCAATCCTAGTAGGATTGGGTCTAAATGGGCAGTCAGTCGTCCCTTGAGGGGTCCCAGATTGGAAAGATTGAGGTGCCCCCCCCATTCTGTGCAAAAATTTCATGTACTGGGCCTCTAGTATCATTAATAATATTATAATAATGATGTACGATTCTGGGTGGGTACTTAAAATATCAGGGGGAATACTTTGTAAAGCATATAATTGTCTAACCACTGTACTGTACACATGAAACTAACAAAAGTAATATTGAAATAATGAGAAGTCAGGCTGAGATGCGTGTGTGGATTGTGTCTGGGTATACAGCTCAAGCAGAAGGCCATGAGCAGTTAACTGAAATCTCACTCACCATAGGGAGTAGATTGAATGGCTCAAAACTCTAGGCCACACTAGAAACTCAGTATGCTAGACCTTTCCAGACAATTGAAATTAGAAAGTGAGAAGGTTTCATAATGAATATGGTAATTTTTCCCAGAATTGGTATTTTAGTTGGAAATATTTAATTGAACTTCAATGAGGCAGATAATAGTTTATTAAAGGTCACATTAGTCACTATATACAATCTTTATTCCAAAACACATTGTTCAGAGCAAAGCTATTCTCAAAGATATTACTGTTTCTGCCACCCTGCAATAAGGTAAAATTGCTAATATAAATAATTTACATTTCTGTGATATGAATATTTCCTTGAAAAATATCCACTTATTTTCATCTCTCCTTCGATTATTTAAATTTGAGTGAGTTACCATCATAGAATAGTCACAAATCATTTACCTATTTTTTTCTGATTAATTTTAGCATTTAATAGTACTTTCTCACCAAATAATGCTTTTTCCAGCTTTTTCTTTCAAATAACATGTTTCAGTGTTTTATACTCTTGCATTAGGTTCCTCTCCATCTTTTTTATGAATGGCATCTGGAGGCACTGCTATTTCATCTCTGGTTAGAGGGTTTTTCTGCTCACCCTTAATGAACTATGGACATCCTTTTGTAATTTGCAGAGCAGGAAGTGATAAAGGTAATGCAAATGGAACTGAGTCATCTGGCTTTAGGAGCCATGAAGGCAATGTGCTGTGACAAGAGAGGCATTTTCTCCAGGAAAGGGAGAGGCAGTTCCTTTTCTTTTGTTTAAAATATTTTTTTTTATTGATTTCTGAGAGGAAGGGAAAGGGGGAGAGAGAAGCATTGATAATGAGAGAATCATTGATTGGCTGCCTGCCTCCTGAACCTTCTTCTTCCCCCAAGGATAGCCCATAACCCAGTTTATGCCCTGAATGGGAATCAAATGGTGACCTCCTCATTCCTAGGTCAAGCTCAACCATTGAGCCACACCAGCCAGGTAAGAGACATTTGCCTTAATGGCTTTTATTCTGTCCTGAGATCCTGTAAGAATGCATGGGTTGGAAGGGTTGTAATGAGTAAGGTATGGCAACTTTTTTTTAAAAATATATTTTATTGATTTTTTACAGAGCAGAAGGGAGAGGGCAGAAGGGAGAGGGATAGAAAGTCAGAAACATCGATGAGAGAGACATCGATCAGCTGCCTCTTGCACGCCCCCCACCTGGGATGTGCCCGTAGCCAAGGTACATGCCCTTGCCGGAATCAAACCTGGGACCCTTCAGTCCGCAGTCCGACGCTCTATCCACTGAGCCAAACCGGTCTCGGCAGGTATGGCAACTTTTGTACATATAAGCTCTTCTGCGGTTGACTGATCCACTTTTTCTACCCATGGTTTATTCACCTTGGACTCTGGTCCATTTTGTTTCTGCCTTGTCTGAAAGACAAGTTGAAGAGCAACAAAACTCCCACTGACTCAAGAGTAGTTGCAGGTCAAAATCTACATGAGAAAAAAAAAAAATGACTTAGGATACTGGCAGTGAGGACAAGACTGGAGAGGAATCAGGGCACTCTCTGAGAATAATCTGGAAAAGTGAATTAGTAAATTTACTTTATTTAAAGTAAGCTCAGAAATGTCCCACTCACGTGTTCTTTTTCAGAGCATTAGAGTAAAGCAATGGTCTGGCTACACTGTGGTTCTCCTGATTAAAACTCAACCCTGTAAAACCCCATGCTTCCCCCCTGTGGGTCACATCAGAACATCACAATTAAGAACATTGCAAAGTAATCACTTTCAATAATCAACTCATGGTAAAGTTATAAACCAAGTGTTTGTTTCTTAAGGTTAACATTTGAATGAGGTTGACCATAATGAAATATTTTCAGATATATGAGCTCAAGGATTTTTTTTCCTACTATTCATATTCCAGGTCTATTAAATAATTGATGTTCATAGTTGAATGCACAAAGGACCTATGGATATTTATGTGCTTGAACTGAAAGGTTGGGAACAGACCTTCCAGGCATACAACAATGAATAACATAGAGACATCTTATGTGGACTTAATACCGAAAAGGCAAATGATGCTTTGCTAAAAATGTGGACTTTAAATACATTGGTGTACATCTAAATCACAGACAGTATTGAAACAGCCTCAAATCTGTACTTTCTCTAACTATATCTCCAATGGCACTCACTCTAGAACCGATTGCAAAGGTTAGCTACATCTAATTTGAGCTTAAAGATAAGAAATCATGTTTCACATAGTTAGGGCCATAGTAGGTGGTGGAGTAACCATTGAAAGTTATTTTTTTTTAGTCTAAATGTTACTTGAATGAATATAAAAATGCCTATGTTTTTATTCATTTTCTTATTCAAAGTATATTACCAGACACTGTCATTAAAAGGATACAAAATTAATTATAAATGGTCACTCTATTATAGGTAGGTGGTAGGTAGATAGATAATAAAGAGTTAAGCAGGTGAGATAGACAAGGGCAATCAGTGACCTCGATGCGGTTAGGCTAACAAGACCTGGAGGGAAACACAGGCTAGTGTAAAGACAATATAGCATAGTTAGTATTGATTTGTATTTGAGCACAAATCCTGACTCTTCCACTTATGAACTATAATAACTTGAGGCAACTTCCCTGACACTCTAGGCATTAATTTCCACATCTGTGAAAGCAGAACAGTATTATTATTCACCTACACCTTCTTTTTGATAATTCAATTAGAACAGCTGTTCCCAAAGTGGGATATTCTCAAATTACTGTCTGGAGATTCCATGGGTTCCTGAGTTTTGCCAGGGATTTTGTAAGATTGCTCTTTTTCCTAATAATATGAAGAAATACTTTTATTTTTGTAACAATAGTAAGATATTATATGCCTTTTCTATGTTAGTCTTTCATGCATGTACAGTAGAGTTTTCAAGAGGTATGATATCTCAATAGATTAAACACAGAAGAAGATGGGAGAATCCAGATGTCTCCTCCTAAGTAAGACATTAAAGAAATTTACAGAAATGTAAATGTTTTTGCTTTGGAAAATGCATATATTTATGTAAAATATATGTTAACATGTGTATAATAATTTTTAACTGAGTCATTACTATGATAAATATGTTGATATTTTTCCACCTTTCACATTGCCTTTGGTGTCCTCAAGGAACACTATAAAGGGGGCTGAAGAGCAAAAAGGTTGATAACAACTAAATTAGAACATACCGCAATCTTCTAGATGCTAACTGTTAACTTTTATTGTTGGTATGAGACCTAGCAGCTAGATTGTTTTGTGATGAGGATTCTGTTGGTGATTCAGTGGGCAAATATGGTCAAGGAATCCTGAGGATTGAGTGCCTGAACTGAGTGTGAAAGAGCTGGTCTCTTCTGCATCTCTGGACCCAAGAGGTGGCTGATAAGTTAACCTAAACATTGCCCACACTTGCCACAGAGCATTCATTATGGTAGGGTTACAAAACAGAGGTACAAAATGGAGGCAACTATGCATCTGAAAGTTTATGTGGAAAGACAAACTTTCACATAAAAAAACCCAAAAACTCATGGTATAGAAAAACGAACAGGGTTAGTATTAGAAAGTGATATGATATGAAGCAAAACAAAAGCCCAGTAAGAGTTGGAGGATTCATAAGAAGATTTTCATTGAAAGAAAATTTGGTTATCTTTTATAGCAAACATTTTATTTTTGTTTTAAAATTATACAAGCATCACATGAATATGTTTCCTGCATAAATAGTATAATAATTCTAAATGGATTTTTGGGGGTGGAGGTAAAAAACAAAATTTAAACTTTAGTCCTCTACCCAATCACCCTCTTTAACCCTGAGATAATTGCCCCAAACAGTTTGGTAAACATCTTTCCAGACTTTTTTTTTCTATTTATTAAATATAGAGAGATAATAATAAAATTTATACTAGTAGCACTTGACAAATTCCAGACATAATTCTAGACCACTACCTGGATCAACTCATATAATTTGCACAAAATTCTGTAATGCATTTACCATTATTATACTTTTTGTGGGGATTGGGGAGAACCTGAGGCACAGAGAGGCTAAGCAACTTGCCTGAGGTCACAAAGCAGGTTCATGACACAATATGCTTCACTAGATAGATGGACAGACGTAGAGATAGGAAAGCATGTAGACACCTAGTTTCTAAAAAATGTATTTTATATAAATGAGATTGTATTGTACATGTTGCTGTATGACTTGCTTCTTTCATTTAACAGTTAAAATGGAATATCGCTTTCTTAATAGTTTCACAGACTTTTTTTCTTTTTAAAATGCAAAAAAAGCTTTATTGTTTCATTTGGTCCAGTGTATGGGAGAGGGTTTCAGGTGGTTAAAAGAATGGCTAGTAGTTTCAAGGAGAGACTCAAGTAAAAGCCAAATACCAGGGGAATACAGAGGGGTCCCTCAAAGGCCTCTGGGCTCCAAAGGCTCCTAGTTGTGCTTGAGGATGAGCCTTTCAAACAGATACTTGTCCAGCCCAGCCCACAGACTGGCTGCCTGAGTGGGTCAGGTGTCACCCATATCGATGAGTTTCACTGTCTCACCTGGAAGTGGTTCTCCATTAAGTCTCGGAGCTGAGAGCCTGGGCGGATAGAACCCAGGGCCTGCAGCTCCAAAAGGGCCTGGATCAGACTCCTCTCCAAGCCCAGGGCAGCTTCCCTGGATTCCTGAGTTTTGCCCACTCACCTTGGGAAGGCTTCAGCACATCCTGAAAGAGAATGCAGCCACTGCGCTAGTTTTGCATCTTTAAGAGACATTCTCAGCCCTCCTGCTTCTCTGCCAACTCCAGGAAGAAGTGGCCCACACCCTCAAGGGCCACATCCTCAGTGGAAATAGAAGCCCAGAGAGAGGTAGGTGTGGGAGGCCCTCAGAGGCAGAGTGGTCAGGCGGTTGATGGCAGCCTCCACTCTGTTCATCAGTTTATTTTGTTGGGAGCTAATGGTTGTTCAGCAATAAGAATTTAAGATAGAAAAAAACCCTAGTGTGTTGGCTGGTCTCAGAGGTGCTTCTGAAGGTGGTGACTGGATAAGACACAGAAAACTGGCCGGGGGCTAGAAGGGGTATCTAAGGTCTGTTCAGTCCAAACACTGTTGAAACAAGAGACAGATCTGGGACCTCGGAGGGCACTACCTATTTTTAATTTTTTGAGGAACAACCATATTCTTTCCCTGATAGGGTTTTCACCAATTTACATTCCCACCAAGAGTGCACAAGGATTCTCTTTCCCACACATCCTCACCAACACTTTCTAATAGCCACTCTGACAGGTGTGAGGTGAGATACCTCATTGTTTGATTTGCATTTCCCTGAGAATTAATGGCGTTGAGCATCTTTTTATGTACCTGTTGGCCATCTGCATGTCTTCTTTGGGGCAAAAAAATTATTCAGATCCTATGTCCGTTTTAAAATCAAATTGTTTGGGGATTTATTTTTTGTTATTGAATTGTATGACTTTTTTTTGTATATTTTGGATATTATCCCTTATCAGATATGTGATTTGCCAATATTTTCTCCTATTCTATAAATGGATTTTCACCTTTTTTTTTTAATGGTTTCCTTGTCTGTGCAGAAGCTCTTTTGTCTGATGCACTTGTTTATTTTTTCTTTTGTTTGTTAATTTGTTTTTTTTAATAATTCTTTATTGTTGAAAGTATTACATATATCCCATTTTTTCCTCTCCAGCTAGCCCCTACCCCTACTCGAGGGCTTCACCACCCCATTGTCTGTGTCCATGGATTATGCATATATGCATAGAAGATCCTTGGTTGATTACCTCCCTCCCACCCACCTACCCTCCCCAGTCCTCCCTCTGAGATTCCTCACTGTGTTCCATGCTTCCCTGTCTCTGGATCCACTCTGTTCATCAATTTATTTTGTTACTTAGATTCCACATATGAATCAGATTCGTGTGATACTTGTCTTTCTCTGACTGACTTATTTCACTTAGCATGATACTCTCCAGGTCCCTCCAATGGTAAGGATAAGAGAGTCTTCTTTTAATTGCTGTATAGTATTCCATGGAATAAATGTACCACAGTTTTTTTACCCACTCTACTGATGGGCACTTGGGCTATTTCTAGATGTTAGCTATTGTAAATTGTACTACTATGAACATAGGGTGCATATATTCTTTCTGATTGGTGTTTCAGGATTCTTAGGATATATTTCTAGAAGTGGGATCACTGGGTCAATGGCCGTTCCATATTTAATTTTTTGAGGAAACGCCATACTGCTTTC
This sequence comes from Antrozous pallidus, assembly GCA_027563665.1. Classification (NCBI taxonomy): domain Eukaryota; kingdom Metazoa; phylum Chordata; class Mammalia; order Chiroptera; family Vespertilionidae; genus Antrozous; species Antrozous pallidus. Next base: position 25,332,947 of record CM050508.1, on the reverse strand, counting down.
CATAATGGCTGCAGGAGTCTGCGTTCCCACCTGAAGTGTACAAGGGTTTTCTTTTCTCCACATTCTCACCAGCACTTATAATTTATTGATTTGTTGATGTTAGTAACCATTGTGACAGGTGTGAGGTGAAACCTCTTTGTCATTTTAATTTCCATCTCTCTGGTGATCAGTGACTTTGAGCATTTTTTCATATGTCTTTTGGCCATGTATATGTTCACTTTGGAGAAGTGTCTATTTAGGTTCTTTGCACATTATTTAATTGGATTGTTTGTCTTCCCTTTGTTAAGTTGTATGAGTTCCTTGTATACTGTGGATATTAACCCTTTATCAGATGTATCATTGGCAAATATGTTCTATACAGTGGGCTCCCTTTTAATTTTGTTGATGGTTTATTTTGCTGTGCAGAAGCTTTTTATTTTGATGTAGTCCATTTTTTTATTGTCTTCTTAGTTTCCTTTGCCCTGAGACAGTGGTTGGCAGACTCATTAGTCAACAGAGCCAAATATCAACAGTACAATTGAAATTTCTTTTGAGAGCCAAATTTTTTAAACTTAAACGTCTTCTACCGCCACTTCTTCAAAATAGACTCACCCAGGCCATGGTAATTTGTGCAAGAGCCACACTCAAGGGGCCAAAGAGCCGCATGTGGCTTGCAAGCAACAGTTTGCCAACCATGGCCCTAGGAGATGTACTCGTAAACATATTGCTACAAAATGTGTCTGATATTTTGCTGCCTATGGTTTCCTTTAGGATTTTTATGGTTTCACAACTTAGATTTAAGTCTTTTATCCATTTTGAATTTATTCTTGTGTATGGTGTAAGTTGGTGGTCTAGTTTCATTTTTTTGTATCTATCTGTCCAATTTTCCCAACACCATTTATTGAAGAGGCTGTCTTGACTCCATTGTATGCTCTTGCCTCCTTTGTCAAATATTAATTGAGAGAAATGGATGGAAAAAAACTTTCCATGCAAATGGAAAAGAAAAAAGGTGGAGTAGCAATACTCATCTCCAGCAAAATAGACTTTAAATATTAATTTTGAAATGCCAAAGTGATCATAATAAATTCCTAAACATTCCATAGATATGTGAGTTTATTTCAAGATACTGTTCTCCATTGTCTACTGCTATACAACATACTCTTTTAGTTAATGTAATTTTTAGTGTGCTTCAATGTACCTTTTAAATTCTAGATTATGCCTTCTTGATGGGAGTAGTACCCCAAGAGAACTTGTTCTTGAGGGGTAAAAATACTTTACTTTTTAATATATAAATGTCAATAGATAAGCATATAGTACTTAAGCAAATATGCTCTCCCTCTGTATTGATATTTTATGGGGGATGCAATTAGAAATTTAAAAGTCTCCTCAGGTTGGTAGTAATATTAATATAATAACATCGATAATTTTTTAAAAAATTGGAAGACACTCTTCTAGATGAACTTTGTAATTAACCTGTCAATTTCTCCTGCTGATTTTTGCAAAGGAAGGCCCTGGAGACCAGACAGATAATTTGACCTAGGTCACATTGCAAATTAGGAGTAGATCTGGAATGAACACCCACTCCTGACTTTTACTTCTTGATTCTTTTCACTGTACAAACTATTTTGATCTCTCTTTTCCATCTTGACTATGAAATCTCTCCTAGACCTTAAGAAGCTTTGTGAAATGGACTGCCCTCAGCGTGAGTTGCCCATAACCTTCCCTCTTTATTCCAGAGAAGCAGCCTCTTTGTGTTCATCTTCTTTCTTTTTTAAAAAACATATTTTATTGATTTTTTACAGAGCGGAAGGGAGAGGGATAGAAAGTCAGAAACATCAATGAGAGAGAAACATCAATCAGCTGCCTCTTGCATACTCCCTCCTGGAGATGTGCCCGCAGCCATGGTACATGCCCTTGACAGGAATTGAATCTGTGACCTTTCAGTCCGCAGGCTGATGCTCTATCCACTGAGCCAAACCAGTTTTGGCAATGTCCATCTTCTGGTCTGGCCCTTTCTTTCCCCTCTTCCATCTCCTTTCTTAGAGTCTGAACAGTCAATAATTACATTAAATGACACCCTCCAAAAAACAGCATACGTTTCTTTATGAGAACTTAGGGTCTGGGCTCCAGTCTCTATAGAAACCTACCAGAAGTTCAGAAGAGAGGAAGGGCTCTAGGTTACGTTTATTAGAAAAAGTTAGGAAATTGTAGGGAATGAGAAAAGATGAAAATGGCAAGGGAAACAGAACAGGTTCATGAATAAGAGAAGGAAAACTAAATGCTGAAATTGCTGAAACTGGTTGCATTATACCTTTCTCTCTACTTCTGCATAATAAAAGTAAGCAAAATAAAAACTAATTTTTTTTCATCAAACTCCAAAGTTCTACTTTTCTACTATCCCACCCCTCTGTGTTTTTGTTGATCAGCAATGAAGCATTTAACAATCTTTGTTCATTTCTTTGTTCTACCTTTTCTCCAACTGCCTCTATTCCTCCTGACTCCCTCTGGACAAGACAAAAAGATATAGAAAGAAGAGAAAGCACTTTCACATGGCAGGTGCTACCTGTAATTCTTAGTGACTGACTATGGAACACTCTCCAACTGGCCTCCTACATCTGCCCCTGTGATCCCCACTTCCTGGTGTTCTCCCTTGTATAATCTCCGCCCACATTGTACCAGGGTTGGAATTGAGTAGAAGAAAAATGAAGATATATTAATTCTGAGATTATATTATAAAACCTACTGTGGCTTCCATCTTGATATGTCTCTTTCTATCATTACTTGCTCCAAGAAAAGTCAGCTGCCACATAAAAACAAACAAATAAACAAAAATCAACCCTATAAAGAAGCAACTAAAGCTGTCATGTGAGTGTGGTTGGCTACAGATCTTATAGATCAGTCAAGCCTTCAGATGACTATAGGTAGCACCAGTTGACAGCTTGAATGCAACCTCATAAGAGACCTTGAGCCAGAACCCCGAGCCAAGCTGCTCTCAGATTCAAGATCCTTAGAAATTGTGAAATATGGAGAGAGAAACCAAGATGGTGGCATAGGTAAACACCTAGGCTTTTGCCCCGCACAACAATTTTGAGATTACAACTAACAGACAAAACAGACATTGTTCAGTACCACAGGAAGGCTGGCTGGATGAAAGTTCTGAAACTAGAGGGACATAGAAGAGCACACAGATAATCAGAGCCTCTGCAAAGCCTAAGTAAGGTAAGAGTCTCGCATGTACGCAGAGCCATAGAGGACCGGGTGTCTGAATGCCTGGCAGGGGTGCTCTAGTGGAAAGGCGACAAAAAACTCCAGGCTGCACTGAACCCAGTTCAGTTTGCACTCAAAATCCGGGGATCCAGGTCCTTACTGGGAGAATCTGGAAGGTGGACAGAATCCCAGGGGAAGAGCCAAAAGCAGAGCTCCAGAGGCATGTGTGCGAGTGTGCACAGAGGGGACAAATTGGGCTGCTGGCGGTGTCTGCAGGAGAAAGGAGCTCTGGCAGCAGTGCTGTGAGGCGGGAATCTTGGGAAAACAGCTAGAGGCGGAGCTCCAGGGAGCACACGAGTGCTCACAGTGAGGGCGATCTGTTGACTGGCATCTGGTGGAAGGGAGAAAGGAGTTCCGACTGCATGGAACCCAGGTGCCAGGCAAAAATCTGAGATTCCAGATTCATTGGGGACTGGAAGGTCTGGCAACAGGCAAAACTCGAGGGCACCTTTTTCGCAGAGGTGCCTGCAGTGATTGCCTGCAGACGCTAGGACCCGGTGACCTTGTGTGGTGGGGCTGACTGGAAGCCAAGGCTGTTGGCTCCACCCTGAAACTCTGCCCCACCCAGAAACTCCACCCCATTCAAGCTGAGCACAGAGACTTTGGCAAATTTGCAAGTCTTGGAGCATAATGCTGTCTCTCAGCTGATCCTCACAGCCAGTTGCCCTGGTGGTCAATTCCTCCCAGTGATACCAGCAGCAACCAAGACTTATCTGCAACAAGGCTGTACACACAGTCCACAAAGGGGTGCAACAAGAGTGTACACGTCAGGTAACAGGGGAGACCGAGATACCTAGCACACAAAGCTACCCTACCAACTCAGGGAAGCAGTGAAAATAAGGAGAGAAAGAAAAAGATCACAAACTAAAGAAACGGAGGAAAACAAATGACTGGATATAGAGTTCAAAACCATGGTTATAAGGTTTTTCAAAAGGCTCCTAGAAAAGCCCAATAAGCTTAACGAGAACCTCAAGGATGTGAGCAAGACCCTTGAGGACATGAGCGAGACCCTTGAGGATATGAGCAAGACCCTCAAAGATATGAAAAAGTACCAACTAGAAATTAAACATACACTGACTGAAATAAAAAACATTTTACAGAAACCCAACAGTAAACTAGAGGAACGCAAGAATCAAGTCAAAGATTTGAAATAACAAGAAGCCAAAAAAACTAACCCTGAAAAGAAAAAAGAATCCAAAAATTAGCGGATAGTGTAAGAAGTCTCTGGGACAATTTTAAATGTACCAACATCAGAATTATGGGGGTGCCAGAAGAAGAGAGAGAGCAAGATACTGAAAACATATTTGAAGAAATAATGACTGAAAACTTCCCCCACCTAAGTTTGGAAAGCACACAGAACCACAAGCAAAAGGAATCCAAAGAGGACCACACCAAGACACATCATAATTAAAATGCCAAGAGCAAAAGACAAAGAGAGAATATTAAAAGCAGCAAGAGAAAAACAATTAATTATCTTCAAGGGAGCACCCATACACTTGTCAGCTGATTTCTCAACAGAAACTATGCAGGCCAGATGGGAGTGGCAAGAAATTTTCAAAGTGATGAATAGCAAGAACCTACAACCAAGATTACTCTACCCAGCAAAGCTATCATTCAGAATTGAAGGTCAGATAAAGATCTTCACAGATAAGAAGAAGCTAAAGGAGTTCACCAACACCAAACCAGTATTATATGAAATGCTGAAAGGTATTCTTTAAGAAGAAGAAAAATGAAAAAAGGTGTCTGCTTCAAACTAGAGCATGGATGGAACTGGAGAGCATTATGCTAAGTGAAATAAGCCAATCAAAGAAAGATAAATATCACATGAACTCACTCACTTATGGAATATAATGAACAACATAAACTGATGAACAAAAACAGATCCAGAGGCAAAGAAGCATTGACTGTCAAACCTCAGAAGAATGGTAGGAGAGGGTGGGAGTAAGGGGAAGAGATCAACCAAAGGACTTTTATGCACGCATATAAGCCTAATTAATGGACATGGACAACAGTGGGGTGAGGGCATAAGTGATGACGGAGAGGGGGGAGAGGGAGATTGGAAGGGGTAATGGGTGGGTGATGAGGACACATATGTAATACCTTAATCAATAAAGAAATAAAAAAAGAAATTGTCAGATATGAAATATTTGCTCTTTTGTGCTGCTAAGTTTTGGGATAATTAGTTATGCAACAGTAGATAACTAACACATTTCCTCAGCTCTGGCCCTAGCAGTACATGCCTAGTTTTCCTTTACTGCTGAAAACAGTATTTTGGGGAGCAGTTCTTTAAGTATGGGTCTAACCTGGTTTCTTCAGAAGTGTTCACTTAGTCCAAAGAACACATGCATTCTTGCCTTGCCCTCTGAAAGTGCAGTTGGCTCTGAATACAGACTTCACCATCACCTTGGCATTGTAAGGGGCAGAGACTATGTTCTGTAACCCCAAATTTCAAGGAACAATAATCTCCCAAGAATTCTGTTTTCCACTTTGTGGTGGGTTTTCTAAAGCTCTTTCAAAAAATTTCCATGAACTTGATGACTTCAACAACAGAAACTTATTTTCTTACAGTTCTAGAGACAGAATACTAAAATCAAGTGTCAGCAGCACCATGTTCCCTCCAAAGACTCTAGGAGAAAATCTTTTCTCTTTCAGCTTCAGGTAGCTCCAGGCATTCATTGGCTTAAGACTACATAACTCCCATATTTTCTTCCATCTTCATATGGACTTCTCCTCTGTTAGTATCTTTTCCTCTCTATCATGTATAAGGACACTTCTCAATGGGTGTAGGGCCTACCTTGGTAATCTAGGATGATTTCATCTCAAGAACCTGAGTTACACCCATCAATACCCCTTTTCCAAATAAGGTTATATTCACCAGTTCTGGGGAAGGGTAGGGCAAAGGCATACCTTTTAAAGGGCTACCCGTTCATCTATAGCCAGAGAGTTTCTTCCTCTCAGCAATCACCAGGTGACAAGAAAAATAAATGTCCTAATTATTCTTGGATTGCCCTTAATTTCCCTTGAGGAGGCTAACAGCACTCCTGTCCTTGTCTCTCATTTTAGCTAGAGGTGAATGTTGGCTTAAGGGTAAAGTGGCTCTGTATTCTGGTTTAAAGCATGTGACCAGTGTAATTATTAATAGTATCCCTCTTTCACTCTCAAAATTGTCCTCATTGGGATAAGTGACATGAGCACCCAAATTAAGGTGGTTTTTTTTTATTTTTTCTAATTTAGCAAATCTCATAGACAGGTGTTTAGAGCCTTTCTTCAGAATCTTGGGATTTGGTACCCCATAATCTAGAAGATAATAGAAAAATGTTTTATTTATACAGTTATACTTACTATTAATGTTGATTTACTAAAGAGTGAGTACCCCACATGTTTTATTTATTCAATTATACTTACTATTAATGTAGATTTACTGAAAAGTGAGTACCCCACATGTTTGGGGGTATAATAATTATATAATACTAGAGACCCATTGCAGGAAAATTCCTGCAAGAATAGAGCTTCCTGCAACCTGAGCAAAGCTCCCTCCCTTCTCTGCTGCCTTGCTCCCTTCTCCACTACCTCACTCTCTCCCACCTCTGCTGCCTTGCTCACTCTTGTCTCTGCTGCCTCATTCCTGTCTCTGCTGTCTCACTCCCATCTCTGCTGCCTCCCTTCCTCTCGTCTCCCCCACCCTGCTTGCTTACTTCTCTGAAACTTTGCTCCCTTCTGCAGTGCTTGGCTTCCTTCTACACCTTCTTCTGCATGTGGATATGCAAATTAACCACCATCTTGGTTGGGTTAATTTCCATACTCACTATGACTGACTTGTGGGCATGGCTTGTGGGCGTGGCTTGTGGGTGTGGCGAAGGTACAGTCAATTTGCATATTACTCTTTTATTAGATAGGATGTGTCATGGGAAAGAAAAAAAGGGAAAAAGAATGAGTATTTCAATGACCACATTTTAAAAAATCAAGGCTGAAAAAGATTGAATGTGGAAATAAGTCCGTAAGCTTTGGAAGAATTCCCACCCTATAAATTTTTTAGAATTGGGAATTATACAGAAAATGTTTCCCAACATCCAACTCTATCAGGAAAGGATTGGGTATTTGGGTCTCTAAAAGTAAGGCCACAAAGTTCCATACATCTTGCCCAAATTTATGACATAATAGGTTAAAAGCAAGCCTTGAGCAGTGAGGCTTGGTTGGTCAAGTGTCATTCCATGCACTGAAAAGTAGCTGATTTGATTCCTGGTCAGGACACGTACCTGGTCCGGGTCTGTATAGGAAGAAACCAATTGATGTTTCTCTCTCTCTTCCTTTTTCGCCCCCTCCCTTTCTTTCTCTCTCAAATGAATAAAATATATATATATATTTTAAAAAGCAAATCTGCATGTAGAGGCCGGGACAGTTTCAGCAGAAAAAGCATGAGACCTGGCCAGCACAATCTGTGGAAAAACTGGCTTCATTGCACTGATGGATTGATTTACCTTATGGCATTGGAACATTTCATTTTCAAATGCAAGCACCCAGTTTGCTGGGTCTTTAGGTCTCAGTTTCTTTCTATGTTAAATGCTATACATATTCTGTGTTTTTAATTATTTGGGGGAAACAGTCACCTCTTCAACTGGGCAATTACTACTCACCCACTTCTTCCAATAGTTTGCTCTAACTCCGAAGAGATCATGATTATAACATGATAATACCTCTAATTTTACTTGTAGGTTAGATAAATTTTTTGATTAGTGTGCCATACCTCATTTACAAGTAATGCAAGGTCAATATGAATGTGCTCAAACATATAGCTGTCAGAATATTTTTGCAGCTTTGCTTATGAAAGCAGAATACAAACAACAGAAAATATAAAAACAACATAAATCCCCTCCAAATAAGGAGGCTTAAATAATTTACAGTCTACACATACAAAAATGTCATGCATCCACTGACAATAAAGCTGTACAAGTTAATTATGTATAATGTAATCTCATTGTGAAAAACCATGCATAATTGTTTAGATTCATAGATATATACCTAAATGTTAACAAAACTTTTTCTTAATTGTGAAAATTATTTTTTCTATGTTGTTTACAATAATTTTTTAAAACAAGATTGTCATGAAATCCAGAGTATGTGATATGATGTTTAATTAAGAAAATATATGATGGAGTCCAAGAATCACTAAGGAAGACAAAGCCATTAGTTAAATTCACATGCACTTAATTGGTTTAAGTGTTTAAATCATTACTATTGGTAAAATAACAAATTGTTCCATTGCTAACTAGTTATGCTAACTTGTTAGAGGTTCTACAAAACTAAAATGGTCAAATCAATTGCAGGTACCTATGACCTCCAACCAGGAGATATGCTAAAGTGAGCAAAAGCTAGATCTTCTGAAGAAACATGTTCTACTTAAAGCAAGATGAGATATGGGTCTTGACTATAACTAGAAGCATGTATGTGTATCCATAATAACATTGTCCAGTATCAGGTCCAATCAAGGAGGCAAAGGAGAAAGACTTACAAAATAAATTGAATATGGATTATTGGATTTCAAAAGGGATTAAACCCTTTAAACAAGTAATGATTTTCATTGACTCTTGTGAAAGCAATAAAAATGCCAACTCTTGTTTTGACCTGTTTGGCCATGTACAGACAATGAGGCATAAATACTCCAGAGCCTTCCTATAACTCTTGGTGGAATGCTTGACACCATTCACCTCTGTGATTGAAATATTGTGGGAGGTCTGTTTAAAAAACAAAGCAAAACACCAACATGGTAACATTTAGAATAAGCACCTGGAGTTGGTTTTAGTTATTTGAGAAGTAGCTCATCATTTGGATCTCCCTGAGATCATTAAGATGGCATAATATAATGATGAAAAATATTATATTTAGAAACTTGACAAATGTGCATACCAAGCACACTATTAATGTCTCAATTTATAGCAATCATGTAAATAGCCAACTGCACAGTAATTATACTTTAATCTGGACAATTGATTATCTTTCAGTCTTTGAAAGTCATTTTGATAATGTAAATAAAAAAATGTTGAAATGAGATTCAATTTTTAATTTGCATATATTGTAATAGATGGCAAGGGAATGCTCACTTTGATTTTAAGAAAACAAAAATAAGTACTTTAGAAAACTAATAATTCAGAGAAAATTTACAAATTATTCTTATTACAGAGTCAGTGTGATATTGTGTGAAGGTTTCTTCATTTATAATATATTAGAGACCTGGTGCACAAAATTTGTGCACTGGAGGGGGAGGTGTTCCTCACTCCAGCCTGCACTTTCTCCAATCTTGGACCCCTTGGGGGATATCCAACTGCCAGTTTAGGCCCAATCCCATATCCTTCTCACAATCTGGGACTGCTGGCTCCCAAGCACTTGCCTGCAGCCTGATCACCCCCTAACCACTCCCCTGCCAGCCTGATTGACACCTAATTGCTCCCCTGCCAAGCCCAATTGCCCCCAACTTCCTCCCCTGCCAGGCCGGTTGCCAGCAACTGCCCTTTCCTGCAGGCCTGTGGTGGCCATCTTTGACCACATGGGGATGGCCATCTTGTGTGAGGGTGAGAGGGTCAATTTGCATATTACCTCTTTATTATACAGAATTTTGTTCATTTTCAGCCAGAAAAAACAATGTGGTAAGATCAATCCAGGGTTGAGATAAATTCAAAGTTTTAGAAATCATTGAATTCTAACTTTGGATTTACTTTGGGTGTGCCCTGGCTTAAACAAATACAGAGGCCAATCTGGGCCTTAATGTTTCCACTGGCTAGAGAAAGACAGTATGTACTTGCAGTACATTTTTGAATAATAGGAAAGTTGTTACAACGATATAAACAAAGATGATATTACTTGCAGTACTACTTTTTCCATGTAAATTAAGAATATTTCATTTCGAAAATATATCTTATGACATTGAATTTTGTGTCATAGTCTTGGAACTGAAACTTACCTGTTTCTCTCCATTTATTTATTAGCATATTAATATTAATATTAATATGGTGGGCACCTATCATCCAGGTCACGTTCTTGGTAGTGGAGATCAAAGATGAAAATAACAGGACAAGTCACTGCTCAATCGAATTACACTGTAATAGGAGATACAGGGAATAAGTAATCAGCAGAGCTAATTTCAGGTAGGTGATCGGTGCTGTGAAGGAAATCAGATGGAGGTATAAGAGAGTGTCTGAATAACATTGCATAGAGAGTGGTTAGAGAAGACATCTCTACAGAAGAGACAAGGGGACTGAACCACAAGAAACCAGTCACACAAGATTTGTGAAAGAACTTTTCAGGGAGAAGCAAGGAGACATTACTAAGATCCCAAGACCAGAAGTAGCCTGGCAGAGAATTAGGAAGCTAAGTCACTCTGGCTGAAGCCTAATTAGTCGTGGGGAGTTGAAGCAGGTATGGAATGCGAGGGCTGGATTCTGGGTTTCTGAGCCCAACAGGAGACAACTGAAGGCTTTTGAGCAGCAGTGATCAAGGATCAAAAGAGTCCCACGAAACAATTGCCAATGAACAGTTTGCCATATACTTCAGAAAAAAAATATGAAGAGATATTTCCCCCACCATTTGGTAATATCAAGTTGCTAGAATAGTACTTGTGGGCTAATTAATCTTTAAAATACATTTAATTGGTCCCAATATATTCCAGAAAATTCCCATTTTTAAAGGTCTCTTTACATTCCAGAAAAATCATGCTCGTACTTGTTAAGATGTGCTTTATACTCTCGAAATGCTGGGTTAAAGTGTTTCCTTAAATGAGCTGCCATAAATTAGACTGTCTGAATACTGCAGATTACTTCATAATTTGTTTTCGGCCAAATAGATAATGCACTCGGCACATCATATTTAGTAGAGCTGCTAAACTTCTACCCTTTGCTCTCTAATTAGGCTTTTCTTGTTACTATGTATTTCAGAAAATATGACTGTTCCAGTCCTTAAACCTAATGAGCCCCAGCTGGGGGAGGATTAGAGCTGCCTCAAGCAGGAGTGGGCTTAACTTTTGTTCAGTTGTGTTCATTAGGATTATTCAGCCTCAGGGGTCTGCTGCTGAATGGGAGGGTCCTGCCAAGATGGGCTTGGCTACCTTTGTGTCACATGCCTACCATTCACTTCATTCTGCCCTATTTGTCATGGTAGCTGAGGGATGTTTCAATCAGCGACATCTAGAAAGTTACTTAAGAACTCCTTGATCAGTTATTCATTGGGAGGTACCTGAGGGTTAGTTAAATGGAGACTAGCTTGGTTATTGGCAAGGCTTTCTGTTTTTTTAAGACACAATTCAAATTCTACTTTGTCTCTGCTTGAAGCCAATTCTAATTCAGAACAACAATAAACTGCCAGGAATATAATTTGGGGGCCTTTATTGGTAGTTTTTTTTTTTTTTTTCACATAAAAAGTTCATCAAAAGTGCTTTATTGAGTTCGGATTGAGAAGGACACATTAGGAGATTCTGGAAACTAGTTATGTGTGATTTCTTTATATTGTGTTCAGTTTATTTTTCCAGACAGATATATATGTTTTGTATTTCACATTTTTAAAATATGTGATTCATTCGTATATGCAAATCTAGAGTGCATCTCTATTAAGACAAAGAGGCTATAACAGAGATGCCATCTTTTCTGCAGACTGAGTTCAAGTCTCATCTATGCTAAATCTGCTGGTCACTTCATCCACCTACAATCCCATCATCTCAGGGATTTGGAATGTGTACTTATACTTTTATTTTCTCCATTAATTCTCTTCCTTTTTTTTCTGTTAGTTATTATTTTATGTGGGTACTCCCCCCCCCCCAAGATTATTACCTTATTAAGGCAGAGATTAGAGATCATCTCTTATGCTTTTTATCTTTGTTGAAAACTTTCTAGATGTTTAAGAAATGCTGTTCACTAAACCTACAATACTTTAAATTGTTCTATTTCCTTTTCTCGGTAATGGAACCTAAAGCTAACAAATCAGATTAGAGATATTTGTTCTAGTTTTGTGGTTAAGAAAAAAAGGAGCAATATTGAGTAGCAATCAAGAATGGGGCCCTAGAGTCTCATAGGCTTAGAATCAAATTCCAGTTCTAACACTCAACATCCTTAGAAGAGTGAAGATTTAGTTTCTTATCTTTTTTTTATTCTTATTAATCCTCATCCAAGGATATTTTTCCATTGATTTTTAGAAACAGTGGAAGGAGGGGGAGACACACAGAGAGAGAAGCAAGGATGTGAGAGACACACATTGATTAGTTGCTTTCCACAAGCACCCCATCCAGGGGAGGGGGATCAAACCTGTAAGCGAGGTACATGCCCTTGACCGAAATAGAACCTGGGACCCTTTACTCTGCAAGATAATGCTCTATCCACTGAACGAAACTGGTGAGAGCTTAGTTTTTTATATTAATATGAAAAAGAAGTACCTACTTGATGTTTTTTTAAGAATGAATTAAAGATAATGCACCTGGAGCATTTAGGAAGCCACCTGGCACACTGTAAGCATTCCAAATATGTAAGTTATTATTATGATTATTACTACAACCTAAATAACTTCAGCATTAACCTGTAGCCAATTACTTATCTCAACTACATAAACTTTGACTCTAAAAATTATAAGACTACCAGTGTTGTTTAAAGTTTTAATATGTCAAGTTTGGACATATACTAGAAAAAGAAATGGAGTCAAATGTGTAACCATACATTTACCCACTTAAATAGATTTTTTTAAAAAACTGATGAACACCATTAAAATACACCATAGTCACAGATGACCACTTAGCATGTGGAATTCAGTGTCATGTGATCTGAATGAACTTCTTCCCAGAGGACTTAGTTACCAAATCCAGCAGAAGGATCTCATTATCTTTCAGTTTCACCTATAACAAAATCTGTGTCACTGATTCCAAGGGCAGCAAAATACCAAGGCCCCAGGAGGTGGTGATTTGTGTTGGCATCTTTTTCCTCTTCTTGTGCCATATGAGATTAATTATACCCATCTACTTGCATTAGGTATACTGTTTTACCACTTACACATTATAAGACAGAGCACTTTCAGTAATAAAAGCTACCACTTACTGAATCAGGGATGGAGGTGGTATAACAGAGCCAAGCCCTAGGAATTTACTCTAGGGAAGTGAAATTCATGGGTCTGTACCATTTGCCACATGAATCATCCACCATGCCAACATTCCAACAAGAAACTGGGATTTCTCATCTCAACTTTTGATCCTTTTAAAGACACTAAACTCTGGCCATTGAGCAATTTTCTGCTTCTTAACGCTTATATGTGTCTTTAGCCAGCCTTTCAATATCTTATTTCCTTTGTCTCTGTTATCTAGCCTTGCCTCTTCCTCTGTATATAGCATTATTCCCTCCCAGGCTTAGGTCTTCACCTTCTCTATTTAGCCTTATCCCTGTGTAGTGTGCAAGCTAGTTTGGGTCCAAGCTGTATTCCCTGATGTGATATTGTTGTGTCTGAATATTCTTAGAGAACATGAGGAAACTTGTCCTGGCTGAATGAAGTTCAGTTATATGAAGAATTCCTCCTTAGGAATGAAAAAGTCAGCACCTAGTTTGTCTCAGTCATCAGCAGGAAGGAATAATCCTGAGTCCAAGTACATCATTATTCATTTATTCAACCATTCATTCATTCATTCATTCAGAGGCTGGAGTGACATTAGGTCATACATCATCTAATAGCCTGGAAAGCATCCTGATAGGTGATAAACGGTTGTATAATTTCTACTTAAGCATATACAATGTCAACTAAATAACTATTGAAACAGATATAATGTGGTTTTCACTTCCATTGTTTTACTGGTAGTCAAGGAAGTATGTGCTGGAGAGAAAGGTGGAAATTGTAAGCCATCACCTAATGAGAGATAGAACTTCTCAAGAGATCACTGTGTCCCAGGACCTATCCTTCTGCCTTAAACACTACTTGACTGCTAAGAGGCTACAAGGGATCTCATGAGAATGAGGTCCCAAGATGCTGTTTTAATGAAGCTAACTTAAATGCTCCAGAGTCTCTGGCAGAAACCAGAACACTAATCTGTTTATTAATCTGCAGTGAGACACTTAAAGGCACAGGAAACAAAATATCTATTTGTCTGACTCTCCCCATATTTATGTAAAGTCAAGTTATAACCAGAAGTTACTTCATTAGTTAGCCAAGAGAATCCACCATTAGAAATCTGAAACCACTCATCGTTCACATGATCAATGTGTACTTTCTCCATTCAGCCCCACATGGGAATACAAATTATTATAGAAAATGTGGCATGGATTCAGAACAGGATGGTGATGAATTTAAAGTCTAATGGTGGAGGCTAAGGTTTAATAGAAGAGAATAAGAGAGTTGGCTATTCATGATAATGAGAATTTTGCCAGGGAAAATTTGCATTCCACAGTTGTGCTGGTGATAGCTTTGCTAACATCCAAAGTCTGTTACTCTTCATTTCTTTACTTCCATGGCTGAGCACACCCATCCTCATTTGTTAGATATGTTAATATTTTCAATCAGGTTATAGTTAGTTCTGCTGGTTACAGCTTTAAAGTCATTTCATCGGACAATTTCCCTGACATTAATCTAAGCTTAGTCCTTTATTGCACTGTTATAGTAATCTACACCTTTTCCTTGAGAGAAATTTCCACAATTGTGTTTTCATTTTTCTGTAGTCTCCCCTTTAAAATTATTAACCTGCATATATGTGATATGATCTATTATGTGTTGATCTTAAAATTCAACTGCCAGAAAGCAATGTGTCCTAATTTCCAAGTCGAGCATGGGGCAGGTCAATAGTAATGAGCTAATCATGTAACCACTAAGTATTCTCTAAGTCAGTGTTCGGCAAACTGCGGCTTGTGAGCCACATGCGGCTCTTTGGCCCCTTGAGGGTGGCTCTTCCACAAAATACCACGGCCTGGGCGAGTCTATTTTGAAGAAGTGCCATTAGAAGAAGTTTACGTTTAAAAACAATTTGGCTCGTTGTACTGTTGATATTTGGCTCTGTTGACTAATGAGTTTACCGACCACTGCTCCTAGTAATACCCATTTTCCATACCATTGCTCCCAGAACTTATTGACCGGAGCTAGATTGCGTAGTCAATTCACAAAGAGCTGCATTTTACTGAGACTTTCTTACCTCTCTTCTTACAAGAAAAGTCCTTCCTTTGTCATTTTTAATTCATTCATTCATTCATTCATTCATTCTGTCTATAAGCCAGACACTGTTTTAGATATTGGGATGATAGTGGTTCAGCTTACCCCTTGATTATGACAGTCTGGCTTTGTGGTTTGAAGTGTGTGTGAATAAATAAAGACGATCCAAATGAGAACAAGCAAAGGTTAGGGCTTACTTAGACAAAGGAATCAGCTACCATCACTTGTGTTTTATTGGAGATTCAAAGGCAGGAGAGAAATGGGGGAACTCTACTGGAGTTTTAATGCCCTTATTATAGTTCAGTTTCAACATCACACTTGTAAGAAAGGACAGGCTCCAGTGTAATTAGTAAGGCTCATGGGAAGCTTCATGAACTGTTGCAAAGCACTGGTATTCTATTTAGTAAATCACTGCTCCTGTGTATTAAGTATTATGATTTTTTACATTTTATTTTTTAATTGTTTTATATTCAATATTATTTTGTATTAGTATGAGGTATACAGTATAGTGGTTAGACAATTATATACTTTCAAAGTGACCCCCACCCCCATTTCAAGTACCCACCTGGCACTATACATAGTTATTACAAAACTAGAGGCCTGGTGCATGAAAACCCATGTGCTAGAGAGGGGATCCCTCAGCCCAGCCTGCCTCCTCTCACAGTACGGAAGCCCTCAAGGGCAGGAAGCGACCTGGTGATCAGGAGAAAGTGACACCTCCATCACACCTCTGCTGCTGCCACTGCTGGCAGCGAAAACCTCAGCCAGCCCTGGTTACCTGCGCCTCAGGCCAGTCCTGGGCAGCTAGGGGGCTCAGGGCTGGTTCAGCCTCACTGTGTGCCTGCCATGCAACACCCCCCTTCCCTCCCCCCCCCCCCGTCACCCCGGCTGGGCTGAAAGGATGGATGGTGAGACTCTGGCAGGGCTGAGGGGACTGGGCACTGCCATCTTGTGGCAATGGGTGCCACCATCTTTTGTGATGGTGTGATGGTCAATTTGCATATTCCCTCTTTATTAATAGGATTATTGAATTTATTACCTATGCTATATTTTACAACCCATGACTATTTTTTAGCTATCAATTTGTACATCTGAGTCCTTTCAACTTTTTTACCCAGACTCCCAACCTCCCTCTCCACTAGCAATAATCAATTTTTTCTCTGTATCTATGAAACTATTTCCATTTCATTTGTTTATTTATTTTATTCTTTAGATTCCAAGGAAAACTGAAATCATAGGGCAGTTATCTTTCTCTATTCACTTAGGCACATTCATGCTGTCACAAATTGTAAGATTTTATTCTTCTTTTATAACCAAGTGATATTCCATTGTGTGTGTGTGTGTGTGTGTGTACACACACACACACTTTTTTATCCACTTGTCTATTGATGGACACTTGGATTGCTTCCATCTCTTGCCTATTATAACACTAATTTGAAAGAATATATGCATCCCTGAGTAGTGTGACTTTTAAAGTTTCCATCAAAACCAAATTTTTAATTTAGGTTTGAAAATACCACTAACTGGTCCGGAAATCTTGCCATAAAATGATTGAAGATTGGCCAGATTGTGGGTGTTTCTCTGAATAAGATGGGCCTCCACATTTGAATCTACTGCACTGTGTAGAGGGTCTGAACTAAAAGTGAAACCATGCCATAGTGAGAATGTAGTAAGAGTGTGTTCTTAATCCACAAATTGGCCATCATGACCTATTTTTAGTGGGTGATGGAGTCTCACTCACTTATCTGTTATCTCATTCATCTCTCCTATGACCAAGAACCAACTTTTTTATGGCAATTTATCAAGGATCAATCTACAGAGAAGTGCTTATTTGCCATCCAAGGCAACACTTCTGAGCCTGGCTAAGCAACCATCACCAATGCAATTACCTGAGCATACTCTTCATGCTGGATCTTGTGCTGACTATTCTGTTCCAGGACATAAAAGCCAGCTTAGGCCACCTGCACACCATGCACCTGATCTATTCTCATTTTAATCATATATTCATTCAGGTCCAATTTTTTGGTTTTGTTCCTTAGTCCATCTTCAGTTCCTGGCTCTATTATTTGGATTCAACATTTGGATCTTCTCTATGTTTGGCTGTTCCACTTGCTTAGAAAATATAATAGAAAGTCTATCTTTTATTCTGCAACCGTAGAAACCTGTCCTCATGCTAGCCATTTAATATCTATGTCAACAGGAGCAGCCACTTCTGGGTAGGAGAGTACATAGAGCCTTGTGGGTCAAATTGAAGAATAAGGGTCAAATATAGTGTAGAATTCCTATGTGTGGTTCCATGTGGAATATTAAAATATAATAATAAGGGTTTGATGTTTATTTCCTTTAATGTTTTGTTGCAACTGTGAAGTTTTAAAATCTGTAATTAGCATATGAATCAATGTAAGAAGTGGGATGAACAATTCCAGACTACTCTAAAACTCCTCTAATTTTATAAAGAACTATTTGCCCGGTGCACGAATTTGTGCACATTGAAAGGAAATCAATTAGAAGAAATTTTTTAATATTACTATTTGCCCTCCCTCTATAATAGAAGTGTCAACCAAATTCATGATTGGCAATGACAGATTGAAACACATGTGTGTGATTGGTGCCAGCTAGATATGTATCATGCATGTGCAAATCAACTTAGCCTTTTATATATTTAGAATAAATTTGCTTTATTAGACCTGATTTCTGATATAGCTAAACTTTTTCCAGCCCAGTGAAGCACCCCAACTTCTCTCTCAGGCAATTGTCAGCAACACAACAGTAAATATCAATACAAAGCAGATATTACTGTAGATCATGTAGGGAGAACAAAGGGTAAAATATTTAACTGCATCAGTGTTTGACCATATTCTGTGCAATGAGAAAATCTGAAGTCATTTTCAAGGTCCACCATTTCTTACTTCTTTTAAGTCAGGTAAAGTTTCTAAGCTTTCTAAATCTCCATTTTCTGGCTAATGAAAAGAAAATAGGATTCTACTGAGTCTCCTATCTACTTACTCCAGGACTTTGATCCTTCTGTAAGGATCAAATGAGATGAGGAACGAGAAAATGCTTCACAAACATGTTGTTAAAGTGTAAAATGTTTGCACCTGGCTATAAAGCAAGTCCTTTTTCTGGGCTGAAGAAACTCCAAGGAGGCTAGTCACTAGGGAGAGGAAGCCAGGTGTTGCTATGTGCATCATTACCTGGCACCCACAGCCAAGCCTGGGCTGTGGGCCACATTTTGCACCATGGGGTCTTGGCAGCATCGGCTGCGATTTGGTGGGTTGTCACTCCAGGTTGGGGGCCTAGGCCTCACTTGGGAGAAGTTAAGTATTGCTTTGTGGGTACCAGGTTCACCATGCTATTTCTCTGTAAATGGCCAATGTGCGTCATAGCAGCTCCTGCATTGAGCATCTGCCCCTTGGTGGTCAGTGTGCATTATTGCAACCAGTCAGACAGTCAAACACTTAACATCTTAGCCTTTTATATATATAAACTAGAGGCCCATTGCAGGAAGATTCCTGCAAGAATAGGGCTTCCTGTGGCCTGAACAAAGCTTCCTCCCTTCTCTGCTGCCTCGCTCTCTCCCATCTCCCCCATCCCACTTGCTTGCTTCTCCACAGCTTTGGTCCCTTCTACAGTGCTTGGCTTCCTTCTACTCTGTCTTCTGCACCAGGATATGCAAATTAATCGCCATTTTGGTTCAGTTAATTTGCATAGTCTCTCTGATTGGCTTGTGGATGTGGCTGTGGGCGTGACTTGTGGGTGTAGCAGAGATGCAGTCAATTTGCATATTATTCTTTTATTAGATAGGATACTTATTCTGCAATAAACTTTTTGAAAGTCTTTTTCAACACCTCAACTTATAGAATTGACATCTTTGCAAAGTGTCAGCTTATTCTAGCATTCAATCAAATCGTAAGAAATATTCATGCTGGTAAAAGATGGAGAAACCCATTTCTGATAGTTGACTCAGCATTTTGATAACCTAACACCAGTTTAATATGCAATTAGCACAATTAAGCTGCATTCCATTGATTAAAACTACTGGCTGTAGAAGGTGGTTGCCTCATTAGAGTGACAAAGTTGAGCCAAGGGACTCTGGACCATACTGAGCAATGTCAGTATCTTCTCCTTCCTCAGCCTGTGCCCTACTTCTTGAGAATTTGATTTTCATCTTAATAGAGAAAGCCAGCATTCAAAGAAATTTTCTCTAGAATGGGTAATACTCACAGATTACATTGGTTCTCTGAACCCCAAGAGAACTGTTTACTTAAAGGGTCAGGATCTAAAAGGGGTTAAATGGGACAAACAATATAAGATGCTCTATGTAGATTTAAAAAAAATGAATGTGCATGTTCGACTTGGGCATCACTATTATGGAAATCCTGCTGTGCTCCATGGTACTGCTCAAATCTTCCCTCTGTGCAGAAACTGACAGTGAGACCCAGTTTTTTGCTCTCACTTCTGCTGAGCTGCAGAACCATGACCTGACATTTCATATGCATAACCTGTCACATGGCATATCTATTTTCTCTTAAACCCTGGTGGGTAGTACCATATGCCCCTACAAAATAGGCATTGGATGTGTTGTTCAAGGGTTCATGAAGAGATACATTTGTCAGGACGGAACTCCTAGACTGCCACATCTGATGCATCCACATTCTTCCACCTCACTTCTGCCTTCAGAGTTGCTAAACCCAACATCCAATGTCATGTGAGCATCACAATAGATAATATATGTGGAAAAATTTCACAAACTATAAACTGCAAAACAAACTGCACATGACTAAGGCTGCTGAGTTACAATCTAATGTCCACACAGAATGATGTGTGTGTGTGTGTGTGTGTGTGTGTGTGTGTGTGTGTGTGTATACACATACTAAAGGCCCAGCACATGAAATTGTGTGCAGGTAGGGCTCCTAGGCCTAGCTTGCAATCAGGGCCATCTTCCACCTGCTTGCCAGTCCCCAGTCCCACCCCACCACCACTCACCCGGTTCCCCATTGTTCCCCATTCACCATCCAGCAATCAGAGCCTGTGGGCTGGGGGAGAGTGACCAAGAGGTGGTCAATGCACCTCAGATTGACTGGTTGATTAGTCGTTCCGGTCATTATGCCGTTATGGTCACCGGCCTTTTATTATATAGAATATGCCAAATTTAAATACTCCATCAAATGTCAGCTAGGTAGAGCACTATTTTTCTTCCAGATAAGAGTTGGTAAGGTAGCATGTGGTATGTTCTGGGAGTCAGAAAATCCGAGTTCAAATTCTGGATTTTGTTATTGGCTTTGTATCTAGTCTGAGACCTACTTTTTTCTTATGTGAAACAAAAAAAGGTCATTGAACAGGTTTATTTGTAAATTCTCTTCAGTTTCTATAAGTAAACAAATTTGTAAGACTGAACTGTCAACTGTTTCATTTGTATAAAGGGTGGTAGAGGAAAAGGAACCATATTCTATAGGAAATCCACCAATTATTTTCAGTTCTGTTAGAATAGAGAAGAAAAGCAAATCCTTAATAGGATTTCTGGGATTCCAATCTTGTTACAGAAAGTAGTGGGGAGAGAAGGGGAACATTTCATGAACAAATTATCAAAAAAATAAAAGTATATGTGAGGTAAAAGTATGCCAATTTCTTAAAATTAGATGTAGTCTTTGATTCTGAAGTTATCCTGATATTGGGGTCTATCTATTAATATAGGTAACACCCAATTAATTAATTATGCAAATGTATTAAGTATGCAAATTTTAATTAATAAAATATGCTAATTTCCCTCTCCTTCCCAGGCTTGGGGACAAGTTTTCCCATTTCTTTTTTTCCTCTTCTCCTCTCCCAAAGAATGCCTACTATGATCTTTTCAATCACTCAGATTTCAAGAGACAGGAAAAAAAATCCCCCCACACCTGTCTTTAGCAGCCCTTGCATCTCTGAAACAATGAATTTGAATGGGCTTGACTACCTGCTCAGAACAAATGAATGAGAAATAAAGGGGAACAAATGCAAATCAGTACCTCAGTAATTACCCTGCCACACTAGCTATTATTATGGTCTAGACGACTGTTAATTGGTTATTGAACATTTCTGAAAGCCTCTAACCTAGCTAGAATCACATTAACCACATTAACCAGAAATATGATCTGCATCCGGCTCAGCAAAAGCAGCAAAAGCTAAGAAATAATTTCCCAATGACTTATTCATGTCTAGTTTTCTTCATGTCTAAGATCTTGCTCCTCACAGTGAGTTCTCCAAATCAATGGTATTAATATTCCCTGGTAGTTATAAATGCAGAGTCCCAGAGTCTCTGGTAGTTATAAATGCACAGTCCTAAGAATCAGAAGCCACATTTAAAAAATATGTTTTCATTGATTTCAGAGAGAGGAAGGGAGAAGGAGAAAGAGATAGAAACAATGATGAGCGAGAAACATCCATTGGCTACATCTGCATGCCTCCTACTTGAGAGCAAGCCCATAACCCAGGCATGTGCCTCGACCAGGAATCTACTGTGACCTGGTACATGGGACAACACTCACCCAACTGAGCCACATAAGCTGTGCCAGAGCCACCTTTTAACAACTTCCCCAGGTGAACGATGTGCACATTCAAGTGTGCACTGATCTAAGGCCCATGGCTTTGATTTGGAATTTACACTTATTGTCAGACACTGACTCTTTCTGATAAATTAAAGATTATAGGTAAAAACCAGATGCCTATGATGTGTAAGGTGCTGAGTTTAGAGACTGTGGGAATGTCTAACTGTAGAAGACAGTCTTTGCCTTCAAGGAGCTCATGATCTAGTTGAAAAGATAAGATACAAACACCTAAAAAATGAATAAGGATCTAAAAGAGTACAAACAACAGCAGGTCAATGGGAGTTTATAGTATTCAGGAGCTTAAGGGATAGAAAGGTGAGATTCCAGCCAAGTCTGAAAGATGGGAGTGATTTATTGTTCCAAGTTTTAAAACTTTATTCTTTTTGAATTTGAGATCATAGGAAAAATACAAGGGAACCAAAGAAAGTTTCCTCCAATGAAGAAGTATAAGCCAAAGGCAGACCGCACTTCTGAGAAAAGCTATAAAGTCTTTGTACACAAACCCAGGAATAGCATTAGGCAGACTCCAGCGGGTGACTGTTTGCTGCCAAATTCCTCTTTTTCTTGAGGCATGTTTGTGGCAAAGTGCTAGAGAGAAAAAGGCCTATAAGACTTCCTTCTATATAACAGCCATGTGTCATTGCACCTGGGAGGCACATCTCAAACTTTGGCTGACACTGGTGGTTTCCAACCGATGTGAGCAGTTTGCAGGGGCGTGAAATTGAAAAGATTATGGATATGCATATTATATTCTTCTTAAGATAAAGCCTTCTACTTACTTCAACTGAAAAATACAGAGGAATGCATAACAACTTTCTCCTTAATGAGATTGTTCAGATGTGCAAGGGAGTATAGCTATTTGGTCATAAGTAAGTCTCCAAAAGTTGGAGCCACACAACAGACCAGAAAATGATGCTATAATTTGTTCCCATTTATGCTCCTTGTCTTCCTTGAATATTCATAAAATAGAATAAAGAGCCCCTACCTTTTGTTGAACTCATAATCTTATTTTAGCATTTTAATGATTATTCTTTATGATTCTCAGGGGCCACATTATCCATAATACACAATTAGAGGTAAGATGTCCTTTTCAGGGTCAATGGCTCTGCACAACTTTTGTAAATATGACTGGCATATTATACTTTTATTATTCGATTAGCTTTGGCCATCAGGAATTTAAAATATAATTGAATCATGTCAACTACATTTACATTGCACGTGAATCCACGAAAAGAATGTGATGAGTGCACCATAATTTTAATTCAGGGTTATCTAATTGTTTTATCCTAAAATACAGCTCCTCTCATCTCACTGGAACCTGCACTCTAAATTAAGGACTCTGGCTGCCAGAATTCATTTGTTCTCTTGGATTTTCTCTTTGAAAACTTCCAAAGGAGACTAGGAATTTTGCTGATAGCAGAGTAAGCCTCAGCTATGAAAGTCAAACTGGTGATAAATATGGAAAAAACAAACCTTATTCTGTCTTAATGAATACAAATAGCATAATGCCTGGATCAGGGGAGACCAGGATAATGTTCAGCATGGTTTGTGGGTGGAATTCAACACTATTTTTTTTTTTTAAGAGAGACTGTTGTGGTAAAGGGTCCCTGGTTATGGTAAACAGTAATGATAAGGATGCGCATATGAAGCAATTGATTCATGCTTGTTTATTTTTACTTATTTATTTATTTTTAAAAAATATATTTTATTGATTTTTTACAGAGAGGAAGGGAGAGGAATAGAAAGTCAGAAACGTTGATGAGAGAGAAACATCAACCAGCCGCCTCCTGCACACTCCCCACTGGGGATATGCCTGCAACCATGGTACATGCCCTTGACCGGAATCGAACCCGGGACCCTTCAGTCCGCAGGCCAACGCTCTATCCACTGAGCCAAACCGGTTTTGGTGATTCATGCTTGTTTAATGTCTTCCAAGGGTGAGGCTTTAAAAAATACTTTTCTGTTCAAGGCAGCATGAATTGCCATTGAGCAGCTAGCAAACGGAGCGGGTAACTGTCGGCTGGTAAGAATGGCAAACTGAAGTCTGTACCAGAAGTTAGTCCGACCAAGTGAGAGGAGCTGAGTGCAGGCACATGAGTTAGAAAGTTCTTCAGTCAGACTTTTTAGGCTTGGATCCTGGTTTCTCCAGTTTGTTCCAATACTAGAGGAAAAACTGGCGGTGTTGGATTTACTAAAGAGCAGAATGCATGTTTCTCTGTCTTCGCAAAGCAGGTTAATTTGTCTCTCTGTGACCCAGCTTTCTCCATTTGTTAGATGAGAATGTAATAGCAATTCTGTGCATATTCAAAAGAATATATATGAATATATTTATTATATGTAAGTATAAGTAGCTTATAAGAATATCATCAATATTTGTTCTTATTGATGTAGTTGCAATAATAATAGTTATTGTTATTGTTGACCTGCAAATTAGCTAGTATTATACAGGAAAATATATTAACAGCATGGTCTCCTAACAAAATTGCCTCTAAGTCTCTCACTTCCCTTAAAGTGATAAAAATGTAAAGTAATTACTTTAACTGGGATAACTGCTTGAACTAGGGACCTTGAACTGCTAACTGTGGGCTAAAAGTGTAAAGGCTTAGCCAGCAGGGAAGTGGTAGTGCTACAGATATGCAAGGACGGTCCCAGAGGAGATGATGTCTAAGTTGCAATATTAAGAACAAAGATAAGTTAGCTAGGCAAAAGTGGAAACAGAGGTCTGTGCAAAGGCCCAAAGGCAAGGGAAAGTATTGCCATTTTAGAGAGTGTAACCGGTTTAGCTGGAAAATTTTACACAGGGGACTAAGGGTGAGTCATGATCAAATCTGTCCTTTTGAGCTCCCATTCTATTATAATTCTATTATAATGTAGCAGAATTCCTCAGGAAGGTAGTGAATAGAGTGGAGAAGAATAATATTGGAGGATGAGAGTCTAGTTAGAAGACTGTCATTATAATTCAGACAAGAGATATTGGTACCCTAAACTAAACACAGAGGAGTTTTGTTATATGTTTATTAGAATTCAATTATATGTTTTAAATGACAAAGTGAGAGAAGTTAATGGAGAAATAAAAAGACATAGAGAAATAGCACTTTAAGTAATGCTAGTCATTCCACTCCACCATCCAATAAAAGGAGTGTGTGTTCCAGAGAAAGCCCCAAATCAGGAATCTCACCATGCTAAATGTTATTCTAGCTTTCATATGTATATATGTTTACGCCCAACATGGCCCCTAAATATAAATCAATGTCTTCTCTTAGTGCTCAACAGAAGAAACAGAAATCTGCTCCAACACTAGAGAGAAAACGAACTCTTGGATTTGCTAAGAAGCAGTATGTCTGTCTCCACTGAGGCACCATCCTGAGAAATTCTCAAGGGTAACCATAACTATGCATGACTTATATCTAGCCTCAACTGTTTAGAACCTAATCCCTAAGTGAGGTGTGACTTCCCTGCAGTGACAATGGAAATAAATACAAGTAGGGGAATTGGAGAGATATTCAGTAGGTGGAACTGACAGCACCTTGTGATGGCTTACATGTGGGGTACAAAAAATAGGGAAGATTTAGATTGATGCCCAGGGTTCTGGTTTGACAACAGGTTCCAACCCACCCTTTCCAATCACTAATATTACCCATAAAAGTAGGAAATTATTCCTCTAGACCTCTGGGTTCTGAACTTTATAGGGACAATCTGAGTTTATTCTTGGAGACTGACATTGGGGAAATTATGCTGTGGACTCATCTTCTCTCTCTTTAGGTTTACTTTGTGATAGTTCAGACTTAAAGAAACATAAAAGACAGACTATATTAAAAAAAACTGTGATTAGATTTCACCAAGGGTTAAAAGGAGTCTGTGGAATTCCAGAAATTAAGATTCTCAGACCCTATAATCTACATAGGAGGTTCAAAGCAAGTAGACTCCTTGGAGCTAAAAGAAATATAGTTGCCATCTGACAGGTGAATAAGCAGTGTGGCAATGAAAGGAAGAAAACTGGGGATTAGTCTAAACTCTGGGGATGTAAATAATTTCCAGGGTTGACTTGCGGTCAAAGACAATCCAGGAAGATATATGAGCCAAGATCAGTAAATCCTAGTATAATCCTCATGCCAGAGGCTGCTCTGACATGAAGGACTGGTATATATTCTAGGAATTTATCACATTTTAGGCAAGATTTTCTATCCAGAAATATGCCTAAATGCACTCATACTAGCTCTTGGAGAGGATGAATGGGGAGGAAATTGGGAGGGAGATTAAGGGGATATATTGGTCTGAGTTCTCCAGAAAAATAGAGCAAATATGATAATGATTTATTATAAGGAATTAGCTCACATGGTTATGGGGGCTGAGAAGTCCAAAGATCTGTAGTCAGCAAGCTGGATACTCAGGAAGGCCAATGATATTGTTTCAACCTGAGTTTGAAGAGCTGAAAGCCAACAGAGCTGAGTGTCCAAGTTTTAATGTGAGTCTGAGACTGAAGGCAGGAAAAGACAGCTTGTCTTTAGTTTGAAGACAGTCTGACAGAAAGCTCTCTTACCCCACTTTTTTGTTCTGTTCAAGCCTTCAATGGATTAGATGAGGCCCACCCACATCTGGGAGAACAATTTACTTTATTCAGTCTACCAACTCAAATGTTACTCTCATATAGAAACAGCTTTACTCACATATCCAGAAATAACTTTTAACCAAATCTCTGAACACTCTATGGGTCAAGTTGACACATAAAATTAACCATCACAGGAGCTTCAGTTTTCCACACTCTCAATTCAGAAAGAATAGCTCTGGCTGGATCTTCCTCTGGAATTTGACTTGAAGAAAGGACTCTGGCTATAATGAAAAGTTTGCAGGATGCTTCCAGGGCACAAATCACTGAAGCACTTGTAGTATTTATGGACAAGAGTCCACTTGCCCCCTTACTTGTTTTCATAATCCCTTAGATATACCAATGTTGCTCTCTTGAAAAATACCCATTCCACATAGCTCATTCAGTTGGACAATGCATGCCTCGAGATTTCTCAAGTTCTGTAATGTATCATTCCTGAATAACTTCAGGCTTCTTAAGACAGACAGCTTCTCACCCAAATGCGTCAGTTCATCTCTTGAAGTAAGTTTTTGCTGCAGAATTTATTTGCTGCAGAATTTGTCCTTCAATTTGTACTGTATCATGATATCATCGCTTTTAATAATTACCTGATTATGAATAAGGCCATCACGACTAGGCTCAGAGGGTTGACTACAAGATGGTGGGGACATCCCAAGAATGCCAGTTCCTCTCTAAATCTTTCTCTAGAGCTCCTGCTAGAGACCAAAAGAGGAAACACAATAGGATTCAAAGTTGGAAGGCTTTCCTGGCTGCAGTGGCTCAGTGGTTGAGCATTGACCTATGAACCAGAAGGTTCGATTCCTGGTCAGTGCACACAACCTGGTTGCAGGCTCAATTCCAAGTGTGATGCATTTAGGACATACCCAATCAATGATTCTCTCCCATCATTGATGTTTCTATGTCAGAAGGCTTGAAGATAAATCTTGGCCAGATTCTAGCCCACCAAGTAGGGCAAAACACTTCCTAGATATTTAGGAAGCTAAATAGAATGAACAACAGCTAAAAAATATGCTCTAATAGGATAGTGTTTCAAACAATTTCAGGTGGCATAGCCACACAAAGGAATGACAATTTTAAGAACATAATATTATCTGATTTAATACAATCAGATACCACAGATACTATATTCTAGTAGGGACTGATGATACCAGGTGCCAGAGGTTCAGGCCAAAGTTGTGGCAGAAATATTTAAAATGGAAAAGATGGTATCTATAAATTTAATTTTCCCTAGGATATGGGAAATGACTGCTATTAATCTATGTTAATGGTAAATCCTGTCCCTCTTTTGTGCACTACTGAATTATATTATCAAGGTTTGGCAGAAAGGAGGAGGTCATTAGAAAAATAATAGAACTTTCTATTCCCATAAAACAGTACTCTTGTGAAAAAATAACTCCACTGACCTAAACAAAAAGGTTCACCTAGACAGAATATAAAGCCTAAAGGCCAGTTTTATGTCATGGCTGCTGTGGGATTGTGTTCTATTTGTGTCATAAACCACAGAATCCTTTTTGGTAAGGGCAGTCACATGCATGCCATTTTTTCAGACCCTGCATGGTTGCATGCAAATGTGCCCAGAATATTATAATATATATATAAAATGTATCTGTGTCTCTGTGTGTGTGTGTGTGTGTGTAATATGCAAATTAGCTGGGATGCTGTAACAATCATGACTGACTCAGGAGGAGGCTACGCACACAGCAGGGCAGAGCAGAACATGCAGAGAGTGGGATGCAGCTGCAGTTCTGCCAATGCATGTGAGCTGCAGAGGAAACACCTTTTCTGACCACTCATTTGCTAAGCTCCTGCAGTGTGTGCCACTCACAGTGTTCTTGGTAACTTGCATAATGAGAATCCAAAAAGGTGATCTAGGGTTTTTCTATCTCATTCCTGGAGGAAAAAATGAAGGTCCACTGCTGGAGAGGCTAAGAAATGTCATATCTTGTCCTAGCTGGTTTAGCTCAGTGGATAGAGCCTTGGCCTGTTGACCACAGGATCTGCAGTTAATTCTGGTCAAGGGCATGTACCTAAGTTGCAGGCTCCTCCCTGCCAGGTTCCCAGGTCAGGATTCATGCAGGAAGCAACCAATCGAAGTGTCCCTCTCACACTGATGTTTCTCTCTGTCTTTCTCTCTCTTCCATGCTCTCTAAAAATCAATGGAAAAATATTCTCAGGTAAGGATAAAAAAGAAAGAAAAAGAAAGAAAGAACTGTCATATCCTATGAAGGACACATCTTGAAAATGCCTAAAGAACATTGTCATTTTTTGTTGTGAAGGGACTGTAGTCCATGTTAATGAAAACACCTTGGTAGCTGCAGTGGCCAGCAGTGGCAGCAGTAGCAGAGTGATGGGGGCAGCACCTTCTCCTGATCAGCTCGGTCACTTCCTTCAGAGGGAGTCCAGACTGTGGCTTAGGCCTGCTCCTTGTAAATTTTCTAATTTATGGCAATCTAATATATAACCTCTACAGGGAGTGGGCCTAAGCTGTCAGTAGGTCATCCCCTGAGAGCTCCTGGATTGCAGAGGGTGCAGGTCAGGCTGAGGGCACCTCCCAGCACCCTGTGCACAAATGTCATGCACCAGGCCTCTAGTTTCATTATAGAGATAAAGAGGCCCACAGCCTATGCTGGGCATATGCCTTTGTTTGGGAATATTTTTGTGTGAACTGGGCTGAATATATTTCTTTGTTCTACTTAAGTGTGTGCATCTTATGGCAGATGGCTGACCCCATTCACATCTGTTCTCTTTGTGGAGGGAATGAGGTCCTGTGTCTCTAGCTCAAGAGGGGTGTATATGGAACATCTTCCTGCACTGGCTATGAAGTGAGATGTGCTGGTCATGGGGACCAGCACCCTATTGAAGCCAATATTGTTCTGTGCCTTTGCTCTGTGAGTATAGTGTTGTTCCATTCAGTGCCTGTGTGAGCCATGTCTTTATTGGCACTCCAATCCCTACAGTGGGTGGACATCTGGAAACTAAGGCTACAGGCATCAGGCTCCTCCATGAGGTGAGAACAGGTTTCATGTGCTCACCAATCTCCATACCATTTCAAGAAGCAGCGCAGACCTGGTTTCTACATAATCTAAGGAATAGTTGTGAAACTAGTTCAGGAGCAAAATGTGTAAGTTCCCCCGTAGCTTCAAAAGCCTACATGATAAAAATCCCACTTAAAATACCTCTGATGCTGGTGCCATTGTTATCCCTGTGCTTTAGAGCTTTGAGACTTTAATTTTATTTGTATTACAATTGTATCAAATGTTTTTAGTATTATTGCATTTTACGTGATGAAATTAATATATGCATGTCTTAACTTGGGTGCCCACGGAGGCAAAGTCTGAGACTGAGATAAAGTTTATTAGCTTGCGGAAACTATTTGGAAGAAGGAAAGAGGGACTGGGGAGAGCGAAAAAGGAGAAAAGGCTGTTGCCAAAGTTGGTTCTTGTGCTCGTGTCCAAGTGTGACTGTGATCAGTTCACCAATGTGGACAGCAGTGGTCAGTTGCTTGGACTTGCTGAGGGGACCTAACAATTTCTGTCAGCATTTGTGCCCCTGAGGGAGAGAAGGTTAG
Organism: Antrozous pallidus; assembly: GCA_027563665.1. Lineage (NCBI taxonomy): Eukaryota > Metazoa > Chordata > Mammalia > Chiroptera > Vespertilionidae > Antrozous > Antrozous pallidus. The sequence continues at coordinate 25,302,793 of CM050508.1, read as the reverse complement.
AGGATTTATCTAATGACTCCACCCCCACTGGTTAAGGGTTCCCTTTTGGAGTGCTAAGGTTCTATATTCTCTGTTCTCAGAGAAGAGCAAGGCATGGTAGGGTTCCACTTGCAGGCAGCTGAGGCCATACAATAGTTTGAATAAAAGAGGATTTAAGGCAGGTCAGAGAGATGTGCTTAATTTTCTGGATTAATTCTTAATGCAGAAAATTTGGAAAACACTAAAAGGACAAATATTTTGTTTTAACCTCTACTCACGCATTACCTCACCACCCTGAGAAAAACCATTGGTCAAGTTCCTAAGATCAGTCTATCTATGCATGGTTGTTGTTTTTTTCTAATTCTACATGTCATAGCTTCCTTCTTACTAAACAATTTTTTACCTTCAATATATTTTTATGTTGATAAATATTCTTTTTAGTACTTTTTAAAGTGTTTGACCAGTATTCCATTATATAGATATACTAAATAATATCTCTAATTTTAATCTTTTTCTTATGGTTGGTTGTTTGGACTGTTCCTAATTTTATGCTATTAAAAAAAAAAAACCACAACACTGAAAAAAGAACACACCCACAACTCACTGCATTGTTGTACACTTGTAAAACTATTTTTTTAACATTAATCCGTAAAAGTAAAATTCCAACATCAAAAGTGCAAAGTATGTACACTTTTAAGGCTTTCATGCCCAATTAACCTCCAAAAAAGTTGTAAATATTCCCCTATGTGTAAAATTTTGTATTCTCTCTTTATTTAATACTAGAGGCCTGATGCACAAAGATTTGTGCAAGAATGGGCCTTCCTTCTCCTGGCTGCTGGCATTTCCTTTGCTCTGGCCAGAGCTGCCTTTTCGCCTTTCCACCTTCCCATGCTGCCCAGAGGCCTGGAGCATCTGGGGCAGTGCGAAATGCCTGCATCCGACCCTGCTCCTGGCTGCTCAGCACCTGCATATGAAAATTAAGCTGCCAGGTTTATTGGGTTAATTTGCATACTCATTCCTGATTGGCTGGTGAGTGTCACAAAGGTACAGTCAATTTGCATCTTACTCTTTTATTAGTATAAATTATTATTTTCTAATTTATGGCAATCTCATATAGTACTATCTTTTATAATTAATTATCATAAAATATTTAATCTACCTACTTCTATTTTTAATGAATTAAAGATTTTTTTCCACAGAGATTTGTTGATAATTTGCATTTTTACTTTTGTAAAATGTTTGTGTTTTTATTTTTCTAGCTGAGATTTTACCTTTTTCTTATTTATTTGTAATTAGTCTTTTAAAAATATTAATGCAATTGTAAAAAATATATATATCTAAATATGATACCATTCACGAATCCCAAATTTCCCTTATTTATTAACTAGGGGCCCAGTGCATGAATTCATGTGCCTTGAAGGAAACTGTGAGCTGCAAGGCTGAGGTAGGAATAGGGCAGGTCTCAGCCCATCCTCTGTGCCTCTGCCCAGCCCCTCCTACCGTACCCCCCACTATCTGTTGATGTCTTCCAGCAGCCCTGCTCCCACTGGCTCCCATACATGATGGTGCTGCCCCGCTCACACCTGCTCATGGCATGGAGTGATTAGGGCCAGTGCCAGCAGTGGTGTGAGCAAGGCAGGTGCCATTAGTGAGTTTGAGTCATGGCTATTGTCCTGATAGCCCCTCAGGAGCAGGGGGAGGTGGAGAAGCCCTGAAGGGTGATCAGGGCTACAGCTGGCACTTACACCCTTTGATGGTGCAGGGGAATTGGAACTGGCACTGGGTGCCAGCTGCCGGCTGTGGGAGCAAGTGGTGCCAGTGCCGGCAGTGAGTATGAGAGGCAGATGCCAGCCTCAGTTGCCCCTCAGGAGCAGGGGGAGGTGGAGAAGCCCTGAGGGGTGATTGGGGCCAGGAGCCAGTGCTGGCAGCAAGTGCAAGTGGGGCCGGCACTGGCAGCAGGTGTGAGCACTGGGCGGGACTGTGGCATGCAGAAGCAAAGAATTTTCAGTAAACCACCAGAGGCTCCCCCTAATGATAGCAAACTGTACCCCTTGATTTGGCACCCCCACTCACCTGCTCCACCATCCCACTGTGGTTGATGCCTGCCACGTTCCGTGTTCTGCCACCGATTCCCACCATGTTCTGTGCACCCCTGGTGGTCAGTACATGTCATAGTGGGTTGTTTGGCTGTTCTGCTATTAGGTATATTTGCATATTAGCCTTTTACTATATAGGATCGGGCTTTTTATTATATTAATTTAACTTTTTATGTAGTCAAATTTGCCTATGGTACCTATTCTACCTCAGGTACTTAAGACTTTGCTTCAGGGACTAAATTTAGTTATGAAGATTCATGATCAGTCATATGAGGTCATGCAACTAGTAAGTGAGATAACAGGTTTGAACTCAATTCTGCCTGATATCTAAGTGTGTTCCACTCTCAAAATCTCAAGTCTTTTGAATTTATTTTTAGTTCCCTTGACCCAAGCTTTATGATGGAGCACCAGTGTAACTTTGTTATAATGTGATTATTATATATTTATTGATTGTAAACTACTCTGTAGAGCTAGTACATATTTAGTGCATGGGCCTGTCTTCATTCAACCTCCCATCTGCAGCTTTCATGCCATAAAATTCAAAGTAAAAAGAAACAGAATTGAATGCAAATACTAGAGAACCCATATATTGACTTAAATTTAATGTCCAAGTTTATATATATATATATATAATTTTAGAGGCCTGATGCATGAAGTTCTTGCAAGAGTAGGTTTGCTTTCCCTGGCTGCTGGCACCGGCTTTCCTCTGGCACCTGGGACCCAGCCACTGGCAGGCACCAGGGACCTGGTTTCCCTCGCAGCCCCAGCTTCGTCCAAAGGACGTGCAGTCTAATTAGCATATTACACTTTTTAATATATATATATATATAGTGGTTTTTTTCCCAAAGGAAAACTTTGAATAATGTAAATGGAAGGTCTGGTAATAACAAGAGAAGCAAAAATGGTTGACATCACATTATCCAAATAAAGTGTTATTTTAGTAAATGGAACATCTGGCTCTGAGATGAAATATTTTTATAATGAAGAAATTTTGACCAATGCACGTTAAGAGTGAAGGCAAATCAGGAAGAAAACAACAACAACAACAAACAGGACATTAATACCAAGCATGTAAACCTTGTCAATTATAAGAACAAATATCTCAAGAAAGAAAATATTCACCCTGCAGCTTTAGAGACATCAATGACAACTTCTTTTAAGATACCATCACCTGAATCACTCATTCCACACATCTTCATTGGGCCCAACTAACTGCTATGACTGAGGTACAAAAGCTTAAACATCAGAGATGTTGGTCTTCTCAAAGGGAAATAATATCTATTGAGAGAGTCAGGTGGCAAAATAACCATAGTGTAGGGCTGAGTAGAAAAAGCAATAAAGAAGCACATGGCATGACAAGGGTATGCAGGAGATGTGTGACTGAGTGGGTGAAGCAGGGAAGGGCTCATTAAGTAGGTGGTATTTAACTGGAGGCTTGAGAAAATAAAAGGGTTTTGATAGAAAGAAAAAGATTTTTTGCAGTGAAAGAGCAGCTTAGAAGAAGGAAAAAGCATGTGGAAATGCATAAACAGTTTTTTTAAGGTACATTGAGTAGTTTAGATGAGTAAAACAGAAAGTGCATAGAAGTCAAGTAGATAAAGTTTAGTTATGACTCCTTTGAGTGTAAGTGATAGAAATCTAAATTAAACTAGTATAAGCAAAGAGAGGTGAATGAAAGGATACTATGTTATTCATTTCATAGATTGTCCATGTAAATGAGTGCATGGAAACATATAAGCCTCAAAAGCTGTAAGAAATAATTTTCTGAGCATCATAATCACTTTATTCTCCTCCCCAAATGGTGCCCTTATACTTCTCCAGACATGAATACAGTGATCCAAATAGTCATGGGTTTTACATGCTACAACTTTGGGAACATTGACCCAGCTTGGGTCAGGAACCCACCTCAAACCATTCAACTTCATCAGGAATAGAGAAAGACATCTACATTAATAAAAGAGTAAGGTACAAATTGACCATACCTTCACGATGCCCACTTGCCAATCAGGAGTGAGTATGCAAATTAACCCAACAAAGATTGTGGGTTAATTTGCATACACAGGTGCCAAGCAGTCGGGGACATTCTGCAGTGTCCCAGCTGCTCTGGGCCTCTGGGCAGCATGGGAAGGCGGAAAGGCAGCTCTGGCCAGAGTGCATGGAAACAGCCAGGGGAAGGAAGGCCCATTCTTACATGAATCTTTGTGCATCGGGCCTCTAGTTTTCTATAAAGAGAAAGGAGGTTGAGGGCAGTGCTGTACAGTTAGTTCCACAGATTTCTACTGCATATTATAGGAAATGGCATCACTATCATTAGCAAGTTTCAAGAGTCTAATTTAACTTCCAATTATCCTCTTTCTTTTCCTTTCTGCCTTGACTTGTAAATCTCCATCCAGCTTCCATTTCCCTTGATCATCCACTCTTTCTCTTCTTATGGACTTTGCCTGTTCAGTTGCTCCTTCTCTCTGGGATGTTCATTCCAGGTATTTTTAAAGGCAAAAAGGCACCAGCTGAACAGTCCATATCAAAAGCAATCAGGCCCAAATTAGGATGCTACTATCTGTTTCATTCATGTTTTCATTCATCAGTTGTTCATTGACCTCTTGGCATAAACAATGGGGATAAAGAGATTAAAAGTGATAGAACCAATAATAGAGCAAATGTATTTAGTGATCACCATGTGGAAACTTCTATAGCTATATTATCTTTCTAAAAAATATTTTATTGATTTCAGAGAGGAAGGGAGAGGGAGAGAGGATAGAAGCATCAATTGGTCAGCTGCCCCTTGCACTCTCCCTACTGGGGATCAAGCCCACAACCTGGGCATGTATTCTAGCGGAGAATCAAACTGACCTTCTGGTTCATACATCAATGCTCAGCCTGAGCCATGCCGGCCAGGCTATATTATCTTCTTTAACCACACATAGTAACTCATTTTTTTAAAGTAACCAAATGTTTTATTTGGAATATAAACCTAAGCTCTTTGACTCTAAAATCTTTGTGTAGAGTAACCAGTATGAAATGAATGATACTGTCTTTTTCCCAAAGATGAACACTGAATAGGAGGCAAATGCTGTATAAAGTAATAAGCACTATGACATTGCTAAGCACTTGTTTACTAATGATAAAAATACTTGCCATAGAGAGGCACCTGTCTGACCCATTCTAGGAAGGAGGGAGACTTCCAGTAAGACTTAGCCTGAGCTGTAATTGATCAGGTGGGTAAGGGCTGGAAGGCCTACTCTGGGTGGATAAAAGCAGCATAAGCAAAAGTGAGAAGGTGGCAGTGTCCACTCACTGATTGGCCTGAGGTTTAGCAGATATGGGACTTAGATTGGGATGGAGAACAGTGGCAATAGATATAACTAGAAAAACAAATAGGAATCATACAAAAAGAGTGCTGTATATTATACTGCGGACTTGTGACTTTATCCAAAGGCAACAGTCAACCTCTGAAAATTTTTAAACATGATCAAAGTAATAATTTAGAAAGATCACTCTTAGAAACATTGTAGAGGCCAGAAGCCAGGAGACTTAATTAAGAAGCAATGTCTAGAAGAACCTAGACTAAGCAATTTGGGGCAGGTTTAAGTATTTCATTTTTATATCTCCAGGGTTTAACCAATTGTTGAACATATGTATAAATAAAGGGACTGCTATAGTAATCTAGGCAAGAAATAGAAGACCTGAATTAAAACAGTTGCAGTGAGAATGGAAATTGTAGGATGACTTCTCTAGGATGATAGAGATTTAAAAGACTGCATCCAACTTTCAGTTCATTAGCTATTATTTTCTCTTTTTTATTCTGAACTGCATTAAACATTTAGCAGTATAGAAAATAATATATTGTTTACTACCTAATATTAATACTTCTTAACTGCTTGCCATATTTGCATGATATCCTAAATATTTTTTCATAATGTAAGAAGTTATAGCTATTATTTGTAATTGATTTATAGCATATAAGTTGATCGAGATGATGCACCATAATTTACTTGAGTATTTCTCTACTGTTAGATTTATAAGCTACTAGTCATTTCTGACATATCTCGCTCTGAGAAAAGAATGCTGTAATAAACAGCTACAGGCATAGCTGTGTTCTTGAGAAAGATTGCTTCTTCTCCTTTGTTGTTCATTTTGCCTAGTGTTATAGAGATCAACATGTGGGAAGAGATTGTTCAAGTGTAGTTGATGTAGATACATAGGTTATTTGAGGTTGAAGGTTACACAAGAGTTGTGTGCTTAAACAACTGGGGAACCATTCCTAGAACAGTGGCAATTTCTCTTCAGCAAAATATTATATTTAGCTCGAACAGAGTGATGCAGAGGTTGAGCATTTACCTATGAATCAGGAGGTCACAGTTTGATTTCTGGTCAGGGGACATGCCCAGGTTACAGGCCCAACCCCCTGTGGGCAGGAGGCAGCCAAACCATAGCAATGACTCTCATCATTGATGTTTCTATCTCTCTTTCCCACTCCCTTCCTCTCTGAAATAAATAAAAAATATATTCAAAGATATTATTTTTGTCCCCTTATTTTTAAAAACCTACTTTCAGTACTGTATCCATATCATCTACATCTTGAATAATGTTTGGCACATAGAAACTGTTCAATGTATATTTGTTGAATGCATGAATGAATAAGAGAAATGCAAACGAATCCACTAAAAATCCCAAAGCCCATTCCTCATGAATTTATTTTTGTTCAGTATCCTCAAACACAATTTCCTTAAAGAAACAATATTTTTGCCGGGATCAGCAACATGATGGAAGGTTTAAAAATAAGTCAAATTAATAGAACACTTGATTTAGAAAAGAAATGTCTTATTTCAAACAAAATATAATCCACTAGAATCCTATTGTGTGTAATGGAATAAGATTGATAAATTGTTTGCATGAGCAAAATATGGTATAGGGAATATGGTATAGGGAATGGTATAGAGATCAGGCACAAACTGCTATTTAATATGTGTTCTGCTACTAACTGAAATCTAAAATAAGTTCATTTTGAAAAATCGATTTGATGAGAGAAATTGAGAATATTCTAGTGATTTTTAGTTTAGCCTCTAGAGATTAAACGACTTGACTTCAAGCTTTGCCAACACAAGAACTATTGACCACAGACTATTTACTTAAGCTTTTCCAGTTTTTGTTTTCTCATATATGCAATAGGGATGAAAAGAATACCTACTTTATGAAGTTGTTACAAAGATTAAATGAAATAGTGTGAAGTCCTGGAATATAATAACTTTTCAATAAATTCTACCTATAATAATTATTATTATCTGATCTGAAAATCTATCACATAATTATGATATAGCTTAATTCATATAGTAATTGAACAGGGAACAAATTTATTCATATGGGAGACATACTTCCTCTGTCTCGCTATCGCAAACACCGTTTCCTGACTTCCTGCTACTCAAATTTAATCCACAGACACCTATCAGAATCACATGGGAGCTTTTAAGACATGTGGAAGCTCAGGTTCCGTCCAAAAGCTGTTGAGTTATAATCTGAATTTTAACAAAGGTTTATGTGCACATTAACATATGAGAAGTGCTCTTCTTCCCACAGTCATTCTCATCCCCCCTTTGAACTACTGATTTCACTGAGTGCATTGAGTTCAGCCCTGGGAGATGAATCATGATTTTAAGCCAATCATAACCCTCCTGAGAAACAGCATCAGAAGCAACAGAAGTTTATTTCATTTTTTCAGCCACATCTGAACTTGGAGTGACATCATTCTGGGCATTGGTGGGAGGCTTCTGGGAATGTTTTTCCTCTCCCCCTATTTCTGTTTCTTCCTACACATCTTATTTCTTCCCTTTAAATGCTGTAAAAGGATAGTATCCATGAGTTTGAGCTGTCTATTAACACCCAGATGGCAAGAATGAGGAAAAATCAACACAATGAATATGGTGTCCTTGAAAATATCTCTGACATGTTGAACCAGCCCTGCTACAACCTACAAGTGTGTTTATTAAGAGAATATACAGTGTATTGAAAAGTTAATCTTACCCAAAGAGCAGCCTAGCCCTTGCCCTTGACTACTAGGCAGTGATCTCCATGCCTGATAAAGTGTCTTTGTTTGGGGACATTTGGTGGCAGTGTTGGTGTCAGTTCTGCCTCAGGGTGGACTGGCCTCTGAAAGGGTTGGAGACTACAGCCTCGCCATGTAGGCAGAATTTGATTAGAGCCCAATAAAAACACTGCATGGGGAGAGGATGACTGGAAGCTCCACATCTGGATGCCCTCTATCCTCTGCCCTTGGCTGATATTAATCTGTATTCTTTACCTAAAATGGACCAAGTATAGCAGCTTTCAGTGAGATCTGTGAGTTTTTCCAATGAATTAGTAAAACTAAGGGTTGCCCTCGCTGATTTGGCTCAGTCAGAAGAGCATCGGCCTGCAGACTGAAGAGTCCCAGGTTTGATTCTGGTCAAGGACACATGCCTGGGTTGCAGGCTCGATCCTCAGCGGGAGGTGTGCAGGAGGCAGCCAATCAATGATTCTCTCTCATCCTTGATGTTTCTATCTCTCTCTCTTTCTTTCCATTCTTCTCTGAAATCAATAAAAAATATATTTAAAAAATAAAACTAAGGGTTGTTTTGGGAACCCCTCAAACTTGTAATTGATATCAGAAGTGAGGAGACTATATACAAGACTATTTCCTCAAAGTCCGAGAGTTGGCTAAAAATCTTCACAGAGAATAATATATTGTACCCATTAAGCTACTGTCAGTTAGAATTTCTATTATCAGAAGCCAAATTCATTCAAAAGGATACTCCAGTGGTTCTCAAATGTTTTGGTCTCCAGACCCTTTACACTCTTCAAAATATATTGAAGACTTCAAATAACTGTTATATACATTACACCTATTAATATTTACTGTTTCATTCAAAATGAAAACAAGAAATTAAAATATTTCTTTATTAATCCATTTAAATATAACAATAATAAACCCATTGCATGTTAACATAAGAAGAGATATAAAATCTATAACTCTATTTTTACTCCAAACAGAAAAACAACATTGTTCTATATTGAACCAGAGATATGGATCCATGGAACAGACTGACAGAGGTCTGACAGGAAGATTGTGGGAGGACTGGATAAAAGAAGGTGAAAAGAGTAGCCAAAGGACATATATACATAGCCCAGATAACAGAGTGGTGAAGGCCCGGGGAGAGGTGATGGGGGCAGGGTGGAGGTGGCCAAAGTGGGAATGAGGGACATTTGTAATAATGTTAACCATCTTTAAAAAACTCTTAAATGTCTGGCTTAATAGATGATAGCTAGGTTATTGGTATTCTATCTGCTTGTGTGATATGCTACAATATGTTGTTTTTGTTGAACTATGAGGAAAATTTAGCCTCATAAAGAAATTTAATTGGAAAAGGGAAAAGCATTTTAATAGTTTTATCAGATACTAGAAGCCCAGTGCTTGGGGGAAGGGGGGCGGTCTCTCAGCCCAGCCTGCACCCTCTCCAATCCGAGATCCCTTGGGGGATGTCCAACTGCTGGTTTAAGCCTGATCCTGATCTGGATTATGCCTAAACCGGCAGTTGGACATCCTTCTTGCAATCTGGAACCGATGGCTCCTAACTGCTTGCCTGCCTTCCTTCCTGATCACCCCTAACCACTCTGCCTGCCTGCCTGCCTGATCACCCCTAACTGCTTTGGTGCCATCCTGATCACCCCTAACAATCTGCCTCAGACCCTCACTTCACTCCTCCAGCTGGCCGCACCCCCCGCTCCCCACCCCAGAACCCAGGCTTCCCTCCCTCTGGCCAGCTGCAGGACCCCAGGCTCCCAGCAAGCCGCCTGCTGTAGGTTAGACTTTGAAATTTTGTCTGCGAGTAAATACAGGGTGATTTAGGAATTTCCTTTAGCAAAACACGCCTCTCATTGTGCTGCTGCCTCCAAGGCCAACACCACTGAAGTCTAGAAACATCCCTAAAGGGTAGATAGTAATAGAAAAGGAACCGTAAGCTTCGCCTCGGCTAGCCACAGGCCCCCGGGGACCCCAGCCCGCTGTCAGACTGAAATTTTGTCTGCGAGCGAATATAGGGTTATTTAGCAATTTCCTTGAAACAAAACACGCCTCTCACCATGCCACTGAGGCCTGGAAACATCCCTAAAGGGCACATAGTAATAGAAACAGGAACGGTAAGCTTTGGAATGGTAAGCTTTGCTGGGGCCGGCCGGGAGCACATGGGACTGCGGGCAGCTTCACCTGGGCCCTACCTTTGTCAGGAAGGACATTAGGAAGACATCTAGTCTAATTAGCATATTACCCTTTTATTAGATAGGATATGTGGATTTCTTTTTCTGACTCATTCGTCAAACCCAACATATGACCATTTCTTAAAGGTTAGTTGCAATGTAGAATCTGTTATCACATCAAAGAACTTTTTATACTGTGCTAACTCTCATGATTCTCTAACATCATTCATGTAACTTTATACATTGATCACTCAGAATAATTGGTTCACTGAGTTATGTGGATCTTCTCATCATTGGCATGTTTTATTATATACTATTAAAAAGTCACATTTATTAATACCACTACTGAGCTCATCAGAAATGTCTTCAAGTTTCAGGAAGCTGAAAAGCTCACAATGGCCAATACAGGTTTTCGAACATTTTAATATTCTCTTGAAATAGTCAGTTTTATTATTTGTATCAAATCTTGTCAGTTGCTTTCCTTGGATAGGTGGCCTTATTTTAGATAATGTATCTGCCAAATACCTAAGTTTGTCTGTCAATCATTCTTGCAAGTAAAAAATAATATTCCATGAAAATTGTGCCAGTTTTACTTGTAACTTAAATAACTGCATGAGGGTTTTCTTTTTCTTGAGGCAACAATTGTACCTTGGTATTCAGTGGAAGGACTTTGCCTTATTTTATTACAAAGAATATTTAAAAATCATATGTATTTAGTGTCAATATTTTATAAATTTAATACTTTTTACTGCTTTATCAAGGTCATTCATAAGTGAAACTGAAATATTTTTTTAACAAAAATGTGTGTCAGAGAAGAATTCAATGTTTGGTGCCATTGCCTTCATTCATGTTCAGTTGCCAGCCATTAAACGCACCACTTGCTTTTGTGCCATGATTGCAAATGTTGAAACAGAGAAAAATGGCAAATACTATATATTATTATGAAAATAATTTTGACCTTGACACCTTTTTGTGACACACTAATGGCATGTGTGATGTGCATTGGTTTTAAGGAGAGAACATGGTGACATCATGGTCTGCAACAACAGACCACCCCCACTGTTGGTCCCAGGCTCAGTTGTGAGTTCTGAAGGGAGACTTTGCATAGGGCAGTTTTTCCTCTCCAGCCCTCCCAACTCTCCTTCACTCTTCCCACTAATGGATGTGATCAACTTCTTCAGACTAATAGAGTGCTGAAGACCTAAGGGCTCTGACGTCAGACAATCTTGACCTTATATTAACTATAACCTGGAGCAAATTCACTTTGTCCTTGCTTCCAGTTTTGCATTTGTAAAATGGGAACAAGTAATAGGTTGTTTTGAAAACAAAACAAGATAAGTAATATAAAGCACTTAGAACTCTCCTGAATCCTGTAAGTTATCAGTGTTAGGTTGTTTTCATTACTATTATTTAATAATTTCCTCCTTCTAGAGAGATTTGCATTATAGCCAGTGATATCTTGTGCAACAGGATTGAATTTCAATCATGGAATTTCAGACACAGTCAGCAGGCAGGTTATTTGTTTTTATTTTGGGGGTCTAATTGTTGGGAGAGAAAGAGAATTCAGGCTCCTGAAACCATTCATGTAGTGCTAATTACTCATACTAAATAACTGTGTTAATAAGCTCATTCTTAATATTCAGCCAATACTATCCTTCAAGATAATTCCATGAGGAGGTAGTTATGTCTTTGTTCAGTTTTTATGCTCTGCTAACATCCTCCTAGAGCAATTTGCACATGGTAGAGGCCTGATAAATGCATGTAAACTATATATCCTCAAAAGGAAAAACAACACTCATTTGCAAATGAACTGCTCCTTTGAAAAAAGGAGTTCTCCAAAAGTAATATTTTGTTGGTTTCACTGATCAAACCAAGTAAAAAAGAAGAAGAAGAAGAAGAAAATAAAACTTGAATTAAATTGAGTCCTCTGGCTATAGCTCCCAGAGGTAGTTAGGAATGCTATCATTTCCTAGTCCCTTCAGAGACTAAAATAGCAGCTGCTTGTTGCATAAGAAAAATAAAGGCTTACAAACTATTTCCCTACAAAAAGAAATACAGGTTAGTGGATGCATTCATATTAATTTCTGATCCAGCAGAGAATGGCTTATGATTATATTTTGGGAACTTTCTTAGAGAAAGAGATTTATAGTTTGCTTTTTTTTCTTATAAAAACCTCTTTCTACTTTAAAATATAGTCTCTCAGCAAGTGTCACCCTGAAGAATTGGGACTACTAGACTATTTTGTTACATTTTAAGGGATAAAAACGCATGCAAGTTACGTTATGAAGCCACAGCAATGGAGCTGCTACTCTCCACCTCATTACACAGTACTCTGTTTAGTTCGATTATACACCTCCACAGCTAAGGAAGATAGATGGAGGTCATTTGGGAGCTGTAAACCACAATGCCTTGAATGCAGAACTATGTTCTTAAACTGATTTACACCTTGTTCTCCAGTGTTCTACAACCAGGGCTTGGATTGAAATACGTGGGCTATGATTGAAAAGGCTTTTGCTTGGTTTTAACGTCACAGCCCGTGCTGGCTGGCAATTATTACCGTCAATGAATGTTGCCTTCATTACTTCAGTCGTGGCAGCAAAACCAAACCAAACCCAGAGGGAAATTGGGGTTCTCGGCCAGAATATCCTCTGGGGAGGGAGGAATGACATTTATGTCTCCTGTAAGTTTTAACTTGATTGTGTGTATTGGCCCAGTGGGAAAGGAATTGTGTAATTGAAAGGAGCAATTTGCTTTTCCAGCATTGACAAAAAGACTTGTCATGCTGTTCTGATTTAACTCCTGTTCACCTCCCAGTGTAAAGATGGAAAGTGTGCTAAAGGAAGTTCATTAAGTAAGGAAAATCCGCATTAACCTTCACAGAGAAATGAAGGATAGTTATATATTTAAGGTAAGTGTTGTCCCTGTCCCGGAACTGCTCCTCTTCTTTAATGTCCTGGGTTCACCCTCTGTAACTTATCCCCTGGCTGTTCCTTTAGTCTCACTTCAGAATGTTGTCATCTTCAAGGAATAAAAAAAGCACATTAGAAATAATTAGAAAAGCAACAACAACAACAAAAGAAGCTGCCTTTAACCACAGCATGCTCTTCTTACCTGCCTAAAGTTGAATGGAAGGATGTGTGGAGAAAAATGGTTTCTACTGCTGCCAAGTTTATTGTAATGGGTCACAGGAACAGTATAGCCCTAGATTTTTCAATGATGTGATTCCATTGGACATATATCCACAATGCCAAAGGGTTTCATAAATGTTCACCTCTGAATTACAGGCTATAAAGGGTTTTGTTCCCACTGATACATTTTCATTTAGAAAGGGATAGATCTTTCCAGGAACCTACATGAGGCCAGTACAGAATCTATTCTGTTTTCTTCTCAGAAGAAAGTAATAATTGAATTGAATTCATATGCAAAGTCTTCTGTGACATATTTCCTCTATGTAAATTAATCTTAAGTTAGATTTTTTTATGAGATGGCATTTAAGCAGCTCCTTAAACTCCTAACGGCTTTAAAAATGTATAAAACATTTCATTAACATTTAAAGTTATCTTAGACATTCTGCCGAGCTATAGAAAGCATTTTTAAGGGCTAAACATTTTATGGCCATCCTAACGGTGCCTTATAAAACAGTTGAAACATTCTAAAGTTTTGCTCCGCCTTTAGGTTCAATAGATCTTATGGAATGCTGTAAGTAAAGACTGAAATGGAACTTTTATTTCATTGTGCATAGATAGAATTTTGCCTTTGAAATTCTATTTATTGTTGTTAACAAAGAGTCAATCGGTTACATTTTTTAACACATTAATGTATTCCATATTATCAGAACCTTCTTTGTTGACTTCATTTTCTATTATGCTCCTTCTCTCCAACCACACTTCAGCTGCACTAGCCTTTCTGTTCCTCAAACATGGCAACCTTGCCCATAAGTACCTTCTGCTCAGAACTATTTCCCCCTGAAAACATATAGATCTAGTTCCTGTTCACCTTTGGACTGAGCTCAAAAATCCCTTCAGGAGAAATCTGCTGTGACCAACTCTGTCCCCAGTGTCTCTCAATACCATTACCATGTTTATTTTCTTTACTGCACTTATCATGATCTGACATGTTTTGGTTTATTTCTGTTTGTTATCTATCTCTTACAACTTTAGTGTAAACTTCTTGAGTGTAGAGATCTTGCCTTCTTACTTATTGACAAATCTATAGACACTCTATTGGCAAATAGGCAGGCAGCATACATTAGATAAAATTAATGAATGATAGGTTTCAAAAAATTTGGGGAACTCATGATTATTAAGAAGGTGGATACTGCTGAGTAGTTAAAAGACTTAGAAAATTTTAACAATAAGAAAACAATCCATGTGTAATTGTTACATGAAAAAACAAGTTACAGCCTAATTCATTCAGAAGAGTATATTCCATTTTAGTTAAAAAAGCAAAATATGCAATTATTTACACACAAGTCAGTATATAAATAAAACTCATTTAGAAAAATTGTAGGTAATAGTAATTACTTCTGGGAGAAATAATTACATAAAATTGCTTCCTAAATTATATGTATCTATATCATTTCATTTTTTTTCATTGAGTATTTATTTACCCAACAATTACCTATTAATAATTTATCCAAGGAACCATTCTTGATGTCAATCCTATGTAATAAAAGAGTAATATGCAAATTGGCTGTCAAAATTCAAGACACAAGATGGCTGCCCAATATGGTCAAAGATGGCTGCCCCCTTGTGGACACAAGATGGCAGCCACAAGATGGCTGGCAGGGGAGGCAGTTGTGAACAGTTGGGGGTTACCAGGCCAACAGAGGAGGGCAGTTAGGGGGGACCAGGTGTGCAGGGGAGCACAGTTGGGGGGGCATGTCTGCAGGGGAGGATACTTGGGGACAACCAGGCCTGTAGGGGTTGGCAGTTAGGGGTGACCAAGCTGGCAGAGGAGGGAAGTTCGGGGAGACCAAGTCTTCAGAGGAGGGCAGCTGTGGTCAATCAGGCCGGCAGAGAAGGGCAGTTAGGGGAGACCAGGCCAGTAGGGGAGGGTAGTTGTGGGGGGACCAAGCCTGCAGGGGAAGGCAGTTTGGGGGAGAGCCAGGCCTGCAGGGAAGGACAGTTAGGGGGGATTTGGACTGCAGGGTAGGGCAGTTATGTGTGACCAGGCCAGCAAGGCGGGGGGCAGTTTGGCATGACAGGCCTGCAGGGGAGGATAGTTAGGGGAGACCAGACTGGTAGGGGAGGGCAGTTAGGGGTTACCAGGCCAGCCAGCAGGGAGGGCAGTTAGGGGCAATTGGGCTAGCCAGGAAGCAGTTGAGTATTGATCAGGCTGGCAGTGGAGTGGTTAGGGGGTGATCAGGCTGGCAGACAGAAGCAGTTAGGGGCAATCAGACAGAGGCAGGCAAGCAGTTGGGAGCCAGCAGTCCTGGATTGTCCTGCGCCTCTCCAATCTGGAGCCCCTTGAGGGATGTCCGACCGCCCGTTTAGGCCCGATCCCACTGGTGCAGGCTGAGCTGAGGGACACCCCCCTCTCCCCCTGAATGAGTTTTGTACACCAGGCCTCTATTTAGTACATAAGTGAACAAATAAAAAGCCTTATCTTCACAGAGCTTCCATTATATTGAAGAAAATGGATCTGATCAAAATAAAGCCAAGTTAAGACACAGAGAGAAGCAGAGATAAGGTGATGAGAGAAGACCTCTTTAAAGTGGTGATATTTGAGCAAAGACTTAAACAGGATATATCCAATCAGGAGAGTCTTGGTTATGCTGGAATAACCAACAGTTTGTTTCTCAGCCACACCAATATGCAACTTGGGTTGGTGAAGGTTCTGCCAGCTAATGGGGAGTTGGGGAGGGGGGCTTTCCACCACCTTGGAGCAGTGCCATCTGGAACATGTAGCCTTCCTGACCCTGACAAGAGAGCAGAGGGCTGGAAAGTCAAGCAGTACAACTAAATTCCACTACTGGTAAACCCTCCACTAGAAGTGACATGTCCCCTCTGCTCACATACCATTGGCCTATGATCAGAGTAAGCATCTGTGTACCCAAAGTAAAAGAGAACCAGAGATGAGTGAACAGTGGTGGTATTTAGTGTAAAGAGAAAGCATATCAATATCTGGAGGACAAGTCCAAGTAAAGGGACTAAAGGGGACAGAAATTGCAAAGACCCTGAAATGTTTACATACTTAATGTGTTCTGTGCATGTAGGCAATTTGGCTTGAGTACAAGTTAAGAAGAGAAGGAAAAGTGAGTGTGATGAGGTAGTTAATGGTCAGATCCTGTACAGTCTCATAGTCCATTATTATTAATATTATTATTATTAATTGTTTAATCCTCACCTGAGGGCATACATTTATTAATTTAAGAGAAGGGTGGGGAGAGAGAAAGGAAGAGAAAAAAAACACATCAATTTGAGAGAGAAACATGAATCAGTTACCTCCCATACACACAACCTTGGTATGTGCCCTGACCAGGAATCAAACCTGTGACCCTTCAGTGCACGGGAAGACACTCCAACCAACTGAGCCATACCAGCCAGGGCCTCATTATTATTAAACTAAATATGATGGTAACCCACTGGAAAAGATCTGATTAATGAATCACTTCTGTTATCATAAAGAGACAGCAACATAGAGGTAGGCATAATAAACAAAAAAAGATAAACTATCAAACTGAATAAATATGGAAGGAAAAAGAAGAGGCACTAATCAGTTAGACAAATAGAGATCCCAATGGTTTTAAGATATGGGTTTGATTGCACATAAATAAATCCCTCAGTTCTTTTTTTTATAAACACCAGCTGAAGCCTAAAATATCAACAAAACACAAAAAGAATGCAAGCTCCTTTAATATGGGTAAATAAATGAATTGAGAATGCACAGATGGCTTACTGCATGGAGCAGGTGACAGGGCAGCTTTCAATTGAAGCTTTTAGTTTCCTACCACTTGGGAAGTTATTTGACATGTTAACAGGGGTTTTATAGTATCTTAACCCTTTGAATGGTATATGTGTGTATTTAGACTCAAGTAACTGGAAAAAAATGCCCTGGTGTATTTGGTATATTTCTGAGAGCTTAAGGTGAATCAAAACTCCATTTCCTGGGTTCACAATACTGAGTATCTTGTCCCACTAGTAGATCTTCAGGCCTGCTTGGAAGTACCCCTGCAATAATTAATTGAAATTGTAAAGGGCACATAGTGCTATATGAACATAAATTACCATAAATGGGAAAAAAATAAGACATCTTATGGGTCTTGCAGGATGTGCGGTGTATTTAAAATTAAAGTAAGAAGTTCAGGATTCAAAATAAAAGTTCCAGAGACAAGAAAAAATTCAACTTGTTTGTGGAACAACACCTAGCTCTCTTCCTACTGGTACTGTCGCCTATTTATTTCAGCACATTAGGCTCACCCCCCTCTCTTATACCTCCAATCACCAGTAAATACATCACTGATTTCTTTAAACATCTTCTAAATATCTCTCTCATTAGTTCATTCATTTTTATTTCTATCATTCCTCCTGCTCCCATCCTGGTCCAAAGCTCTATCTCTTGCCTGAACTACAACTATGCATTCTACCTGATCTCTGACTCATTTGATTCCATCCAGTCCCTAAGCAGCAGGGAGATGGGAGTTTTCCTCATGGAAATCTAATCATGTCAGCCATTTTGTTTAAATCTTCCAGTGCCTTTCTATTTGTTTAAGATCAAAACTAAAATATTGGTCCATAGAAAAATATGATCTACACTAACATTTGCTTGGTCTAACTTTGATTATCTTTTCAGCTACATGTCCTCTGCCTCTCTTCCTCCACTAGTGAATTCCAGCCACGCAGTTCTCCTTTCACTCAAATATACAAAACCCCCCTCCCCATTTTGAGGAGATCAGGTAAAGCTCTTCTTTAGGCTTACCATAATGTCTCCTTGATGTCTAATCATATCTCTCTTCTTTAAAAAAGCTACACACACACACACACACACACACACACACACACACACACACGGGGGCAAGAGGGCCTGGTGCACAAAATTCGTGCAAAGGGGTGTGTGTCCCTCAGCCCAGCCTGCATGCTCTTCAATCTGGGACCCCTCAAGGGATGTCCAACTGCCCATTTAGGCCCGATCCCGGAGGATCGGGCCTAAATGGGCAGTTGGACTTCTCTCCCACAATCCAGGACTGCTGGCTCCCAAATGCTCACCAGCCTGCCTTCCTTATTGCCCCTAATTGCTTCTACCTGCCACCCTGATCACCCCCTAACCATTCCCCTGCCAGCCTGATTGATGCCTAACTGCTCCCCTGCCAGCCTGTTTGCCAGTGACTGCCCTCCCCTGCAGGCCTGATCACCCCTAACTGCCCTCCCCTGCAAACCTGGTCTCCTCCAACTGCTCTCTCCTGCAGGCCTGGGACTGCTGCAACTGCCCTTCCCTGCAGGCCTTGTTGCTCCCAACTTCCCTCCTCTGCTGGCCTGGTCACCCCTAACTGCCCTCCCCTGCAGGCTTGATTGGCCCCAACAGCCCTCCCTTGCAGGCCTGGTCTGTCCCAACTGCCTTTTCCTGCTGGCCTGTTTGCCCACAACTGCCCTCCCTTGGAGACCTGGTCTCTCTCAACTACCCTGCCCTGCTGGCCATCTTGTGGTAGCCATCTTATGTCCATGTGGAGGCAGTCATCTTTGACCACATGGGGGCAGACATCTTGTGTGTTGAGGTGATGGTCACTTCGCATATTATCTTTTATTAAATAGGATAGAGGCATGGTGCACAGGTGGGGGCTGGCTGGTTTGCCCTGAAGGTGTCCCACATAAGGGTGGGGGTTTCTTTGGGGTGTGGGGTGGCCTGGGAGAGGGGCCTGTGGTGGTTCACAGGCCAGCCATACCTTCTGGAAACCCAAGCAGAGGCCGTTATCTGGGATTTATTTATCTTAATTTAATTGAAACTTTGTAGCCTTGAGTGGAGACCTGGGCCTGCCAGGGTGTGTGGAAAGCTTGACTTCCTCCATTGCTAGGGACATCCAAGCCTTTTGGGTTGTAGCCATCTTGGTTGGATTAATTTGCATGCTTGCTCCTGATTGGCTGGTATGTGGCTTGTGGGTATAATGGAGATATGGTCAATTTGCATATTATTCTTTTATTAGATAGGATATATACATTTCAGAGAGGAAGGGAGATGAAGAGAGAGATAGAAACATCAGTGATGAGAAAGAATCATTGACCAGCTGCCTCCTGCACATCTCCCACTGGGGATCAAGCCCACAACCTGGGCATGTACCCTTGATTGGATCAAAACCAGGACCATTCAATCCATAGGCTGGCTCTCTATTCACAGAGCCAAACTGACTAGGGTTCACCTCTTTTTTTTTTTTTTTAATCTAGTTAACTTCTATTTAAGAGATTTTGTTATTCTCTCTCTTATTTTTACTTTTATTTTTTAAAGAAAGAATGTGGTCTATAAGACACCAATTTTTCATATTTTTGAGACTTGCTTTGTGGTAAAATGTGCTGGTTAGCTGGATTCTAGGGAAGATAGCAATTAAGTGTCTACTGGAATATGGACTCAAGCTTATGTGGGAAGAATCCACTTACTCATGTGAGTTTGCTGGCGGATTCAGTTCCTTGTGGTTGTAGGAAGGAGAGCTTCAGTTTTTTGTTGGCTATTAGGTGATGGTCACCCTCAGCGCCTAGAGGCCATCCACAGTTTCCTGCCATGTGGTCCTCTCCATAGGCAGCTCACAACATGGCAGCTTGCTTCCTCGGAGCTGCCAAATGGAGAATCTGTTACAGCACATCTGTTAACAAGTAGGATCTTGGGAGTAAACAATGCCTCGTGTTTGCCATATTTATGAAAACCAAGGTACAGGTCCTGCTCAGAAAGGATTACACAAACCTGTGAACATCAGGATCATGGAGGATGGGTAGAGTCAATTTAGAGTCTGTCTGCCCCACCCCTTATAAGAATGTATTTGTTTGCATGTTTTGGATTCTATACTGTACTAATATTGCATGATGAGTGATTAAAGAGGTTAAACTCTTGCCTGCATTGATATCTTGCAGGCATTTCCAACTTTGTATGATCTCTTGTAGTTTTCTTAAATTCTGTGTCTCAACTTTCTCATCAGTATGGTAAAAAACATCTACCTCATAGAGTTTCTTTAAGGATTAAATAATAATAATAATAACATATTTGAAACACTTAGAATAGTGCCTGATACATATTAAGTGCTCAGAATCATAGAAAATGTAAATATATAATAGAAAAATTGTAAAGATAACTTTAAAATAAATATTAAAACAAAGTTATAAATATTAAAAATACATAAAACAAATTTAAATAAGAGAAGTTCTAATGAGTTCTTCTGATATTTCTGGAAGTGGTTTTATGTCCCTTCTACTGTCCACAGACACCACTTTGAAGATCATTGTATAAGCTGTCATGCAGGCTATAGAATTCTGGCAAAAATCCAATTCATGAAGTAGAATAGCTACTCATTTACATAAAATCACAGAATTCTAAGGCTGGAAGACAACTTCTGAACCATTTTTCCCAAACTTTACAGTTTAATGGATAAAGTATCAGAAATCCAGAGAGAGAATCCTGTGCTGGAGCTACATGGCCCCAGAGTATTAGAAGAAGTGGAAGGAATCTCCTTGGATCTCAAAGAAAGAAACCATGAGAAACAACCACACACACACACACACACACACACACACACACACAAGCAGTTCTACTTTTTACACAGCCACCAGTAAAACAATCTATATCCAAATCAACACTATCATTATGTACCAGATGTTCCTGAAAAAAATCTTACCAGTTTTGGTGATGGTCATTTTAAATAGTCTGATATCTGACTTCCATAATAAATAAAAAGCTTTTTATTTCTTTTAGAAAATCCATAAATAAGTTGTGTTGAGTCAGAGTTATGATACATGTTTATAGGGAATAATCCCCATAAAAAAGAAAAATTAAATATCACTTAATCATAGTGGCATGATAGATGATAGATAATATTATACCAATCCAATGGGCATTGTTAGATGATTAGAGGCCTGGTTTAGGGTCCTACATAATTATACTTCCTATCATCTCAGATACTTTGGTGCCTTTTGTTAATCAGTATCACTCTAAACCACTGTGGGACATTCAGCCAATCAGACCATTCAATTACTGTGGTTGAATGGTCCTGACCTCATGAATATGAATAGAGGATGTACACAATAGAGCAGCATTTTTAATGACAATGAAACTGCCATGAGGGATGAAAGAAAGTGTGGATTAAAAAAAAATAATTAAAATTGCAATGAGAAAAATCATAATTAGCTGTGAGGATTACATATGCTTGTTTAAAACGTTCCTTACTTGCCTTTTGGACAAAGAGGCAGAGTGAGTCCATTTTATACTTCCTTCCCTTTAGATATGGATATCCCAATTGCTGGCAGCTGGACCTATCTTGAATTTAAATAATGTAAAGATCTGTGTAAATATTTGGAAAACAAAAGCAGTGGATGAGAGTTTAGATGGGCTCTTGAACTATGTGTCACAAGGTTTAACTAGAAATATAAAACTTGAATGGTGTCCAATCAATATGTCATGGTTCAAAGGCAGTGCAATATGAAAAGTGTCAGTCAAAACCCTCAAACATTGTGGCACTACACAACAGTGTGAGGGAATAGACTATAAAATGTGTTATATTTATAGTTATTCCACTTTCATCCCTTCTAAAAGTGCTATGCTTTTGATTACAAAGATGCAAAAAAAAAAAAAAAATAGAGCAAAGTGACATAAATCGTAATCATTTGAGAAAGATAAAAGAAATACAAGAGCTGGGTCATAACTAAAAACATGTATGAAGTCAATGTATAAACATGCATACTATGAAATTTTACAAAGGGGAAGTTGGTATGATCTGAATTTATTCCAAAGGTCCCAAAGGTTACAAGGCTTGCATAAGAGAAACAAAGTCATAAAGATATTCACTAATTAGTGTCCGTTCTAAACGCAGTCTCCTTGCTTAACCCTAGCATCTGTCCTCAGCAATTGAGTCTTCTATCAATCTCTCCCTGACTATTGCCATTGTACAAAGCAAACATAGTTCATTGTATAGTGAACTTGTAAATTTTGAAAAATATGCAAGGCTACATGTAGTAGGCGAAAATCAGATTGGATTACTACTTGAATCACATGTCAGTGGCAAATGAGGATAGGGCACAGTTACATTAGTTAACAACTAAATAAGGGAAAATGGATGAGGAAGACACTACTGTTGTAGGCTTCAAAGGCGAAATATTTGAATATCAAAGGATTAAGTAAAGCCCTTGGGAAAATTGCTGAAGCTCTTGAATATTTTTGAAGTAATGACCTTCTATATCTTACTATGGAAGTCAAATGTGAAAGATGTCTTACTAAGCTACATATAATTTTATCAGCAAAAATGCCACATAAATAAACATAAGATTTTTTGTATCACAAGTTAATGCATAGTTCCTATGTATGTTAAATAGTAAGGAAAATCAACTTTTTAAATAATTTTAATTTTGCATTTTGAAATATAATTTCTATCAACCTCTCTCCTATTTTCTCTCTCTACTTAGTTGTCATGATAATTTTCTAGAAAATTTTTGTTTCAGAGTTAAGAGGTTTTATTTCAATATTAATTACTGCTAATAATTAATGCTTATATGTGCCTGTTATAGTAGAGCCCTATTTTCCAGTAGCAAAATCCAGGAGCAAAAGACAATCAGTTATATGAGTTATAGTGTCCCTGAGATGAAAACAAGTCAGTTACTCAGGTTTGAAAAGTCACATTTATTCCTGGGATCAAGCCTAGAATCGCACAACCAGGATCCTGTTAGATGCAAAACACAAGCAAACACACACACAAATACCAAACATGTTCTTATAGCAAACAAAGCCATGATTTCCATGGAATTGTGTTCTTGAATAGCTTATAATATAAGCTAATGATTCCCCACCAGGGTCCAATTATTAGTTAAAATTATACAGGATTGACTTTTTTTTTGCCTGAATGACCAATACTTAGATAATCACGTTTAATCCAAAAGAGATTTTAGAGTTTTGTAAAGCAGTGTTTCTCAGGATGTGTTCTAGGACTACTGGTTCTGAAAACTCTTCTAGAGCAAAAAAGGGTTGAGGGAAATTCTTCATAGTCAAACAAGTTGGAAAGACTGCATGTTATTCAGGGAGATCCCCAGGGCAGGTTGTATAGCATGGTATTGAAAGTCCAGATTCTGGAGCCCAAGTACCTGGGTTTTATCCTGGCTTTTCTGTTCACTAACTTATGTCCTGAGACATATTATTAGCCTTTTCATACCTCAGTTTCTTCATCTGAAAATGGGAATAAAAATAGCAGTACCTTCTTTATAGGGTTACTATTTTGGTTAATTCTTGCAAAATGCCTGGCAACAGCGACTGCTAGATAAGTATCAACTATAGATTTATCCTGCCTAGTAACCAGCTCTATATTATTAAATTCTTGAGTTTCACAACATGTCACTGAAGCCTCCTTTCTTCCTGAGAACAGTTATTAACATGCTGGAAGCAAGCTGAGTAAAAATTCCAAAACTGTCGTTTTTAAATAGATGTACATATCACAATCATTTATAATCTTTATTGTTGAAGTATTACATATGTCTCTTTTTATTTTTTTTATTCTTTAAAGTATTACAAATAGTAGCATATATGTTTCCTTTTTCCCCCCATTGTCCTCCCCCTAGCATCCTCTACCCCCCAGCACATGTCCTCACCTGCCCTCCCTCTCCCCCTCCCGGCCCCAGTGTCTTGTATCCATTGGTTATGCTTATACGCATGCATACAAGTCCTTTGGTTGATCTCTTACAGCCCCCGCCCCCCACCCTCCTCAGCCTTCCCCCTGTAGTTTGACAGTCTGTTCAATGCTTCTTTGATTCTGTATCAATCTTTTCCCCCTGTTTCTTTTCATTAAAAAGATCTTGCATCTGCACACTGGAAATAAATGTATAAGAACAAAAAATGTTTGCGTCTCAGTTTCAGTGTCCAACTGTTCTAAGTCCCAGCTTCAATGTCAAATAGTTCCTTATGTGTACATGTCAGCAATGGTATCTGGATGTGGAGATATGTCTCTTATTTTTTCATCACCAATCCCTTCTATCCTGTCCCCACCTCCCACCCTGAGCCTTCACCATACTGTTGTCTATGTCTGTGGGTTATGCATATATGAATACAAGTTCTTTGGTTGATCTCTTCCCACCCACCTACCCCAGCCTTCCCTCTGAAATTTGTCAGTTTGTTCCATACATCTATATCTCTGATTTATTTTGTTCATTAGATTCCACATACGAATAAGATCATGTAATACTTATCTTTCTCTGACTGGCTCATTTCAATGAACCTGGAGAATTTATAACATTAAAAAAAGAAAAAAGAAAATATCAGTCCTTCACCCCAAACTAAGATATTGAGTCAATGATGTAGAGTGGATATGATTATCTAAATTTTAGAAAGTTCTCCAGGTGATTCGGAGATGGCTCTTAACCATTATGAGGAGCAGTGGAACCTGCTAGAAATATGAATATACTTAGTCCACACTTCAGATCTATAGGTTAGAAACTCTTTTGAGGGTCCATCAATCACCTCAAGGTGATTCTATTTGAGAACCACTGATGTGGTGAAATGAACAGAACTCTACTGAACTTCTCTCTGATTTCAGAAAGACATGACACCTTTAATATAGATTTCAGAGTGTCTGAAGTTATTACCCTGCAAAGAAGAAAAGCAGTGAATTCTTTTTATCTTGCCAATTAAATTCCTAACCAATGGTTTCAGAAATCAGCTGAGCATGGATGAAAATGAGCATTGTACCTACAAAGGACCTGCATCTAAATAGAAGGCCATCTGGGGAGGTTTTCTACACTGCCAGCTTAGCTAAACAAATATATATTGAAGAACCCCATTTCCAGTGTGATTCTGAGTTAAAGTAAGTCAAAAGAGAAATGCACATAGATTGCGAAGGTGGACAGGAAGCAGCAGACCTTAACTCTTGGAAGGTCAATGAAAGGTGTCAAGTGTGGTTGAAGCCTTTGCATATTGTGGCATGTTGTTGATCTGTTTTACTCACAGAAGCAAGTACCATGCCCACAGCTACTCTACCTCCATTCAGTTCTTAAAGCCTGGACCATATTGGTGGGCAGCTCCTCTGTGAAGGTCTCAAGGGTCTTCTGAAGTCATTTACATCATTGGGGTTAAGATGTGGCTGCCAGGTTGTCCCTCTCTCTTCTGTTTCACATTCACCTTCTTCCTCGTTGTCTGTCCTGATGACCTGCTGTGACCTGAGGCCCCCACTCAAGGCACAGGCATCTGTAATTCATACATTTTTTGACCAGCCAATTTCCTGTGTTTGTTGGTAAGTCTCTCATATTGGATCCCACACTGCCTCCTTTCACACTTGCATTTACCACATGAGATCACTGAACTTATACACAAAAGTGTGTGCTATATTTTTCTACGTGTGTGTTTACTTGCATAGCAGGTCTATACAACTATAAGCAAAAAAATTTACATTTCAAAAAATTGTGATGAGATTAGCTATCTGTAAATGTCCCCTTAAGATAATTTTCCAAACTGAAGCAGGAAGAATAAACAGGTTTTAGCTTAGTCTTATTGTGAATGGTTACTATATGCCAGGTCTTGCCCTAAATCCCTTTCACAGATTATCATCCAGTTCTCACAGCATTCTCAGGTTAGTACTCTCATTTGCCCCATTTTACTTACTAGGAAACTGAGGTTCAGAAAGCTTCCATAGCTGACCCGTTTCTGAGTATTTGAGGGACGTTTTTGTTGTACTTCCTCCCAAACAGGTGAGAACATAATCTTATTCATACAATAAATCCCATTGCTTCAACTCTATGTTCGCTAAATAAACTTATGATTTTCCCATTCTTAGACATATTTTTCTTATTGTGAAAATAAAATATTTATTGGAGAAAAATTGGACAATTTAGTTAAGTGTAAAGAAATGAATAAAATCACCCAGAATCACATCAATTAGGTAATTCCTTTAAAAAATGACTTTCTGCTGCTTCTACTTCCTATAAAAATAAGGTCTGTTTTTATAGGTTTTCTGCTCTCACCACTTCTTATTTTAAATGCACGTCTGTTTCCATTAAACATAAGATGACTTCCATTTAAGTTTTATGTAAGAATGGACTCTTTGGTGTGAATACAATTATCTGATATTTGGAATGCATTCATTTAGTTAATGATTAACATGCCAAGAAAAGAGCTTAAGACAATAAAAAAAAAAGTGGTGGCTGTGGAATTTGCCTTTAATGATCTCTGATCAGGTTTTTACTTGGGTTCTGAAAAAAAATCTTTTACACTCTTTTTTATGGAGATGCCACAAAGTCATGGGGGCTGAGATTTGCTGTTGTTAATATGACCTTTAGTAATGCTAAATTTAAGTATGAGAGGCTTATGAGGCTCCCTCTGGCATAAAACTCCCATGGTTTCCTGGGATCACCATCATAAATGGCTCCTTTTATGGGAGGAACTAACCAATAGGTCAGTGAATAGCAACAACAAATGTTCAATGACTTTTTTTTTTTGCCCTTCTTTGTGTTTTCAAGTGATATAAAAGATAAGTGAGTTCTACGTGTACAGATCATCATTTATTGTGAGTTCCCACCCCTTAACATATAGTCTTGGGAATGATGAACTCCAGTGTCCTTGTAGTTATCTAATAGGAAAGTGAGAGCCATCCTGTTTTTTAAGAAGCACTCACCAGGCCAATTAATTAAATGAGTGTAAATGCCTACAACTGAGAGATTCAGCCCCAAGCTAGGCTCTGTAATGATATCAGAATATAAGAAACTAAGAAAATGAAGAGACCAGGAGAAATAAAGAAAACACAAATATGATTCCACTTATATGAAGTATCTAAAATAGTCAAACTTGTAGATGTGGAGAATATAATGATGGTTGCTAGGAAATGAGAGGAGGGAAAAGTGGGAGTTGCTCAATGTTATAAAGTTAGTTATACAAGATAAATACATTCTAGAGATCTCTTCAACATAGAACTTATAGTCAACAACACAGTATCGTGACTTAAAACATTTTTAGGAGGGTTGTTCTTATAGTAAGCGTTCTTACTGCACAAACATGCACACACACATTAAGCCAAAGGACACAAGAAATCTTTTGGAGGTGATGGATATACATATTTTCTTATTTGTGTTGATGGTATCATAGATATACATATATCCCAATAGCATGAAGCTTGCACTGACTAAAAAGCTAAGTACCTAGAAAAAAAATGGGTATATCTATTAGTATCTGTATAGCTAAATCAATTAGATGAGATAATAGTATATAAACTACCTAACACCCCATTTTCACATTCTACAAATACTATAACCCAAATACTCTTGAATGGAGAGTTGTTTGGTAGAGTAAGTATATAAGCAAGGAACTTCAGCAATTCATGTTGGCCAAATAAATATGGATTCCACATGCCTTTTCAGACATTTTCCCCCTAATCTTTTCATCCACAAAATTTTGATGCCTCAGATATACTGTATACTAGAGGCCCATAAAATTTGTGCACGGGAGGGAGGTCCTTAAGCTTGGCCTGCACACTCTCCAATCCGGGACCCCTCAGGGGATGTCTGACTGCCTCTTGCAATCCAGGACTACTAGCTCCTAACCGTTCGCCTCCTGCCCGACTGATTACCCCTAACTGCTCCCCTACCAGACTGATCACCATTAACTGTTCCTCTGCTGGCCTGATTGCCCCTAACCACCTCTGCCTAACCCTTCACCCAGGATTCTTTCCTCTGGCTGATAGCAGGCACCCAGGACACAGGCTTCCCTCCCTCTGGCTGGCCTCAGGCACCCAGGACCTAGGCTGGCTTTCTCTAGGCCGACTGCAGCCACAGGAGACTATGGGCAGGCAGCTTCACCTGGGCCACAGCAGCAGATGCCCAGGACTGCAGGGCAGGTGGCTTGTTCCTCTCCCGGGCTGCAAGCACAGGCGCTGCCACTGGTGCCTGGGACTGCAGGCATGCAGCTTGTCCCTCTCCTGGCCACAGCCTGGCTGGTCCCCATTCCTCTCTCACAAACTCATTTGTGGCTGGCTGGTCCTCATTCCTCTCTCCCCAGTGTTGAGTGTCTGAACCTTTACTATGTGATGGCATGAGGGTTTGACAATTATTTGTATATTAGTACTTCATTATATAGGATATTTGTAAATATACTATGACCTTTTAATATACCATTGTGATAGTTATAAATTTTTGGTTTCCTCCAAGGACTGTTTGCCCCTATAGGGGCAATATAATCCTGCATTTATAATGCATGCTTTAAATTAATAATTGATAGCAAAATCACTAAATGTGAGCATTGGAGTTGAGGGGAAAAAAAGTTCAGGTCTTGATTACAATTCCTGTATGTGTACATCTGGCGTCACTATAATATCTACAGAAAGATGAAGGAGAATAATACTTTTCTCATAGGAAATAAAAAGAGCCTGCACTTAGCATCTCTATATCCATCTTCTAAGTGCTCGGTCTCATTTCCTCAAAAATCTAATGAACTTCCTTCCTATTATCTTCATATTGAAGATAAAGAAACTGAAGCACAGAGAGGCTGAAAAATATTTGTCCAAGGCCAAACAGCTAAAAAGCAGTGAGTGGTGAGCTGGAATTAAGTTGTCCAAATCTAGTCTTTGATTTTAATTACCACTTTAAACCTTCTCTTAATACGTTAGCCACTGAAGTTAGGTCTTGCTTTATGAGCAAGAATGTGCACAAAGGAAAATTCATAGTCTCACAAAAATATAAGGTTGAGTTTCATCTCTTTTATGAACATAGTTTTTATAATTTCTTGGAAAAAGTCAATGCAAATAGTAGTAGTAAAGTAACAGTCCATTTTATTTAATGGAGAATTCTACTGCATATTTATTTCTAAAATGCTATACTTAAATTTTAATGAAAGAAATGCATGGAATTGATCCATTATGGAGGAATGAAATTCTCACTCCAGATATTCAAAACATTCATTTGGAATCACATTTCTTAAGATATAATCATCAATTAAGTGTGAGGTAACCCTGAAAAGCTAAATGAGTTACAGTCAACTCTTTTTATGTATCAATTTAATATTCTTGGTTTCGATAATTAAGGAGAGAGTTTAGAGGCCCAAAGAATTTGTCAGTTTTCTGTGTAATAAATTTAAATCTCATGAATTTAATGATTATGCTTGGGAGCAACACATTTAGCTAATAAGTGAGCATAGCTAATGATAAACTACAACTCAGAAGCAATGATAATAACAATAACCAACCATTACTGAATTCTTGGCCTGGGCCAGACCTTGTGCTAAATCTTTTGTGTTCTTAATTTTATTCAATCCTTAAAATAGCCCTATGGTGTAGAAGATGCTTCCTATTATTTTTTTCTATCTTATAGAAAAAAAGAGCAGAATAAATTGTCTAAGGGCAAAAAACTAATGAGTGTCAATGCTAACTAAATGCAAGCCCATGCAGCATTTTGTTGTTTGCTATCGATGTATTGTTATATACTAACTAACGATAAAAATAATACTTATTTGGAAAAAAATTTGAGTGTATTAGAACAGTACTTCACTAACTCAACACATATTGATTGACCTACATTGTGCTAGCTTTGAGGTTACAGAAAGATCAAAATAGAGACATTCTCTGCCATCCTGGGATTTACATTTGGGGGCCAGAGATTAGCAATAAACAATCGCAGAAATAACTTTGGAAGTGCAATCATTAACAAGGAAAAATTTTGGTGCTACAAGAAAGCATACTGCAGGTATTGGTTTCAACTGAAAAGTGACCATCATATGAAAGATAAACATTCATCAGAAGTTGAAAAGATGATTACTTTGTGATGTAAGGATATGTGTAGGACACTTAATGCAAATGTGACTCAAGAGAAAGCTCCAACCCCATGCAGATACTTGTACACTTGCAAAGGTAAAGATTCAATATGGTTTCCTGAGCATATATGCAGAGAAAGAAGGCATATGTCTGGCCTACATATGGATGTGTTGGTCCATAAAGAACATTCAATGGACTTCATGAAATACTAATAAAGAGCTTAAATTTAGGACATTAAGAACTGTATTGAATAAGTCAAATTAAATACACCTCAAAATAAATGAATACTCTAAGCTTGAATTTAGCAGAAGACCAAATACTGAGAGCTTCAGAATTAAGAAGTAAATATTCATCCAAGACTTCAAAAAGTTTCTGCCTTCCAATTATCATAGAAAAATAGCAAAATGATTTGTGGCTATCATTTAAATATACTTCCTTAGAATGAACAAGCATGATTTTCTATCTTGCTTCTTTTGACTTCCAAGGAATTACTGCTATTAATGTTTGTCTATCCTTTTTGGGTTTCATATAGTCCTAATATATAAAAACCCAGGTCCTTAATATCCACAACTGCTGGAGGCTTGACCAACTGGAAGTCAGTGCTGGGTTTCTGTGGTGACCCAGCACTGACTGCCTCAGCTCCAGGGGCCCAGATCCAGCACCACTGACATGGGGGCTACAGATCAGGCCCAGAGGGATGCCTGGGGAGAGAGAAGTAGGGTCTGATCTGTAGCCTCCATGGAAGCTGTTGATCAGCATTTGCTTCTCTCTTTTGCTCCGGGCCTGGCCAGTATTCTAGCCTCTCTTTCTCTCTGGCCTCCACTGGAGCTGCTGATCAGCCCTGCCTCTCTGATTAGGCCCGTTGATAGGCCCAGATATGCTGACTGGCATAGAAACTGACCAATCAGAACCTAATCTAGGTGAATTGCAAAGGCAGAATCTAAAGTGGAGGCTGAGGAGGGGTTTTAAGGGCAACAGCTGTTTGGTGTAAGAAAGCAGTTCAATTTTTTTAATGACCAGTTTGGCAGTATAGTGCATATGGCTGGCTATCAGTCTAGATACAGGTATTACATATTTTTGTCTGCAAAGAGCATTTCCTCCTGATGAAAAAGGCTACCTCCACCTCCCCATTTAAGCAATTCTATCCTATATAATCTATCTATGCTACTAAAAGCATAATATGCTAATTAGACCGGGTTGACCAGCCATCTTCCGAATGTCCAGACAAAGCCATAGTGTTGGGGACCAAGGTAGAGGCCATTAGAGTTGATTAGGCTGTTAGGGTAGGGCAGTTGGGGGTGAGATCAGGCTGGCAGAGGAGGGAAGTTGGGGACAAGATCAGGCCACAGGGAAGAGCAGTTAGGGGCGATCAAGCAGACAGAGGTAGTTAGGGGAATCAGGCTAGTATGGGAGAGCAGTTATGGATGAGATCAGACCAGCAGGGGAAGGCAGTTAGAGGCAATCATGCAGGCAGGTAGAGGCAGTTAAGGGTGATCAGGCAGGCAGGGGGCAAGGTAGGAACTATAAGGCTGGCATGGTGGCAAGATAGGGATAAACAAGCCACCAGGGGGATAAGGTAGGGACGATCAGACTGGCAGGCCCTGGAGTTAGGGGCGATCAGGCAGTCAGGCAGGTGAGTTGTTAGGAGCCAGTCATCCCAGATTGTAAGAGGGATGTCTGACTGCCAGTTTAGGCCTGATCCCTGTGGGTCTGAGATTGGAGAGGGTACATGCCTGGCTGAGGGAAACCCACCCCCATGCACGGATTTCATGCACCAGGCCTCTAATTTCACTATAATGAACATGTAGCTTTATTTCTGCTCATTTACACATAAAATACATCTTACTATGCAAACTATTCTTCACATTACTTATTTTGCTCTCATCAATCTATTTTGGAGATTGAGTTAATTCTTTACCTCTTTTCACCACCACATAATACTCCATTATATAAATCTACCATAATTTATCATTACTCTCTTGGGGAACATAAATATTCTTTCAGTTCTTTAGCTTTTACAACCACGCTGCAATGAATTTCCTTGAAAATATATATTACTCATGCATAAGTATATCCATAATATAAACTCTGCAAGGCTTAGTCCCTTTCTACTTTTTGTAGATATGGCCAAATAGCTCTGATTCTCTTTCCCCACAACTTTCAAATTAAGGCTATTCTCAAACTTTTGAATTTTTATCATAGTGATGTGTAGGGGAAAATATTCTCTCTAGTTTATTTTTATGTTGTTTTTATTTTACCTTTAATTAACTTGGTACCTCTAAGTGAGTCTAAGGAAAATTTGTGGTGTGTTTGTTTGTCATATACCATTCCATTTTGAATTAAATCACTGATCTTTTTCTAATAAAAGTTTTGTTTTGCAATATCACAAAATTAGGACATCTATATATTTTTTTTAAATCCTACAATAGCTCTAAGCAGCTGGGCTAACTTGCCTGAGCAAATTTGCTTAAAATAATTCAAACTAAAAACAAGAGCATTATGGAAATGAAGATAGATAGTTCTTCAACTTAACATAAAATTCCAAGTTTTTATATCAGTTTGTACTGTACTACTTTTTTTTGTGTGTGGGCATGGGTTTTAAAAAGCACAACCTGAAGAGGAAAAACTGTACTTAACTTTTTAAATAAGGAAACTAGAAAAAAAAGGAGAAGCAGTTTTTTCCTCAATCCCTATTATATGCCTTAGAGTAACAATTGATCTTTTAAGTTTAATCAACATGCCATCTCCATCTTAGATCTTCTTTAAAAAGGAGTTGTAAAAGGGATAGTAAAAGTAAATAGTATTAAATGAGAGATTAGTCTGTAAAGGAGTGATTAATTTGTGGAATTATCTGGACATCTTTCTGTGTATTTTCTTGACTCAGTCTAACCAGAATTACAGATTCTTAAAGTAAATACACAATAAAGACCAAGGTTAGTCCTCATGTAGTAAGTGGTGAAAGTAAAAACAGATCTTTCTTTTTTTACTGTTATGACAACTCTTTGTCTGATAGGTGAGAGAGTTTGTTAGTGGTCAAGATTCTCCAGCTATTAAAGGGCTGATCACAGCATCCCTGAAAAAACATTATCTATATAATAATCTATATAATAAAAGCCTAAGCAACCAGTCACTATGATGCGCACTGACCACCAGGGGCCGACATTCAATGCAGGAGCTGCCCCCGGTGGTCAGTGTGCTCCTGCAGGGGGAGTGCAGCCCAGCCAGAAGCCGGGCTCATGGCTGGCAAGTGCAGCAGTGGTGGCATTAGCCTCTCCCACCTCTGTGGCAGCACTAAGGAGCAGTGAGCCAAGCAGTAAGGAGCAGTGAGCAAGTGGGCTGAAGAAGCAAGGGGTCCCAGACTGTGAGAGGGATGTCCAACTCCTGACTTAGGCCTGATTCCTGTGGGCTAACCTAGCAGGCAGACATCCCCTAAGGGGTCCTGGACTGCAAGAGGGCACAGACTGGGCTGAGAGACACCCTTCCCCTCCCCCCCCCGCCCCAATGCACACATTTCATGCATCAGGCCTCTAGTTATCTCATAATAGATTCTTTGTTTGACTGTCTTGACTCTCTCCCAGGATCCAATGCACATGTTCTTAGCCTAACTTGGAAAACCCTAGTTATGTATAGATGTGTCTAAAAGAAAAGTCTGGTCAATTTTTCTTTTCTGCCATAGACACTGCACTCAGTACAATCCCTATATACACTTTGACACAATGGCTTTGCTTATCAGATGAATCAATAGATGCTCTGTCTTGAATATTGATGTTTGCATCTTTTCAGTTTTTTGTTAGAGTGGGTTCTCAGGCTGTAGAATTTCTAGGGACAGTTCTTTTTAAAAATTGCTACTACATCTGCTCTTTACCACTCTTTATGCTTCTCACCATCCATCCATGAATTCTTAGAGATAATGAGCTGTGGTCTGTGCCTTCAATTCCTTAAGTGCCACATGATATATCATTAAGGCTCATAGCGACGATAGCTACATCCAATTTACTCACAGAATCTACCTATTTTAGGGTGGCTTTTGATTCTCCAATCACAAATACCTCTTATTTTAGATCATATATTACCTTCTTTATTATTTTTTTAAAAGAAAGCCTAGTCAAAAATCCCCCTGAATTATTAAGAATATTCTGTCGTTTCAATGTCATTGATTTAGGAATATTTAAAATGGGTAATCTACATAGTCTTAAATATACTCTGATATGTTTTACAAAGATAATAGAAGACATTAAAGAGTTCAGTTGAAATAGGAAATCTCATTAGCATGTGTTGATAATAATGTATTTCTATGAAGAGATCTCAGATATTGGAAAGCATAATGCCCACCAGGAGACAGTAGTCTGCTCTCTCCCGCTTTCTGCACTCCTTTCTGTCCGCTTTGCACCCTGCACACAGAGAGCTCGTTGCTCTTTCATTTTGCACAGAGGCCACAATAATTTTTCTTGACATGGCAATTACTTTTTAATCTGGTTAGCATAGACTGTAATGGAACCATGCTGTAAAACATCCTTTCTTGTTTACTCTTTTATTTTGCTTTTAATTTATTGCCTTGATTTCAATCCCTTTTATAAAACCATTAAACCTCAATTACTCACTTTGAAGTCAATCACGGATCAATCCATTCATTTTTGTCTTATGGGGAATAGGGATAACAGTTACAAAGAATGTCTGTATTTCATTAAAGTTTGTGATAAAGGTCAGGTCGTTCTAGGGTCTATTGTCTGAAGACTGGGAAAACTCTATGCAAAGAAAGGGATAATCTCTGGCAGCAGAGGTAACATCCATAACCTGGTTGATGTTGTAACAGGTAGGAAACAGGTAGCACTTAAAACATGCACTGACTCCATGAATTTAAATTAATTAGTAAAGATAAATGAAAAACTGTTACTCTCTTATTGGCTGGAGTCTCCTTTGTAAAACTGAATCAGAGAACTCAATGGTAAAAAGAACATCTTTTGATAGGATTTTATAATTTTAAAACATGCTTCTGAATAAATGTCTTCCCTTATGTTTTCTTCAATGTGGCTTGTGAGCTGGGTAGAAGAAGGCATTGATTTTTCTACTGCATAGGTGATGACAGTAAGTCGTGGAAGAGATTCAATTTGCCTAATATCTCATAGTTCCTACACCAAGAAAATTCTAGATCTTGATGCCTTGATATATTCTTTCCATGCCATTCTGGACAGTAAAATATCCAGGGCTTTGGTTAATATGTAGCTCTTTTACTTATAAATAGTGGCTTTTGTGATTGCTAGATACATTTTTCCTATTAGATTCGATTTTATGAAGGCACACAGGAATTCCTTGATGATTTTGGTCCCTGGTAGTGGTGTACTAGTAAATCTTTCTCAAAAAGAAACAACAACAAAGACAAAAACCTGATTTGTAAATTTTCTGATTCCTGTGGTATAAATATTATCACCATGACAGATTTTAAGCTGACCCAAAAGACTTCACAGAACTCTGAGCTGGAGGAAATGCCCACAAATGGCTCTTCCAAGCCAGGACAAGCCAGCTCCAGCACAATAATACATCACTTCACTGTTACAAGTGAGGATCCTCTGGACCCCAGCTGTGAGGTCTGCTTCTCTGAGGACACAGATGCAATATTTCAATAAATGTGGTACATATATGAAAAACAGCGAATTTGATCACCCCATAAACATTTAAGAATATCTATAACATGTATGGCTCTGTGTTGGACACGGTGATGGTATAAGGAAGAGGATCAGGTCTGCCTCAAGAACTGTATAATTCAGTAAAGGTAAGAGACATGGACACAACAGTAATTCAGGGAAAAGTCTACCATGTGCTCCAATGGCAGTGAATTAAAACAGTATGTGCCGAGACCGGTTTGGCTCAGTGGATAGAGCATCGGACTGCGGACTGAAGGGTCCCGGGTTCGATTCCAGTCAAAGGCATGTATCTTGGTTGAGGGCACATCCCCAGTAGGGGGCGTGCAAGAAGCAGCTGATAGATGTTTCTCATTGATGTTTCTGACTCTATCCCTCTCCCTTCCACTCTGTAAAAAAATCAATAAAATATATATATATATATAAAAAAAAACACCAGTATGTTAACACATTCTTCTTAGGGGAACTGGTGAAGAAAAAATCCATTGATGAGTTAGTAGTTCTACTGAATAATAGAAAAGTAAGTAGTTTTCAACAAAGTTGTGAAAGTAAAGAGCGTTTCCAGATTAAAGGGAAAATTAAAAAAAGCAAAGGAAGAATTCTAGACACACTATTTGTGGCATTATAAAGGCTAGTTTAAACAAAATGATGAGTGAGGAACTTAGCCTTGAGAGTCCATCTGAATTAGTCTTTCTCAAAGTGTGGTCTGGGCCTAACAGTGTTCAAATCATGTAGGAAACTTTAAAAAAAAAAAACACATAAAAATCTCATGAACCTACCTCTGGTCTATATTCAGAATCTTTCCAGCTCATCATGCATGATAAAGTTTGTGGATCACTGTGTATCAAGAATAAAATAAAAATTTTGAGAGAATTTGAGTAAGAAAATGTTATTTTAGAGAAAAAATATTCTGGGAGCAGCATGGAGTCTAGGAAATAGAAAGGATGCATTGGAATTGTAGACCAAGTTGGATTTGGTAAAGAGATAATAAGAGTTGAAACTAGAATGGAGGTCAGTGAAATGGAAAGGATCATGTAGATTGAAAAAAATAGTTTTGGGCAATGGTTGACAAACTGTGGCTCTTGAGCTACATGCGGCTCTTTGGCCCCTTGAGTGTGGTTCTTCCACAAAATACCATGGCCTGAGCAAGTCTCTTTTGAAGAAGTGGCATTAGAAGAAGTTTAAGTTTAAAAAATTTGGCTCTCAAAATTTCAATCTTTGTACTGCTGATATTTGGCTCTGTTGATTAATGAGTTTGCTGACCACTGGTTTAGGAGTTCTAAACCCTGAGTCCCTAGACACCTATAGGGTACCTCTATGGTGGTATCTTTGGGGTCTGTTTATTTCTAAAATGGCCTATTTTAAAAATAATTAAAAAGAAAAGTAAAATAAAAATGATGGCTTATAAAATCTTATACAATTGAGTGGATTCTTCTATGGGGAAGTTTCATGGTTTTATAAATTCTCAGAGAAGTGTATAAACCACAAAAAGTTGGAAAACTATTGTTTTAAAGTTCAAACTGGCTGTGATGGAGAATTGATTGAGTTTAAGGAATTGGGAGCATTAAGGGACAGAAGAAAACACATAAAACAATAAAAAGACCAATAGTTCCCAACCTGAAATCAATGGGAGATTTATATTATTATTAGCCAACATAAGAACAGTGAGAAGAGAAGCTTTATTGGAAAATAAAAGAACAAGCTTGATGTATTTTCATTTCATCATTGTAAAAATGTCCCTCAGGCTCATAGAGAGGTCATGGGACACAATCATATATAATAAAGAGGTGATATGCAAATTAACCCTCATGCCATCACAAGATGGCTGCACCCATAGTGGAGGTGGAGTTCCTGTAACAAAAGATGGCTGTGCCCACAGCGGAGGTGGGGTTCCTGTTACATAAGATGGCTGCACCCACAGTGGAGGCAGGGTTCCCATAAGGAGCTATTATCAGGGACTTGAGGTTGTGTGGCATCGGGCCAGGGTGGAGGACCTGAAGCTGTGTCCCCCTATCCAGCAGAGCTTGACAAGGGACCTCAGGGCACACTTCTTGCCCTGGTGCTGGGCTGGGGGACCTTAGGCCATGCTTACCATCCTGGTGCCAGGCTGGAGGACCTCACGTCATGTCTCCTTCCCAGCAGGGCTTGATGGGGTTGGGGCCAGCTGGGTATGGGTTTCGAGGCACATGAGGGTGGGTGGGGACTTGATTCTGGGTCCTGTGACGCACCCCAGATTCCGACAGGAGGAAGATTTTTATATACATTTTACTAATTTTCTTTCATCTCTGACACTTCTATTATAGAGAAAGGGCAAATAGCAATATTAAAATATTTCCTTTAATTAATTCCCTTTTAGTGTGCATTATTTTGTGGACCAGGCCACTAGTGATAAATAATAACATTTCTTTCATCTCTGACACTTCTATTATAGAGAAAGGGCAAATAGCAATATTAAAATATTTCCTTTAATTAATTCCCTTTTAGTGTGCATTATTTTGTGGACCAGGCCACTAGTGATAAATAATTACATTTTATTAAGTGCTAAATATTTATTGGGTGCTTGGTAAGCCCTTTACATAAGTCTTACTTCATTCTCACAAGTATTAATTAGTGAATACAGTTGCAATAGAGAAAAATCAAGTTATAATATTGTGATTTTTACTAAGGGCCACAAACCTGATTAAATGATAAATACAGAATTCAGACAGTGGTGGTCTTCCCAGCTGGCTGGAGACCATATTTTGAACTCTGCTATAGCTTACACCTTGGCATTCAGCAGTTGGAAATGAGGTTGATTTGAGCAAAGAGATACTGATGCTTTCATGGATAAGAATCTTAGCTACAGCATCCACTGGATTTTCCACACATTTAAGGACACTGTTCTCTTGGATTAAATTGGAAAAGAGAAAATTGCTAAGGCAAAAAGATGTGGTGGGAGCATGATAAATGTAAATCAGAATTACTCTATGTATTCTAGCTTCTCTTGGATTAATCTCTACACCAAACTTGTTCTCTACACTATTTGCTTCTTTCTGCTCATCTTCTCTTCCCATTAAAATGTCACTAGTTTGATTTGAAAGCCCATAAATGAGAATTTATTGCAGTCAGCTATTCCTTTAAAAAGCCCCGTGATTAAAATGAAATTGTTTGAACAGTGTGATAGACATACAATTTTAGCATAACATTAAATATAAGCATTTTGTAGAAACATATAACTATTTAAATAAGACCTGTTACATGTATAAAGCTGTATTTATTCCCTATGTTATTTTCCACTGCCTTATATTGCAATAGAGGCTAGAGTAGCATGAGTTCTAAGTATTTTATTCTTATTCCTTTAGCTAGATGGTTTCCTTGGAATAGAGTGAAAAGAACTGAGAAAAAGCACAGCAAGAACTGATTGTATGTTAACTCACTTTCTAGTTAGCTAGTTTGTTCTGGTGGGGTTGGGAGTAGAGGGAGAGAGTTCTTAGTAGGAAAATAGAGAGCTGAGAGTGGTAATTGAAAAGGACGTGGAATTCTGTTAGATTCTCTGTATACTTTTGGATTTTGTATTGGTGATTAGGAATTATAAAAATGTAAAAGGTAGATGAATATATCAATATAGGCCAAGAAAGAGGTTTGGATTCCCTATGCAGTTAAGAGCCTGCGTTATGAGAACACAAAACAACAAGGACAGAGGGTTATGTTTTTCATCTCTATTGATTTTTTTTCTCAGAAAATATATACTGACATTGCTGTAATAGTATAAAAGGTAGACTTAATCAAGAACTCCATCAAATCAATAAGGTTTCATGTTTGAAAGGACTTATTCTCCAGAAATGCTATTTAGTCTTCTACCAGATTTGGGAGAATAATAGTTAGGTTTTGTTTTGTTTTATTTTTCATTCCAGATTCTCTTGAGGGAAGAGAATGTCTTCTCTTGGGAAAATAGACAGGAGTCATTCCTAAATCTGTGGAAGACTTCCTTCCCACTTCTAGTCTTGGAATCCCCTTCAATGGCTCCTTTCTTCTAACCCTCCATCAGTCACCAAGCCTTCCCTAGGACTTTCAGGTTTGTCTCTGCCTTCCTCTTTTCTCTTCAGTGAACTTGAGCACAAGTCCTCATTGCCGCATATCCACATTTTTTAAAACTTATCCCCCAACCTAAGCCCAGCTCACTTATGTTTCATATTAATGCTGCTTTCACCATGAGTCTCCTTCCCAATGACTCTACAATGACTCTGTTGCATGTAACATCAAGTCTCCATTCCCCTATTCAGTTTTCAAGGTCTTTCCATCTCTTCCCCTATCCTTCTTCAATGTTATTTTTTATTCTATTTTAAAAATAAGTTATAGACCCCAAATGGACACTCACCATAATAATGAACCAAAACTTAATATCTCACCTAGTTGCAATTTTGACTTTTCTCAGAAATGTAATCCTAATGGGTCACTGAGGGAATTCTTCCTAATGGACTCTATCATCTCTTGCCTGAAATAATCATTTTGTTGTTTGTTTGTTTGTTTGTTTGCTTATAACATCCTTGTTTGTCCAGCTCCTTCTCTGCCTTTAAAAATGTTTCCCTTTGTGGAGCCCCCTGGAGCTCCTTTCTATTTGTTAGATGGGATGCTGCCCAATTCATAAATTATTTAATAACATCAACTAGCTCTTTGAAATTTTACTCAGCTAAATTCTATTTTTTTAACATTTTCTAAACCTAAGACCTAGGTTTTGTCAGAAAGACCTCCTTACTATATTGCCACTTTCCTATTCTCTAATCCTACTGTGTCATGCCTACTTTTTATTTATTTAAGTTGCTGTCTGGATTTGAAATCCCATCTCATCATTGTGATATATTCAAATGTTAAGACTTAAAATCCAATTCAAGTGTTGGATCCTCAAGAGAATATTATTTGAGTATGCCAACTTTCATTTATCTCCTTCTCTGAATTCTAAGAGCACATTTAAAGTCCATGCCCAATGATTCTTCTCTCTTGATCAGACACTATTGTTTATATTTCTGCAGTTGCTGTGAGTAGATTAGCATTGCCATTCAACCACATGCTAAACTGCTCAATGACAGTAGAAATGCATATTATGTTTCCATATAACTTTCACAGGAAAGGGCACTTAATAAGAACTCAGTAAATTCTTAATATTTAATACATAACCTACAGATCCATAATTTGGACTAATCGAATTGATTCTCTTCAGTGTGAGAAGCATAGCATGATGGAGGGCTTTCTATTGGAGTAGAAAGAATGCTTTCCTGGAAAAGAGAACTCATGGACAAGAATATGGTTGACCAGTGTTCTGGAACATGTCTGCCAAATCATGTTTTGTCTAGAAAAATTTTCTCCCCTCCAGGCCAACATTGAAGAACAAGAATAGGAGAGTTGAGATCTTCTATAACTCAAAAGACAGAAATATATTCATAAATGACTATCATCTCTTTTGTTTAAGATTGTTTCCATTTCTATCCTATGAAACAGAGTAGTGATGCATGGGGTAGACACTCACTCAACTATTAAAAGGTTTGAGAAGAAAATCCTCATAAAGTCACCAAACATGCTGGTCCATGAAAATGGCTAAAGAGCTAAAGGTCAGAGTAGCTGTGACTGCAGATAAGTCTTCTGCCTTCTTCTATAAAGATTGCCTCTCTAATGAGGCTTTTACAGAATATTCGTGCCTTGACAGCCCTCAAAATAGTGGTCCCAGAGGAAAAACATGAATATTTGGTGGCAAATTAGAAGTTAAACCCCTTCTTAGCTTTTCTGTTTTCTTTTAGAGGCTCTTTTTCATGTAAATAAACAAATTAGACATTCTGAAATTCAAAGGCCTATACAATGAAAGCAATCGCTGTTCATGATGGATTAGTCTGATGTTTAAAAAGAAGGCAGAAAAAAATGCAAAACAAGCTGCCACCATTAGTTACATAAGAAATAGATCACAGGTGACACCGGCTTCTGTTTCATCTGTGGGAGGTTAAGAAGAAATACGTTCACAGAAGAATACCCTTCACAGGTGTAACTGGTAGGAGACTTCTGAGCTGTATTTGTATATTATTCTTTTGAGATCATGTATACACTCCCTGGAATTCTAGTTGCTTAGAATATTTTTTATCTCAAAACTCAAAATCAAGCGCAGATTTATTGAGAAGAAACTTCTCCCACATCCTTCATCTTAATATGTTTTCTAAATCCTCATAACCTAAAAGACAGTGATAAGTCATTTTATTAACAAAGGCTCAAGTAGTTTAAGTGGAAATAAGTCTTGATAGATTGCCTTCAAATTCTGGAAATAAGTTAACTGTTTATCATGTATTAAGAATTAGTATGCCTTTAGTTTATATATGCCAACATTATTTGTTGGAATGGTAAAGTGTATAGAGTTGTGGCTTTAATAAACTGTGTTGTAGCACAGGCACACAATATATAGGGTAGTTATTTGCCCTTCCAAATACTTTGACATTATCTGGAGTGGACTATGGCAAATTCTAGTAACTTCTAAATTTGATGTCTTTCTCTTTTTGTCATCCACTCCTAGTGGTTAGAAGTGGGGCCTGGATAATTGATCTTTTCTTCTCTAAGATGCCCATCTACTGCCAGACTGGTCCTTCTGAAGAAAATGCCTACCCAGCAACTCTGCTGTCCACCCCAGACCTCCACTTCCACATTAAGTTCAAATTGTCTAAAAAGGCATTCAGGTGCTCAACCATCTGACCCCAAACTAATTTGGCTTTATATAGCTTGAGGGTTAATTTCATCTTATTGCACATTAGAATTTATCAGCACTTTATTATACTGGCTGATCTTACAACATGACCTGAATTTTTATACCTCCTTGTCTTTACATTTTTTTTTTTTTTTTACTATGGAATCAGAAGTCAAAGATTCAAGTTCTGGCTTCCACTGTGGCAGCCATTGAGGACCAGCAGTCATGGCTCTGTGCTACCCCATGGCCATGGGCCTCAACAAAGGCCACAAGGTGACCAAGAACGTGAGCAAGCCAAGGCACAGCCGCCGCCGCGGGCGCCTCACCAAGCACACCAAGATCTTGCGGGGCATGATCCCAGAGGTGTATGGCTTTGCCCCCTATGAGCGTCATGCCATGGAGCTGCTCAAGGTCTCTAAGGACAAGAGGGCCCTGAAATTCATCAAGAAAAGGGTGGGGACACACATTAGCGGAAGAGAGAGGAGCTGAGCAATGTCCTTGCAGCCATGAGGAGGGCAGCAGCCAAGAAGGACTGAGCCCCACCCCCTGTCTATAATAAAACCTGTTTGGGAAAAAAAAAAAGAAAAGACTCAAGTTCTGCTGCCACCTTCAAAGGTATGAAACTTTCACAGGCCGTTTAACTATTCTCAGTCTCAATTTCCTTTAAATGGGAATAATAAAATTCACTTAAGTTTCACAAAGGGTTTTTGAAGAATTAAGTGAGTTAGTTCTGGTGAAAGAAGACATATTTTGGAATCATTATTGGTCAGATGAAGACGCTACTCCTGGTAGACATGTTGGTCATGTCTACCAAAAAAACAAAACAAAAACAAAAACAAAAAACAACAACAAAAAACCAGCCTGTACCAGTTGATTTGGGGATGGTTGTTTGCTTTGTTAGCAAGGTTTTTCAGCCTCAGAACTACTGATATTTTTGGTTGGATAGTTTCTTCTGGTGGCTCTCCTGGGCATTGTAGGACAGTTAGCAGTATCACTGGTCTCTACACACTAGATGCTAATAGCATCAACCCTCAAAGATGTGACTATCAAAAATCTTTCCAGATGTGGCCAAATGGCCCTCACCCTGCTTCTTATCCCCAGGGCAGCAGACAATCAACCTATTAAGATCCACAGTTAGAGATTTTACGGATATATTATGTTCACATCATTGTCTTAATGTATTGAATGCAATTTTCTAAAAGATATAGTCTCATCATGGAATACTATGCTGCTATAAAAAAAGAAGGAACTCTTACCCTTTGAGACAGCATAGAGGGACCTTAAGAGGTAAAATAAGCCATGATCTCACTCATGTGTGGGATCTAATGAACAAAAAAAAACTGATGAACAAAATAGATCCAGAGACTTAGACGCATGGAACAGATTGGTGAATTTCAGAGGGAAGGTACGTGAGTGGATGAGGAGGGATTAACTAGGGAACTTCCATGTATATTAGTATATGCAAAGCTCATGGACACAGATAAGAGTGTGGTGAAGGCAAAGTGGAGCGTGTCAATGGAAAAAAAGGGGACATCTGCAATACTTTCAACAATAAAGATTAATTTTTAAAAATATAAATAAATAAAAGGACATAAGTCCCTGTCTCAGGGATATTATGTGCTAGGGGGTAGACAGATATGTAAACAACTTCTTATAAAACATATCCAAAAAATGGAGTGTTATAAAAGAAGCATAGAGTCAAGGCATTGGATGCACAGAAGGAACCATAAGATTTGGAGAGTGGAAGCTGCATCCAATGAACAGTACAAGGAGATATTTGCTTCAGCATCAGTCTGGAGATTTATGTAGCCTTTGGCTCCTGGCAAGCTCACCGTTAAAGGTGAATTTCTTGCTAAGAAGACTGAACAGATGAGAATTTACACAGAGAAATTAAACTATAACAGTGCATGGCAGAGAAGAAGGATGGAAAATGGACTCCAGAAATGTGAGACTCTGTAGGGCTATCTTGTTTCCTTTTTCTTACCTTGTGCTAAACCCATCATTTCTGCCCATTCTGGGGGGTCACTTTTGCTTTTCTTCCCCCATTATTTCTCCTTTTAAGAAATGGTTGTAATATGCTTGCAGTTTAGATTCTTAAAAGTACTAGTATCTCCACCCCTGACCCCTACAACTTGGTGGCATTGAAAAAATCTAAATGACTATGACATTC
This sequence comes from Antrozous pallidus, assembly GCA_027563665.1. Classification (NCBI taxonomy): domain Eukaryota; kingdom Metazoa; phylum Chordata; class Mammalia; order Chiroptera; family Vespertilionidae; genus Antrozous; species Antrozous pallidus. The sequence goes on along the minus strand of CM050508.1, from coordinate 25,258,086 downwards.
TAATGAATGCTAGTGATGGCCTTTCCTGTTTTATTCCAGGCAAATAGATAATCAACACTGAGTGTGCAGGGTGAGGACAATTTGGAAACTCAGTTTTAATGTTAGTCCTCCATTCTTGTCTATAATCAATTAGGTAGACAGCTTGCCATTGGGACCAAATTACACCAGCAAGTACATGACAATTTGTGTAGTTGTCAGGAATTCAAAGAACTGGAAGCAGGAGAACAAGTCATATTGAATATCAGCAGTGCCTGGCCTGGGGCTTTTGAGGTCATTGCTACATGATACCAGTCTTTTATCTCCCCTGCTAAGAGAATGCTGAGGATGTAGAGAGTGTGATGTAAAACACTATCACTGTAAATATCTCAGCATGCATCTTGCTGACAGTAGGAAGTCCAGCTCTGGAAGCAACACTGTCAGCAGCAGTGTCTATTTATGTAAAGGATTAAGCTAGAAAATGCTTATTCTTGTTGATATTTTTAGTAGTTCTCCCAGAATTTTGAAACTGTTTTCAATATGCTTTTGTGCTTGCTTGGACTTTCATACTTAAAATTGGTTCTATTGAATGCATCCATAACACTTTCGTTGACTAACAAACTTACACCTCAATTAATAGTAAATCAGTGATTAGAGATATGAGGTGGGGGGTGGGGGGGGCAGAGGGGCTGCATCAGGTGTACAGAAGCCTAATTTTGAATCTCAGATGTATCAACTATCAGTTGGTTGACCTTGAAAATGTCAGTAACCTTATTTACAATACTTCAGTATCATTCTAGTAAAACCTGTCTTACTTAAAATTCCTATAAAAATAAGGTAAATTGCTATATGTGATGGTATTTGAAGACCCTATAGTTAAATAAATAGAGGAAAAAGAGAAAGAAAAGGAAGGAAAGAAAGAAGTAAAAAAGAAACAAGAAACCCAGGGCACTCAACATTCTATATTAACCGTTTGATCATTTCAAAACACTCTCCCCACCCCACCCAGTTTTATTGAGGTATAATTGACAAACAAAATTGAATAGATGCAATGTGATAATTTAATATGCATATACATTGTGAAAGGATTCACTGCAATGAGTGAATTAACACATAAATCACCTCACAGGTTTACCTTCTTTTTATATTTAGTGAAAACATTTAAGTTCTACTATGTTAGCTAATTTCAGTTATATAGTACAGTGTTATCTATGCTTATAGCAGAATCTACACTAATAAAAGAGAAACATGCACTATGTCCACCAGCCAATCAGAGAAAGTATGCAAATTAACTCAACAAAGATGGTGGTTAATTTGCATATACAGGCAAGGAGCAGAAGACTGAAGATAGTATACAAGAAAGAGGGAGGGAAAGCGGAAAGTGGGGTAAGGGTGGCAATGGCAGCAGGAGAGAAAACGCAGGGAGTGGCGGGTTAGCAGGCTTCGCTCCCTTCTCTGCTTCACTCAGGCCACAGGAAGCTCTATTCTTGCAGGAATCTTCCTGCAATGAGCCTCTAGTTATTTATAATAGCTAAAATCTCATCAGTAGATAAATGGATTATAAAAGTGCCAATCAGTAGATAAGTGGATGAAAAAAAGGCTGTGGTACATTTACATAATAGACCACTATGCAACTATAAAAAAAAAAAAGATCTCTTACCCTTTGAAACAGCATGGATGGACCTGGAGAATGTTATGCTAAGTGAAATAAGCCAGTCAGAGAAAGACAAATATCACATGATCTCACTTATATGTGGAATCTAAGGAACAAAAATAAATTGACAAACAAGATAGGAGCACAAAGAAATAAGAAACATACTCACAGATCTCAGAAGGAAGGTGGGAAGGAGGACAGAAGAGGTTAACCAAAGAATTCATAAGCATATATGCATAGCCTCTGGACACAGACAATAAATAGGTAAAAGCCTGGGTCAGAGGTAGAAAAGTGGAGAGAAGTAAAGGGCAGGAAGTGAAGGATATCTGTAATACTCTCAAAAATAAAATAATTTTTTAGAAAATGGGTTCTGCCCACCCAGTGTTGCACAGTGATTGAGCATTGATCCGTGAACCAAGGAGGACACTGATTTGATTCCTGGTCAGAGCACATGCCCAGGTTTTAAGTAAGAGGCAGCCAATCAATGTTTCTCTCTCATTGATGTTTCCATCTCTTTACCCCTCCCCCTTCCTCTCTCTCTAAAATCAATAAAAAAATTAAAAAACATCTGCTCTGACCTGATAACTCAGTTGGTTAGACTGTCTGGCCAATATGCCAAGGTTATGGGTTCGATCCTCAGCCAGGCTACATACAAGAATCAACCAACTACTGTATAAATAAATGGAACAATCAAATCAATGGCTTTCTCTCTTTTTCTTTCCCTCTCTCTCTCTCTTCCTTCTTCTCTCTAAAAACAGTAAGTAAACATTTTAAAAAGAAATAAATAATAACCCAGAAATTCCACTATGGATATATATCCAAAGGAATCAAAATACTCTTTAAAGTGAGGTGAGAAATATTTTTGACAGCTACAATCCTGTAAGTAAAATACTATATATATATTTTTTCATATGCTGTTGTCTTCACATTTGGTAGGGAGGAGAGAAGGTAAGCAACTTCCTTTTCACTTAATACATGAGAGCTTGGTAAATAACAAGTGTCAAGCCTAACTTAAATCAACAGCTTGGCTGATGGATCTTCACTGATGGATGAAAGGGTGTTACCTAAGTAAGACCAACTGGGGAGACTTATTGTTAGGAAATGCTAATGTTTTATGTGTTTCTTTTAAAGGGTAAACAATAGCTACAGAGCTAGGGTAGTAACAGCATTGAATATGATGCAAAAGGTCACCTCTGATTGACACAGGTTTGTTAAGGTGGTCACACAAAAAAATAGGACAGGCTTCTTTGAGACCCACTGTTTTTTAAGTAATCACCCAGAAAAAGAGTTTACATTTTAAGTAAGCAAATATAATAATTGTATCTTATTTGCTCATATTTTAGTGTAAGGGGAACCCAGAGTGATACAATTGGTTTGTGATAGTCTAACAACTGAGATTTTTTTCTGTTTGCTTTGCTTGCTTGATTGAGTGTTGTGATTGTTTATATTTTCTTATGATAAGTGACAGAGGACATATTCTTTTCCGTTTTAGTTTCCCATTAAAGGGTTTCCTGCCATCAAGCCAACAAGATCCAGATGTAATTTCACTGATGAGCAAGACATCTCTGCCAACTGAATTCCTATTGATTAGCATCTGATTTTATTTGTCAGCAAAAAGAAAAATATGTTCTTTAATGGCATGTTTTGGTATATAACTAGTGGGTGTATGTGTGTGTGGGGGGGGTGTGGACAGAAGAGTCTCTTTCAAAAGCTGATGAAATATATTAGTGTGTATGGTCATTTCTGCTCTCAACCATAAAAATAGCATTTGTAATCTCAAAGCAGCCCTCATCTTGTCCTGAATATGAAATAAATAGTTGGCTTGAGGTTCTTAGTTGGAAGCTGTTGAAGCCTGGGATGAGGGACATGATATGCTGACTATGGAGCCAATGTCACTCACTGTTCACACAGCTCTTTGAGTCCTCCTCCTTGGAGGGTTTAGAGGGGTCATACACAAGCCAGTCATTCTCACTAGGTGGGAGGAATGACAACTCCTAATGACAGATTATAGCTTTGGGGGAGATATATGGCAACATGAAGAGCAAAATAGTCTAAAAAGGAATCTGGGGGCAAAGAGAACTACCTAGAGTTTTATAAATAGCCATACACTCTATACAGAGTACTCTAGTACTGATGAATGTAAATAATGTATGACTTAAGTATCATAAGGGAAGAGCATGAAGAATCAGTGTTAATGGTATTACAACTAACCTATATACATATCACAACTGTGTATGCTTCTTTCACATTAACCTGTGTGTCCTTACATCTTGAGAGGAAAGCAAAAGGTGCACAGCATGATTAAATAATACAAAAATTTCCAGGAACAACTTAAATAAAATCTTAAGTGATTGACCCAAGACCTATCAAGAGTTGCCACTATACTCCCTGCACAGTCAAGAGTGTTTCTGGTCAATTGTAGCCCTCAAGGAATTAAGAGGTCAGAGTGTGCTCACAGATCAAAGATAAAATAAGGGCCAACAAGAGTTAAATAAGGTGTTTGGCATACAAATAGGGAACCATTCAATCTGTACACGTCTAAGATTTTCTGAAAGAACCCACCTGCTCTCAAGTGGTAATAAGAATTTAGTTAACTGAAAAAAGGGCAAGCTATCTCTGTCAAGCAAATGAGATGATATTTTATAAAGCAAGGTCATAAAGCAGTATTAGTGATTTGCATGCACTTCAATATGTTTTTTCCATATGAATTTCGTTTCTGCATTTCTGAGAAACTCTGATTGAAGATGTTATTATACGTCTCAAATTTTGTCTCTTATTAATACCACATGAAAAAAATGTTTTTGGCATTTAGGTTTGAGGGGAAAACAAAACAGAATTTGAAAAAAAAAATGTAACACCAATTTATGTAACCTATCTCATTTCTATCTCCAGCCTGGCTATTAAACTACATACAGGCAAATATTGTGCTTAATCATAATACATTGAAACTATGGTTAGCATACTGCATCTTCCTTTCTTTTCTCAGCTGAATTATCTTCTTTTTGAACAGCTTAAAGTCATTTTTGAAGAAGGTAATGTATAACTAAGTTAAATAAACGGATTTAGAGTGTGCCTTTCAGGGAAAAAATCTTAATCAGGGGGTATTGTTTATTATGGTATGACTATATGTTGAAAAAATGTAGCTATATTATAGTTATTAAGATGGATAATAAAGAAATAAGCAAAAAGTATTTGTTATCAATGATTATATTATATTGGTGGTGATATGAATATTATTTAGATAATATGAGTATTATTCTATTATTTAGTATGTAAAAGGAATAAAGTTAATGAGTTATATGGAATATTTTAAATCTATGATTTTCAGTGTCCTAGAGAACCAGGACTTTTGGTATGGAAGGACGGAGGCCCAGCTTGTCTGGCTAGTATGGCTCAGCAGTTGAGTGTCTACCCAGGAAGTAAGAGGTCACTGGTTCCGCTCCCAGTCAGGGCACATGCCTGGGTTACAGGCTCGATCCCCAGTAGGAGGTGAGCAGGAGGCAAATGCTTAATGGTATTTCTCTCTCATTGATGTTTCTATCTCTCTACCCTCTTCCTTCCTCGCTCTCTAAAAATCGGTAAAACATATTTTTTAAAAAAGAAAGAAGGCATAAATGTCACAGGCAAGTGGGATAAAGAAAAAAAACCTATAGTTTTGAATTTCAACTATAAGTATCAGTATATATTCATGAAGTAATTTATCTTAAAATAATCACAATATTATAAGTATGAAAATGTAATATAATTCCAATAAAAAATCCCAGCAGGCTTTTTTTTTTTGTCTGTGGAAATAGACAAGCTGATTCTGAAATATATATGACAAGGCAAAGAAACTAAAATAGCCAAGATAATTTTGTAAAAGAATAAAGTTGAAGGATTCACATTACTTTATTTCACGATTACTATAAAGGAACAGTAATCAAGTCAGTGTGGTAATGGCAGAAAGATAGTGAAATGAAATGGAGTCCAAATATAAACACATACTTATATGGGTTGACTGATTCTTTTCAATGTTTAAAAGGTACATTAGTAGTGAAGCAATAGTTTTTTTCAAAAAATGGTACTAAATAAACTGTATATCCATGTGCAAATTCAAACCTTGATCCCCATCTTATACTATATAAAACTATTAACTCAAAATGATCATCCAATTAAAGTGAAACTAAAACTATCTATATATATAAAAAGCCAATGTCTGTGATAACTGTAATGACCAAACGGCTGGTCACCATGAGGTGCATTGAGCACCTCTCCATCCCTTCCCCCAGCCCGCAAGTGGGGCAAAGCAGTTCTGGGGACTGGTGAGCAGACTAAATGGCTGACCTTTTGGTTCCTGCCCCCAGGCTGCAGGCTCTGATGGATCAGCATGGTGAGCTGGGAAATTAGGATGGGTGGCAGGAGGACCAGGCTGGCTGTCAGGCTGTTGGGATCACCAGCTCATCCCTGGCTGCTCCAGGGCTCAGGCCTTCAGGGAAGCAGATGCTGGAGACTTCACCTCTATGTGTGTGTGCCCAGCCAGCCACTGATGGAATGCACTGCCCACTTGAGGCCACTCACACCGGGACAGGTAGGTTGTGGGTGTGTCCCACAGCTTCCATCAGTGCCTAAAGCCTCAGCAGTGGCAGCAGCAGCAGCAGAAGTGAGGCAGCGGCTACAGCCTGGCAGCCTGGCAGTGGAGGCAGCTTTAGGCCTGGGGACTGGCAAACAGGCAGAAGATGGCCCTGACGGCAGCAGGCTAGGCCCTAAGGACTCTACCCACATCATTTCCTGCACTGGGCCTCTAGTACAATTTACAGCAGACAGCGTAGAAGAAAATCTTGTCTTTGTTAAATCTCCATTTCACCTCCAGAAACTAGGAAGGTTTCAGTCTATTTTGTCTCCTGAAATTGCTGGATATCTGATCCACAGGTAGTAGGAAATGGAATTTCGGGGGTACTCTTTGACTGTGGGGTCTAAAATGATTCCAAACATGCTTCAGCTGTTATGATCCAGCCACAGCATGTGTAGCATAGCCACTGATTTGGCACAGTGGAGAAAATATCATCCTCCAGCTTTTCCCATTCTTGCAGATGGCCCTTCTGGCCTAAATGGCCCTATGGAGCCAGCCTAGTTTTCATCATATGAGTTAGAGGGGTGAGCACTTCTGGCCCAGTGAAGGAAGAAATGTGTGGCATTCCTCATCCCTTTTCACACTGATGATTTGTTTTGCAGCCTCTCTGTTGATAGTGCTCTGAAGTCGCTGTTCCTCTTCTTTGGTCTGTATATGTCTCCTTTTTATCTTGGCAGACAGAGCAATTTCTTTGAAATAAAGCCCCTTCTCTGTTGCAAGTGACCTTGAGACATTCAGTGCTATCACTTCCCAGCTGTATTAATGACTCCAAATTCAATTTCAAAGTTCTTGAAAGCTTTCCCTTGTCCACCTTGTGTTCACTTGCCTTCATTTAAGTGTCCTACGAGGCAATTGCTTTGGGATCCTGGTACCCATTTTAGTGTGAGTCTAACTTAGCCAAAGCAAATTGTAGAAAGCGTGGCTTCAATGCCGAGGCCTGGCAGTGATCCAGGGCATCGCAGTTGGGGCCTCTGTCTTGACTTGTCTCTGGATGCTGTGAATAGCCAGTAATAGGAAAATAGAGAAATGTCCTGCTAGGACCTCCGAGTCCATATCATGCAAATCACTGAACAATATACTGTAGTATAGTAGATACTCAATTACTCACAGTATATGTGACCAAGAGTGCTTTTCTCAACAATAGGCCTGAATTATACACATATTTTAAAATGCTGATGCGTGCCTCTGATTGATGGGTTTGATGGAGTCCATGGTGATGCTATTGAAACATACTACCTATGGTTGTCATCAATTATATTGGTGTTTGCTAAGGAACAGCTCTCTGAAACGTAGCTTCTTCATTTGTAAAATGTATGTCTAAGGCATTTTCCAGATCAGGCCTTTTAGGCCACCTGTTTAGTGAGTATTAAGATATATATTTTATTCAATTGTCAATAATTTATTGTCATTTATCCCACAAATCCTATCCAAACAATGAGAAATAGGTTTCATCTCTAGGGCCCAGAACAACCAAGTGCTCATGACTGCCTAGGTTACAAAGAATTCTAAAACTGTGTGTAGGATCATCTATGTATAGGATAGAAGAGCAGTAGCATGTGTGTCTAAGGAATGCCATTCTGGTCTGGGGGCGTATCTCAATGACATTTCCACTGTGTCTTGTCTAATTCCTCTCCTCGCTTTTCTTCCTCTGGGTGGAATTGATAGTGCCTGAATAACAGTTATACTACCAACAAAATTTTAATACAATCTTCTATCTGTTTGGAATTTTAGCAGGTTATAATTATAGGAGAAATTGATGGGAATTAAAAATAAAATTGAGGGTTCAAATTAAGCAAAAACTCAAAAATTAAATTATACCCACTCTTTATTGGAAAGTAAATGGGTTAATCCTGTATTTTGATATCTCTAGGAGTTTCTTCTTAGACCTTTATAGGAGAGCCCCAAACCCTCTTTTGCTCATCTTGAACTGTATTATTCCACCAGAAAGAAATATCCACACTTAGTGCTACTATTTCCTGGGTATGATAAAGAACACTAATGAATACCACTTAGGAGTATGTTCAAGGATCTCAACATTCATAGAATATTAGTTTATATTATGAGTGAAAATATAATGTTAATTTTTTTCTCCAATTTCATCCAGCAAGCTCCTTTCTAAACAGGAACTATCAGCTTCAATTATTACTTGAAAATGTTATACTCAATACTGAATAACATTTTAAAATTCAGGATTGTCTAATTAACCAATAGATGAACCAAGGTACTCAAGAAGTATTCACTACAATTGACTTGGAATAATTTTTACTATTATTTTTTTAAGTAAGTGCATCAGACTTTTTTGTTTATCAAGGCTCTTAGAGTTTAAGAGTTCAAGTGCTTACCTTATATCAAATGACCCCTCTCTAATGTTGTGTTTTTTTTTTTTCTCATGTATTTGGCTTGCCACTTTGAGGAGCTCAGGCCCATCTGTATGTTCCACATGTATGTATGTGTGTAGATTTTTGGTGGGGTGATTTTCGTTGTTCCCTAGACAGATACACGGAATAAGTGTTGGGGGAGTAGAGGTAAAAATAGTTGCATGAGACCTGGGATATTTCAGGTCAGAATAAGCTTGACCCTATCCTGCTCCATTCCTTTGCCTTACCAGAATTTATTCTACTTCATTCTAGAGTCTCTGCTTTAAAGAGTGGAGGAGATCTTTCCATATTTCAAGATCCCTAAGGGTTATGGATCAATTCCTAAACTTTCCTTTAGATATGGAGATTATTTAAAAAAGTAATGCAGACACAGCAATGAGTGGTCTTTTCAAGCCTTGATATTTGACAGAAGAAAATATCTATACTTATTTTCTTGTCTAAATTAGCAATTCCCTTTAGTTGTCACCCTAGTGCACAGTGCAGTGTAGACCATAAATAGTCATTGAAAGAATAAATGTATTTAATAGTGGTAATGATATTTTAAAATATTATCTCCTTAGACTCACAGAATATCAGAGATTAAAAATAAATGAGAGTTTACCTTACTCCAAACCTTTATTTTAAAAAGAATCTCAGCTTAGAGAGAAGCCTTCATTCTACAGTGGAAAAATTACTTAAAGCATCATCTCAAAGACAGAAGCACATGTGGATTTAGAACTCAGGTATCCTGAATCTTTTTGAGTTTTTTATCCTTCTCTCTTCTGAAGTCAGCATCCTATTTTCTGTTGTTAATCCTTAACTGAGGATGTTTTTGCCATTGATTTTGTTTTTAAGAGAGAGTGGAAGGGAGAAGGAGATACAGAAACATCAATGTGAGAGAGACACATCAATTGGTTCTTCCTGCATGCACCCCAACCAAGGCTGGGGAACCTGCAACCAAGGTACATGCCCTTGACTGCAAATGAATCCAAAACCCTTCAGTCCGAGGGTAAATGCTCTATCTACTGAGCCAAATTGGTTAAAAATAAGAGCCAAATTCTCATTTTTTCCTGGTGATATTTCTATGTATTAGAAATAAGGAAGGCTTGAAGGGACTCTCATGAAAATGGCCTGTGCCCTAGAAAATGTGAGGACTATTATTATAAATCTAAAGACCAAGTGCCCAGCCTGCACTCTCTCCAATCCAGGACCCTTCAGGGGATGTCCGACTACTGGGATCGGGCCTAAATCAGCAGTCAAACAACCCTTTCACAATTCTGGACCGCTGGCTCTTAATTGCTCACCTGCCTGCATGCCTGTCTGGTTTCCCCTAACTTCCCCCCTCCTTGCCAGCCTGATTGCCCCTCACTGCCTCTGTGTGCTGGGCAGATTGCCCTTTACTGCCTCTGCATGCTAACTGTCCCCCTTGCCAATCTGGTTGCCCATAGATACCCCCCACTGCTGGCCAGGTTTCCCCCAACTGCCTCTTCCCTGCTGGCCTGGCTGCCCCTTCCTGCCCCCCTTCCTGCCAGCCTGGTCTCCCCTCACTGCCCCCTTGCCAGCCTAACACCCCCAAGTGCCCCCCATCATCCTGGTTGCCCCTCAAGGACCCCCTGCTGGACTGGTTGCCCCATGCAGCCTATTGCTCAGTCATTTGTTCATTCATCACCCCTCTGCCAGCCTGGTCACCCAATGCAGCCTGCTATTCAGTCATTTGGTTGTCCCTCACCCCCCTGCCAGCCTGGTCATTCTACTTGTTCAGTTGTTTGGTCATCCCTCTCTAACCCCTCTGCCAGCCTGGTTATAGGCAGCCATCTGGTGAGGGTGTGAGGGTTAATTTGCATATTACCTCTTTATTATATAGGATCACATTTTTCTTCTTAATTTTCTAATATCATTTTTTAAAACATCAGGCCTAAATGTCCCTATCTTTGGTCCTCAGATGTCTGACAACTTGTGGAAAAGATACCATTAAAAAAGTTTCCCTGTGAGGTCTTTATGGTTACATCATCACCATCTGCCATGAAATTTAGAGAGTGAAAATGGAAAGTTACTTGCTTAAAAATGATGACATGCTATCCTAAGTAAAACAGTCCGATCAGTGAATAGTTAAATACATTTGATATATAAAATCCAGAAGTACTGAGATGAGTATATGAGTTAGTTATTTTTTTTTAAACCCAGCATTTTCCCCTAGAGATTCTATCTCTTGTCAGGATTAAGCTATTTGGGGTTTAATATTTGTCACGATGGAAATGACTTTGGTCTCACAGTGTCATGGAGAGGCAGAGTGAAAGAACCCCATTACTCATAGAGAAAACAAATTCCATGGGCTGAAACCATACATTCTTAATGTCAAGCCCAGATACAGCAATCATTCTGAAACAGAAATAAAAGGACCTGCACAGAAATGTCTGGACCTGTATGTGGTCAAGTAGAATTTTTCCTGATTCAAGGCCATTGCTGGGGAATGACTAGATATTCATGAGTACCACCAATATCTGCATAGACACATCTCTGTGAGACCACTAGACATAAGCTTGTTAAGGCCAGAACTAGATCAACTTTGGCTTTTCCTCCCAGCTAAGCAAATAGTAAGTGTTCAGTAGAAGTAGTCAGAATGAACCCACTTATAGAAAATAACTGGGTTTAAGGCCAGTGTTTCCCAACAGAGGGCAATTAGGCCACCCCCTTTCCCCCAAGAAGACATTTGACAATAACTGGAGATGTTTTTAGTTGTCACAGAATGGGGGGAGGATGCTATTGGTGTCTAGTCTGTATCCTACACTGTGCAGCACAGCCCCACAATAAAGAAATATATAGTCCAAATTGTCAATAGTGCTAACTGAGAAACCCTGGCATTGGCTAGTAGAGGGACAAGGGTGTCCCTCACTCCTCAAGAACTTGCTCTTCTCCTTGACACAAAAGAGAGAGTGATTTCTCATATTGGTAAGACCTAGCTGAGGACCTGGGATGCAAACACCTGTCCTTTTCCCACTTCCCCCCGCCTAAACTTGTGCTGGTGTATCTGTCTAATTTGGTGGTTTGTTATTAGGGAGTCCATTTTTTCTCCAGACCTATGGCATGTATGAACTCATTACTGGGTTCAGAATCCAGTTAGGGAAAATAAGGGCCATTTATGGTCACCATAGTTTCCCAAATAGGCCATATTTGACCCTAATTAAGACCCATGAATTTGTTTCATTAGGAATATCCTTTGCCATTTCACTCTGGAGGGCGGGGATTTCTTCTCAGTGGACAGTCGCTTTCAGGATAGGTGATGTCTGGATGGAAATGCAGTGACATGCTCTTGTTTTCAGAAAATGGCCCTAAATGATTTGGAAGAAGGGGATTTAAAGAAATACTTGAAGTGATCATCCATCCATCATTGCTGTGACAGTAGACTCAGAGACATGAGCCACTTCGGAAATGAAGGTTTATGATTAAAGATTGAACCGGGTTTGCTAACATGCAGAGTAGAACCCTTATCGGTAGGTTGGGGCAGAGGTGATGTATTTCAGACTGAACAGATACGGAGGATGGCAAAGCACCATCCCTTTCCAGGATGTGCCCGTAGACATCCTTGCTGTACCGAGAACAGAAGGCTGTACATTTTCATTAGATGCTCTAGGCCAGAGAGAAGATTTTTTTATATTATCACTCTTCCATAATGATCAGCCTTGGGAACAAACATCTTCTTGAAATGCTCTCACTAAAATGGACAGAGAAAAATGACTTTAGTGGTTTTCATTTCTCACAGCTCTGTTTAAAGCCTTCTCCCCCAAGACCCATTTGTTTTCTTTATGCTGTTTTTCCTATCATATCATTGATTATATCTGATTCATAATTAACTTAGAAAATATGAGTAAGACTTAGGATTTTTAATTAATACTGGATTTGTGAAAGAGAATATTGATGATTTTTGTTTAAGTTAGTATCTCTCAGAGGAGTTAGAAGCAGACATTAGTTTTAGCCTTATTTTTTACTAGATGGAATAAAATTGATATTTGAGGTTAAGAAAAAATATTTATTTTTAAAAATGTCTCTCCCCCATCCATTACTTTTATTTTGTGTTATAGCTCTTTCATTATATCTTCCAGTTGTGAATATTATGCTGACATCATCAATGTCCTCAGTATCATCATTACTATAGTAACAGATCTGATAACCTTAGTACTTTCTTTGTATCATTCCTTGTGCTGGGTACTTTAGACAGTATTTGCTTGAAACCTTACAATAACCCCATAAAATGGGATATTTTTACCTTGATTTTGGCATGGAAACTGAAACTCAGAGAAGTTAAGTATCTTGCTCACAATCATAATACAGAGGAATGGAGTCAGTAATGCGAGGTTTGTCCAAGTTTCTTAAAATTACCAGGGATGATATACCACCCATTCCTTGGATTGTACCGCTTGCTGCCTTAGTTGGAACATCATTTAACTGGAATACCTTTTTTGCCTTTTTTCCCTACCAATTCTCATTCATGTACTTTAGATTTGGCTTACCTGTGGACTTCCTGGGAAGCATTTCCTGCTTCCCAGGATGGTGTTATCTTTACTAATATCCTCTGTGATCCCATGGGTGCACTGGACTTACTTCTATTTTAGCACTTAGTTCAAAACTGCTTATCTCCCCTCACCCCTCGACTCTAAACTCTCTTAAGATGTATTCTTTTGTTACTCATCTTTGTAACACGAAGGGGCTGGAACAGTCATCCTTGAAACTTCCCCTTTCTCTAGTCCCCCATATCTAATCCATTGCTAAATCGTGGGACCATTATCCCCTAAGCATCTTTCAATGCCACCTGTCTCCCCTAATCTCCACTCAGACCACAATGCTATCATCTCTTATCTGCATTATTATAGCAGCTTCTCACCAGGCCCTCCTATGTCCACACACTCCTCAGCTCACTACCCTCATTTGTTCTGTTCATTTCAGTCTTGATCATCTTTATAAAATGCAAATAGAGTTGTAGTCCCAAACTTGAATGGCTTCTTTTTTCTTAGGATAATAACTCACATCCTATGTAAACTCCCCAGGGCTTGGCCTGGCTGACCTCTACAGCTTATCTCATTAAACTTGAGGAATTGTTCAAATTGCAGTCAACTTTCAGTTCCAGAATATTCCATGCAGTACCCCACCTAACAGTCTGGACACAGGCAGGTCTCACTGCTTAGAATGTTTTACTCCCTCCATTTTTTCACCAAACTAACAGTTCCCCCTTCTCATGTGAGTCTAGGAATTATTATTTCAAGTTTCTTTGATGCCTCATTCTAGGTCAAATTATCTGCTATTCATTTTCCTAGTTCTGTGTTCCTTTTCTTCAGAACACTGATCTAGATTCATAATGTTTTATGTTCCTGAGCAATTATTTTTGTTTAATGGCATTTAGTTTTGTGTCCATAAAAAACACACACATCTTATTATGGAAATTTTCAAACCTGATTAAAATAGAGAATAAAATGAACCCATTTCCTTCTTACTACATTAACAATGAACAACATATGGATATATCTTTTATACTGCCCTACTTCCTTAAATACCTTAAGTATCTCTTTATTAATTAAAAAATCCACAAAATATTTTTATACTCTCATAATTCTAAAAATTAATGAATTTCTTAAAAATTATCAAATACTCCATCAGTGTTCAAATATTGTATAAGATTTTTCCCATCATAATGAGAACAGCCCAGCACATATAGTTCTCAAATATAGCTGAATACATCACTGAATAAATGAACAGTTGCTTAATAAATATTTATAAACTGAAATGGACACAGAAGGCCAAAGATATGGGCAGAAAGTCACAAAGAAGACCTGTTGAATAAGCTGCTATACTTTTTTTATAATTAATTTTTTTTGTTTAAAGTATTACAAATAGTAGTACATATGTCTCCTTTTTTCCCCCATTGACCTCCCCCCAGCCTTCCCTACTCCCCAGTACATGCCTTCTCCTGCCCCCCTTCCCCAGTGTCTTGTATCCACTGGTTATGCTTATATGCATGTATATAAGTCCTTCAGTTGATCAAGCTGCTACACTTTCTTTATTCCATGTGGGCCAAATCTCTTTGGGTGGCAGTCTTAGTCATTGGGGCAAGATGGTATACTGGGGCAGACTCAGAGCCCAGGAGAGGTGTCAAAGCTTTGACTTGGTAGACCCTGTTCTCACCCTTGGGTGACACTAATGGATGCCAGTTGCTTTCTGTCACAAGGAGGTTTTATTTTTTTCTGCTTTCCCATTTTATAATTTTCACTTTCCCATTCCCAAAGAACATGGGACATCTACAAGTAGTGTCTATCAGCCAAAGGTGGCTGAACAAGGGCAGTGTAGGGATTGGCTGTTGGTCAGGAGTCTCTGCACAGACACTTGAATGGCTGGTTATTAAGTAGCTCTGATCTCACTACTGGGGAAGATAGCATATATAGTTAAATTTCATCAAGGGGGAAAGAAAGCTTTGATGCTTATTACTTCTACTTTCTTGTGTTTGATTTTTAAAATATGTTGTTTATCTAATTTTTCATTATAAAAATAGTACTTACTCCTACTTATGATTTTTCATTCCTTCATACTCGTTTTTCCTTCTTATTATAAGCTCTTGGTATAATCTTTCATTCCATAATATTCCATTAAGTTCCATTTCCAAAATTTGCTTAGTGAATATTTAGGGTACTTCCAATTCTAAACTATTATAAATAATGCTTTGATATACAACTTTGTACATAATGCCTTTTCTGTATCAAAGCTAATTTTCTTAGGGTAGATTCCCAGAAGTAAAATGACTGGGTCAAGAATATGAACAATTTTAAAGTTTATATATGCATATTACCAAATTGCTTAGAAAGCATGTTTGTTCATTTTTTTAAAATTAATTTGCCTTTCAATTAAATTTAATTTTGAAGTACCTTTTATTGTTTTTCTACTGCATAAACAGTTGATAATCTTAGTAGAAAATTGAGAAAATATAGATATGTAGAATAAAATGAAAATGATGATTAATTCCAGTACTCAGAGTTAGTCATGCAATATGTTATTGCATATTCTTCCATATATTTCTGATATAAACAATGGGATTATATTGTGCATACATGAATATCTAGCTGTATGAATTCTCAAAGAAAAAAATTCACAGACTACTGTCAATAATGAGGATTTCTTTCAGGGGCATATAGGGACATGGAGTAACCAGGAAAGCTGTTTTGTCAGCAGTGTAGCCATTCCTGATTAAGTGCTTCCAAGACAAAGATTTGGCCACTACTTTGTCTTTGTACGTCCCATCCTCACTCTTCAAATCCTTTTTAGCATTTTTACTTCCCCAAAGAGAGATTTCATTGGGTTTGTTTTCCATCCTCCATAGGGAACACTTCTACATCATCTTGGAGATAATTCATTTTAAGCCATCCCAAGCTGCCATTTTCTTTTTCATACTCAGCCTTCTACTCTTGTACAGAGGCTATCAATTGGCTATGGAGAAAGTCATTTGAGTGTTTTCACTCCTCCCAGGAAACTTGTGAAACAGAGAGCTAATTGAGGCCACCTTTCCTTGAAGTACAAGATCTAAGGAGGATATGGACTTTCAAAATTTCATTCAATGCAGTATAGCATTGCTTTATAATCCACTTCATCAAGTTATCACTGACTCTTCAACACTAACTTTTAGGATTCCACCATAGGAATGTACCAGAAATTAATTAGCCAGTTCCTTATAGCTTAGACATCTGGTTGCTTGTAATTTGGATCTCTATATATTTTTAATGATAAAAGAAAATCTTTGCAGACAAATTTATTTTGGTTTCTTTCTATCCCAACATGTCTTTGCTTAACTATTTTATTTTGTAAATTACTTTGTTTCAGGTGTGCATCTTAAACCAATTTGGAATTTTTGTTTTTATATAGAAAAGTTTGCTCTATTCATACCCATATTAATAATATATTATTTATTGTCTATTTTAAAAATAAATCCATTTATTTAAATAAAACAAAAACAAAAATAAAGTATCCATTTCTCTCCTATTTTCTACCTACCTGTTTTGTTGTTTTCTATTCATTTTTATTGCTTTTTACTTTAAATCTCATTTGTTATATTGCAACTTTTATTGTGTTTTTTGTTTGTTTTGTTTTCCTTTTCTATATCCTTCATTTATGGATGATACAGTGTAGGGGGTGGATGGGTGGTGGAATTGGCTTAATATATCCAATTCTACGAGCTTAGTTTCTTTCATAGATTCTGTAAGACCCAAGATAAACCCTATTTACACTCAGTTGAGGAAAAAAGGAACATTTACATTTGTAGTATGTGTTATTGTTTGTTATTACATCTTTTTTTATGTGTTCAGTTTATTTCGTGAATCAGAGTACAAATTATATGTTGGGATTAAATGATATTATAGTCACAGGTAGACCTGTCAGCACCTATTAAAATGTTTGTTTGCTTTCTAATATTTTTTGTTATAGTCTGAGGTCACCTTGGGCACTCTTGAGTATTTTTTCTCTCTTCTTTTTCTATTCAGTTTACACATAACCTTTCTATTTTAATAGATACAAATCTGTTCATCTTTTAATGAAAAATACTATATTTTTTGTCTTGCTTATGAGGGCCTCCTCTACTTCAAAGTTTGACAAATACTTGCTTACATTTTCCTGATATCTTCAATTTACATGGCTATCCAATTTTCTTGCAAGCTATTTTTGTATATAATATGAGATGGAAGTCCTTCATTCATTTCTCTCAGCTAGCTAGCCAAATGTTCTAATGCTATATTGAATAATCCATCATTTCCCCCTTGGCCTGTAGTACTACCTTTATTTTTATATCTCCACATAAAATAGCCTTTATTTCTGTACTTTAGATTTTTAATGATATCTAATGATAACTAGATTTCAATGATATATTTTGCTAACCATCTGCCAGTATTGAACTCTTTTAATTATAGTCCCTTTTAAGGATATTAAGTTTTCTCTTAGAGTATAGCTAGTTTTTACAACAGCTAATTTTTAATAAATAAAATATATTATCATTTTTTAGTTAAATTTTACTCTACATTTACTAGTCATTATTCCTTATTGTTTCTTACCTTATCTCCCTCTTTCTTGATTTACATTTCATTTGGCTAAAGTAATTGTTCATGTCTTCAATGAGAGTTCTTTGATGATACACTTTGTGAAGTTCTACATATCTGAAAAAGTTCTCCTTTCCCTCGTAGGTGAAGGATATCTTCACTGGTGATAGAAATTCTGGGATTTAGAAGTATGTGCAAATTGTTCCACTGTCTTTTTAGTGTCAGGATTTACAAAAGAGAAATCTGAATATTTTGCTGACTTTTTTCTTAATATAAGTAGTCTTTTTTGTTTTCTGTCTACAAACATGGCCAAATCTAGCCAGCTGCTTCTTTTTGTGTATAAAGTTTTACTGGGGTACAGCCATGGTCATTCCCTTATACACTGTCTATGACATGTTACAACCACAGAATTGAATAGTTGAAATAGGGTCCATGAGGCTCTCAGAACAGAAAATTTTTATTACCTGGTCCTTTACAGGAAAAAATTGCTGACCCCTTCCCTAACCTAACTCACAGGAGCAACTCCCATAAGAATGGACCAAACAGAAGAACAGTGGGGGAGGCAGTGTGGAGCTTGGGAATCTTTGGGCAGTGCTCCTGTGATGCACCATGAATGTGGCCTCTCACATGCCCAAACTTGTAAACAATGAACATGCCAAACATCTGATTCTCAGATAGGTCTGCACCCACTCGGACTCCAAACAACCTGCCGGTGCCCATTTATTCTCTCTGAGTGAGGTAGGAGCCAGGGAGAGAGAAGAGGACAACCTTTGTGAAGGGCTTTATAAAGCCTCTGGCAGATCTAATGTCATGTCACCAAAGCTGCTTATTGCTGGAGAGCAACACTTCCTGTAAGGTAGTACATTCTCGCTAGCAGGAGAGGTTTAATTTCTAAGTAGTCTAATTTAATTTTCTCTGTTCAGATGAGCTGCAATTTGGTGCTAGAAAGAAACCCTTCCAAGAGCTTTGTTGTCTCAGCTGACAATGACATGGCTTTAAATTGCCTTGCCTCTGAGCCTCAGCGTGGACACATACCTGACATTTATATTCTTTTTCGCTTTAGGTGCTATTTTAAATCAGCACTTTGGGTGATAACAGCTTAAGCAGACAAGGTAGCTAGTTGAATTCTACTTACACCAAATTACATTTGCTACAAGGGAGCAGAGCATTTTAAATCATAGAATCCAAAAAATACAGCTTCTTTTAGAGCTCCTAATTGGAAAAGGTAACATATTCAGCAACACCCTGGGAGTCTGGAGGAGCTAATTCATCTAACCAGAAGAAGCAATTATTATCAAAGACCAATGTGCTTAGCTCACTCCACGTAGGGCCAGACTTGCAGAAAGGCTTTAAAGAATACTGCATTTAATCTAAATTTGCTTTCTATTCCATCTCCATGAATTTAACTTGAACAAACCACTGAGCAAGCAACATGAGTTTCAAGACCATTATCTAGTTGACTGTTTTCAGATGTGTCTAGAAATAGTTCAACAATCTTAGCAGGAAGAGAAATCAAGCCCATCTGTTTTTAGACTTGGAAAAAGCTCCCCTTTTCTATCACTGAGTGCTTTGGATAGAAGTATGAAAAAGTGGGTTCACTTGGGTCAAGTCCTTATTTATTTTAACTAAAACTGGCGCAATATTTATTTAGATGCCAGGCACTGTTCTGGGCCCACTAAAAATTAAAATATTTAATCTATTAGGGCAGGTACTATTTTAAAATCCACTTTGAAGGTGAGAAAACAGAGACACAGAAAGATTAAGCAACTTGCCTAACTTACTTAATGGAAATGGAAAAAGTCAGGATCAGGATTTATGCTCATGAAGCCTGAATTTTGGCTCAATCCACTAGCCATTAAGCATACTGCTTTTGTGCCATCTCCATCTGCATCCCACACTACCAAAGAATAATGCTTAAGTCTCCAGCTTTGTATGAAGCATCCTTGTCTCACCCTGAGCCACCATTATAGGCTTTTATCCCAGAGAAATCCTATAGCAGTTAGCTGTTCCCTCAGATTGCCTCTGAGGATTCTTGTCTTGTAACTTTTCAGAGGTATGCTGTACACATTACTCTCTAAATTTCTGTGGGAAGACACAAACCCAGCACTGTGCTCCAAAAGTACCTATCCACTAACTTCTATGTTGGAGTTACTTAGACTCACTCTGTGGGTATTTTATTTACTAAAAATGGAAGTGTTCTTTTCAGATGTTTTAACTGTGTCAATTTGCTGGTACAGCATTATAAACATCTCCTAGAACAGTGGTGGGCAAACTCGTTAGTCAACAGAGCCAAGTATCAACAGTATAACAATTGAAATTTCTTTTCAGAGCCAAATTTGTTAGATTTAAACTTCTTCTAACACCACTTCTTCAAAATAGACTCACCCAGGCCATGATATTTTGCGGAAGAGTCACACTCAAGGGGCCAAAGAGCCGCATGTGGCTTGCAGGCCGAGGTTTGCCAACCGCTGTCCTAGAAAGGTAAGGAAAACTTAGGTCAAGGTGTTCTGATGGCTTCGGAACTTCCAATTTCAAGGGCTCTTGCCATTTCAAGTAGACATTTGAAGTTCTTATTACCTATTGATAAAACAAATTTCATAATTTATAATAACATGTTTTCCTCCTCAGCATGAACTAGAATTGTTCGTATTACAAAGCTAGTGTGTAAGAGAAAGGCACTTAGCTGGAGAGAGACTTGCTCATCAGCCACCATTCCTCTCAATGAGCTTTGCAGTCTCATTTTTCAACATATGATTTCATCTATCTCCCACAATGACCTATGACATAAAGTGTTATGAGCACTTTGCAGATGAGAAAACTAGGAGCACTAATTGTGAAGTTATTTGCAAGTACGACTTTGAAAATTGTGCAGGTCTCAGAATATAATCTTAGAGAATCTCAGGATATGATCTTGATGTAATATCAGTCTCAGGATATAATATCAGGATATGATTTTGATTCTATTATGGCTAGCAATTTATAGATCAATTCAATCAGAGAGTATGAATTTTCAAACACACTTATAGCAGTGTAACTTCCTCTAAAATGAAATGTTACATGAAAACCGAAAATATAACACAAAGAGACTGAACTCTTTAAGTTGGCCTCTGGGGCCCTTTCAGAAGGCCATTGCTATAGGATAGGGGCAGCCACTAGTTTTCTGTGCTGTTGGTGAGGCAGGGTTCAGGCAAAGCTGGGAGTGGGCAGACACTCCATTTCTAATGGCTTCATGGGTATGCACCGTCTGTTTTCAATGCATACTTTCACATACAAAGTTGCCAAGAACAGAACTTGTTGAATTTGCTTAGAATTCAATTTAGATGATCACTTAGGCATTTACTTCATTTCTACTCAAATTAGATTTTCTTTTTCCTAGCACAGAGATGAATTCATGTTCTATTTCATTGGGATTAAATTCTGAAAAAGAATTAATAGTAATCTAAGGGTACTCTACTCAAGATGGCTCCATAAATTAATGATTTCTTCTGCTCCAAATACTTCAGAAAGCCTGATGAAAAGCAGAAAGGTAAGAGTAGAGCTGAGACCAAGCCTGATGGGTTATATTGCTGGTGCATAGTAGATGCACAATAAAAATTTGGAGGGTTGAGCTAAACTGCACCAAGTTCAATGTAGTTGAACCAAATTTTGGTAATGAAGAAAGATGGTTCAGGGATTCTTCTTCCAAAGCATCATGGAAGAAACAAAGACCATTTCTCCTGGCCAGTAGGATCTAGGTTTCAACAACTTGACTATAGCTATAGTCTTCCCAGCTATAGTGAATTATTCCTGCTGAGGAAAACAATCCTCTTTCTAATTTTATATATACTGATGAAACAAAAAAATATGCATTTAGCATTCTTTGTCACTGATGATTTATTATTTACTAGAGGCCCATAGCATGGATCCGTGAACCGGTGGGGGTCCCTCCGCAATGGCCTGCGGGCATTGGGCTAACCCCTCCACACCCCCCCCAGGAATGTAATTGTGTATGAAGCAGCATAGTGCTGGGGAGGGAGCTGGGGAGGAGTCCAAACCCCGCTGGGTGGGTGCCTTCATGCTCAACCCTGCCCCTGCCACCACTACCTCCTGGTAGGTTTGCTGCCACTCCGTTGTGGTCTCTGTGAGCCCGTCCTAGGGCAACACTGGCATGCCCATGACTGAGAAGCATCTGCAGGCTCGCGCCCAGTTAGTCTCCATGCCGATGCTGTCCCTATCCTGGTTCTGGTCTGGATGGGGGAGGGACATGCAGGGGGAATGTCCGTGTGAGCCAGGCCTCTGGCACCTGTCAACCAGCTGACTGCTGCTCCCACAGCACACTGACCACCAGAGGGCAGCTCCTGCATTGCATGTCTGCCTCCTGTTGGTCAGTGCACGTCATAGTGACTGGTGGAATAGTCGACCGGTTGACTGGTTGCTTAGGCATATATATATATGTGTATATATATATATACACACACACACACACACACTTATTTACTAGTACTGTATTTACTAATAATTTCTCCACATCTGGGAGCAAATATGTCAAAGCATTTATTATTATGGGTTATTTCATTCTTTTCCCAAAACAAGTTGAGCCAACATTTTCCTTCTAGAAAAAGACATCATAAGCATGTTTTGAATATGCATCTGAAAATCCTTACTTTCATCAGAATATTCCAGTATTTTCTGGTTTGGCCTTTTGTTCCCTATAAACACATTTCCTTGAACATGTCACTTTTCCAGGTGACAACTGCCCTAAAGAGGCCAGTTTCCCACAGCAACATGTCAGAAACGATAAGCTTTCTTTGGCTACACACAGCTAACTGTGGACTTTTAAACACTGGTCTTTCTTGTCTGTTACATGCTTACAAACCTTTGTTTTGCTGTCACTTGGTGGTGGGGGGAGGTACAAATCAATTGGGCCAGGATTTTTTTTTCTTTGCGTTAACTAGTGAAACCTTTCTCCTCTCTATTCCTTTTACTTACACAACTCGTAGTCTGTCTTCATTCCTCCTAATGGCGCCAGACAACTGTATTGCACAGTCCTTCAAGCGGCAGTAGGCCCAGTGCTTAGGGCTGGAGTCAATCATAGGGTTACAAATGAGGACCAATTGTGAAACTCCTGATAAAACAGCAAAGCAAATTTTTCTTACTTTTTATAATACAACTTTGTACACAGAGCACATGATGGACTTTAAATTAAGAAATTAGTTACATTTCCGGAGTAGCTCACTTTCTGACTAGCACAATTGGCATACTTACTTGGCCTCCTTCTAATTGTTCATAAAAACATCATTTCACACGAGGTGTCTCATTTTCCACTGATTTTGTAGAAATATTTTGATTATTATTAAATGGCATATGCCCAGCTACTTATGTAAAAGGAAGAAAAAAGAAAAGAAAAGAAAGCTTCTTTGCTTTCGAATGGAAACGTAATTATGCTCTGCTAAGCACATCACAGATGCCCAGCTGGCACAATTAAAGAAATAGCTGATCAGTTCCAGTTATTGATTCTGCTAACATGTTTGTTCACGGTTGCTTCTTGTCTAATTAGTTTTTTCTGCTTTCTTAGTCTAAAAGCATACCTTTCCAGACGGGGCTGTTTTCAGACATTAGTGAGCGAGGTTTCTTTTGGTTGCTTCTAAATTTTCTGGGTGCCGCGGGGGAATGTAATAGTTTCCCTATTCCTTTAGCGAGGAGATGGCCTGAAAGTTAGACTTTTCTCTGAATTCCTTATTGAATTTCAAATCTGGATTTGACAGGCTTCTCTTTTTAAATGGATATCTCTGTAGTGTTGGTTCAGCTACATTTGAAGCTGTTGTCATAGAGGGATGACATGTGATTAGGGCTGTCTCCACAAACTGGGATAGACTGAAAATGCCTAAAAGATGCCACAAGTTCTATTTGGCAAGGCTCAACAGAAGCATTCATTCTCTCTCCTGCCAAAGCGAGAGAGAGAGAGAGAGAGAGAGAGAGAGAGAGAGAGAGAGAGAGAGAGAAACGAACTTAGTGTAATTTCCATTTCCTAAATGCAGATTGCCCAAGAAGTGAAAATGCTTGTAATGTTACTAAAACAGGGGCAAAATGCAGCATCAGTTTCCAGAAACAAAGGCTATGGTCTTAGTCCTGGAAAACCAAGGAGCAAATATATATGGTATGGAACCTTTGCCTTCATCCAAATTTGTGGCATAAAGCTTCAAAACACAGCAACAGATGCTCATGTGAAACGGAGGCCAAGCTCTGTGGCCCAACAGAGCAGTCTACCAATAAATCCCACCCTGGTCCTATGCTATGCAGAATTGCAACGCAGCTGTCACAAAGCTCAGGGATGCCGGTATACTGTCAAGATTTTAATCACTTCCACACAGGCGAACAATAACTGTTGCTCTTTTTTAATGCTGCTCATTTTTTTCCCCAATGCAAGGGGAGTTTGTTTACTGAAGTATTCAAAATTAAACAGAAAGAACCTTATATTATTTTGATAAGAATTTCTATTCTCTGGGTAAAAGAGGATGGGACCAATGCATTTTTATCTGGCGTTTACACTGTTAATTGCTGATTAGGTAGTGCTGTTGCTATAAACCTTTCAAACCATGGAGAATGAGCCAATTTTCTTTCTTCAACAAAAGAGCATCTTGCAGATTATAATATCCCATTAACTTTACAGTTTTATTTTAGCACCATATCGAGGCATTGGGACACTTTGATTCAAATGATAGAAAATTAATTTTCACTTTTTTTATTACATTTGCAATGGAAAACTAGTGATGACATAACTGCTGTAGCATAAAAATGACACAAGAAACTATGAATTTTATATCCTTCAGAGTAAAGCAAGTGGATAATTAAAAGCTTTAACACTATCTGTATCCATTCTAAATGTCCGCAGAAGACTGGAATGTGAAAAGAGAAAAAAAAAAAATAAAAGGTTTTAACCTTTTAAAATTTTGCTTAAATTCATGAGATTTGGGTGTAAAACAATATAAAATAGAAATAAAAATAAGTCACAACTTAACAGCAAACAGTAGTATATATGTCCACTTAATATGTTCCATTTCTTTTTTTAAAACATGTTTTTATTGATTTCAGAGAGAGAAACATCAATGATAAGGGAGAATCATTGATAGTCTGCCTCTTGCATGCCTCACATTGAAGATCAAGCCTGCAACCTAGGCATATGTCCTGACCAGGAGTCAAACCCTGACCCTCCTGGTAAATAGGTCAAACTCAACCACTGAACCACACTGGCCAAGTGCCACATGTACCATTTCAAAACCTAGCTGCTATTCTGACAATCACTTGACCCACCCCCACCAGTTGTGCAGCTCATACTTCAGAACTCTGAAAGTGAAGAGAGAAATATGGGCCTCTTTGGTAGTGTTCTGCAAAGTTGAGGAAAGCAGATACTCATTCACACAGTCCTGCTTTCCCCCACAGGAGAAATCATAGGCCAGGAAAGGTTCTCTTGGCACTAGGCTGTGCTGCCTTGAGAAGGATGAGATAGGTAAAATCAAATTGTTCCTCTCATCCTCTTTTATGTATCCAATGTCATTTTTTTCTGCATTAAAACTTCACTGATAGACTCCTAAACTTCCACAAATGCTCTCTCACCCATGGGTGATTGTCTAAGACAGCATTCTCTAGGGATTCTCGGGCCATGGTGAAAGGGGCTGGAGCCAGTTCATGAGGCACTTCAGGGTCTACAGCCAGAGTCAAGGTCTGCATTCCTCTTTCCTGATGCCTGGGTGGATGCGTCTGTTCCCAGGTCCTTTGGTGTATGGTGTTGGTGACAGAACCAAAGCTAAATGGAGTTGTAGCCAAGTCCTCATGGGTATGGAGTGTTTCCAGGTCTGTAGCTGGGGCCTCAGTCAATACATAAGCTACCTGGGCATGAACCTGACTTTTTGAAATAGCACTCCTTCTTCTTGGACTGTAACTAATTTTTACAGTCTCCTACCTGGATCTCCCAACTCCCACAAAGTCACTTTTATATCTCCATGGATAGATTACAACTTCTTGCTTGGGGGAGGGAGATATGAGCAAAGGATGTCTATTCAGCCATCCTGCTGATGTCAAGCTGTGGAAACTTTAGAAGTAATAAAAAATAAATAACTCTGTTGAAAACTTCTAGCCTGAAATTTCTCACAAAACTTCTATTTTTTTGGATAAGGTTCATTTTTATAGACACTTACATCACCACAGTCAACTAATCTGCCCTCCATGCTGGTTATAAGATGAATTGTGTCCCTTTACAAATTCTTTTTTTTTTAATTCTAACCCCAAGTACCTAAGAATGTGACTGTATTTACAGATAAAGTATTTGAGAGGTAATAAAGTTAAAATGAGGTTACTAAGGTGTGCCCTAATTCCATGTGGCTGGTATCTTTATCAGAAGAAAAGATTAGAACACAGACACAGAAGAAAAGACTGTGGGAAGACACAGGGAGAAGATGGCCATCTGTGAACCAAAAAGAGAGGCCTCAGAAAAAGCAGTTCTACTGGCATTTTGATCTCAGACTTCAAGCCTCCACAATTGTGAGAAAACAATTTGTTGTGGCTTAAAACATCTAATTTGTGGTATTAGATGGCTTCAGATATCTAATTTAATACCACAAAACATTATAACTGATTTATAAATAATGTGATCCTAATTGGCAATCCAATATGTCTAATATTATTTTCATGTGAATGTTTTAGTCAAGCTGTTAACCTATTGGGGAGAAACTTTTAACATGCTATTCCTGTTGAGGACTGCTGCTTACGAGAAATATCAACTACTTTTCAAATCCCAGTCTTATAATCTGAAAGAAACCTCTCTAATATTTAATTTCAAGAGTTAAAGCTCTGGCAATTCTAATAATGACAAAGACTACACTCTAGCAACAATATTCTCTCTCCCTTTGTCCCATCTAATGGAAAGCAATATGCAAATTGACCATCACTCCAAGACACAAGATGGCCACCCCCATATAGTCAAAGATGGCTGCCCCCATGTGAACACAAGATGGCTGCCACAAGATGGCTGGCATGGAAGGGCAGTTGTGGGTAGTTGAGGGGATCAGGCCTGCAGGGGAGGACAGTTGTGGGAAATCAGACCAGCAGGAAAGGCAGTTAGGGGAGACCAGGTCAGCAGGGAAGGGCAGTTGGGGGGGGACCAAGCCTGCAGGGGAGGGCAGTTAGGGCCAATTGGGCCAGCCAGGGAGCAGTTAGATATCGATCAGGCTGGCAGGGGAGTAGTTAGGGGCTGATTAGGTTGGCAGGCAGAAGCGTTTAGGGGCAATCAGGCAGAGGCAGGTGAGTGGTTGGGAGCCAGCAGTTCTGGATTGTGAGAGGGATGTCCCAGATTGGAGAGCGTGCAGGCTGGGCTGAGGGACACATTCCCCTCTACCCCCCAGTGCATGAATTTTGTGTATGGGGCCTCTAGTTCCATTATAATAGAGGATTTTGATAGGTAAAACAAGCACCAAATTAAAAACATATATCCCAGCCTCCATCCTAGTAAGAGAAGTTTGACCATGAATCTAGGATCTGGGCGATTCTAGTAAATCCTGGCCAGTTCTCCTCTCTTGCTTCCTGATCCCCCTCATGATATCTGCACACAAATGCTACTTGAATGAGGACGTTCAAGATTTAAACAAAGACAAATTTTTTTCCTAATCTATTTTAGCCAAATAAAACAGACGGAAAGGCCATGATACATTATTATAAGGGAAGAACACTTTACCATTATAATATTTATAAGAGGCAATTTCATGAGTTAGTTACAAAGCAAAGAAGCTAAGTTTCCAGTCCACGTGCACATCTGGAAACTGATACCCAACAAGGAAGAGCTGCAACTGATTGATAAGAGATGATCTGGGCAGAGGAAACTATTAGTCATAAGAATAGAAAACAAAGGTCTTATTAAGAAGTAATCTGAAAAAAAAAGTCACACACGACAGAAAGAAACCATGCTTAGACAACTAGTTTTTGAAGCCAGGTTCTTCTAATCAGGACAATTTGCTATTGGTGTAACTTTGGACAAATTATGTTACCTTTCTAAGCCTCTATCTGCAACATGGAAGAGTGTTTCTACCTTGAGAGATTTGGGGAGGATTAAATGAGGCAACAGAATACCTGGAATATATATAATGCTCATTAAAGTTAAGGTCTAATTATTTCTATAATCCTATCTAGTAAAAGAGTAATATGCAAATTTGACTGTACCTTTGCCACATCCACAAGTCACGCCCACAGCCACGCCCACCAGCCAATTAGGAGCATGTTATGCAAATAAACTCCAAACAAGATGGCTGCCATCACTGAGAGCAGGAGGAAGGCTTTGGTTTCCCCGGCAACAGGGGAAACCAAGCTTTCTGCCTGCCAGGCCTCCACTCAATGTTACAAAGTTTCAATTATAAAAGATACAGAAATGGTGGCAGCCACTGAGCTGGAGAGAACAAGGCTTGGGTTTCCCTGGCAACAGGGGAAGGCAAGCTTTCAGCCTGCCATTGCAGGCCTAGGCCTCCACTCTAGGCTACACTGTTTCAAACAGAAATGGCTGCCACCCCAGGGCAAGCAGAAGGCCTGGCTCCGCTCCAGGCTACAAAGTTTCAATTGCAGACATAGATTAATCCCAGATCTCAGGGCCTCCACTTGGATTACGGGGCATCATGGCTGGCCTGCAAACATCCACAGGCCCCTTGCCCAGGTCGCCTCTCACCCCAAGGGAACCCCCACCCTGATCTGGGACACTCTTCAGGGCAAACCACCTGGCCGCCACCCATGCACCAGGCCTCTATCCTATCTAATAAAAGAGTAATTTGTAGATTGACCATCACTCCAACATATAAGAGGGCTGCCCCCATGTGGTCAAAGATCCTGCCCCCATGTGGACACAAGATGGCCACCACAAGATGGCCAGCAGGGGAGGACAGTGGGAGGCTCTAGGACCTGCAAGGGAGGGCAGTTGGGGGCACCAAGCCTTCAGGGGAGGGCAGTTAGCGGTGACCAGGCCAGCAGAGGAGGGAAGTTGGGGGCAAACAGGCTGGCAGGGGAGCAGTTAGACATCAATTAGGCTGGCAGGGTAGTGGTTAGGGGGTGATCAGGCTGGCAGGCAGAAGTGGTTAGGGGCAATCAGGGAGGCAGGCAGGTGAGCAGTTTGGAGCCAGCAGTCCTGGATTGTGAGAAGGATGTCCAACTGCCCAGTCGGGCATCCCTAGAGGGGTCCCAGATTGGAGAGGGTGCAGGCTGGGCTAAGGGACATTCCCAGACCCCATGCATGAATTTCATGCACTGGGCCTCTAGTGACTAATACTTTTTTTATTATTATCATATACACAGCTTACAGGGATATTGCCTTAAGCTATACAATTCTTAATTCTGTTGTACATGATTTTTTTAAAAAA
Source organism: Antrozous pallidus (assembly GCA_027563665.1). Taxonomy (NCBI): domain Eukaryota; kingdom Metazoa; phylum Chordata; class Mammalia; order Chiroptera; family Vespertilionidae; genus Antrozous; species Antrozous pallidus. The sequence goes on along the minus strand of CM050508.1, from coordinate 25,229,059 downwards.
GTACTTGTATACTCAACATTACTGAATCTTAGGAAGAGAATTTATGCTTAGAAAATTTATTGACTAAAATGTTATTGCTCTTAAAAAACTGTTAAAAGGGTATATTCTGGTTGTCCATATTGACACACATGTTATGAGTTCTTAGGGGTTCCCTTGCCTACTATGCAAATATAAAAATGAAAAATGGCATTTAGCCTTTGGTTATCAAATCATACAGACTTTGACAAAAGTAAGTTTATAGTTGTTCACATAGAAAATAATACGATAATTAATACATAATAATGTGAGAATGAACATGTTTGCATACTCACAACTGTACACCTACTTTTGCCTACCCCTGCACAGTTGTTAGTGGTCCTTTATGTTTTTGTGACTATATGCCACACAAACCAATTGAAAAGAAAAACCAGGGCAACTATCCATATAGTTCAAGCAGTAAACATCTTGCTAGAGATAAATTAAAAACTTCATTGAATTATATTTTCTCTGAAGAAGCTCACCATGGAGCTGTTCAGCTTATCAGTTTAAAATATTTGTGCCTCCTTTCTATGCCTTTTAATTCTAGTTTTACTTGCTTTTATGAAAGGATATTTAGTGTTTGCATAAGTAGGTTTCTAAAATATGAAAATCTTATTGTTGACTTGGCTTTATAGAGAAATACCAGTGATAGTGCTCAATGTCTAAGATCATTAGGAATAAAGAACCCGCTGGATCACTACAAATTGGAATGCCTAATCTTACCCCCTCCCTATACTACCCCAGAATAAATAAGGTGTATTTTTTTCAGTCTGAATTTATAGACTGTTTTGGAGTCTCACATTTACATAGTCATTTGCATAGTACAAAAAACATATTACATAACAAGTCAGTCAAACTAAATTATAGGCAGTTCTTTTCAATCAGGCCACTGCAGTTCTGTATCGCTCAGTTCAGCGCCTGCCTCCCACTGCTCAAATGTTGCCATGGTGACCAATTTTTGTCATGTACATTCCCAGGTCCTGTGCGGCCCCCTTATTCATAGCACTTTGCCATCACTACAGTGACTACTAGCTTTTATCTTATTATCTAATTTCCCCTTAGTAATATATATCACCTTTAAGTTACCCGGGTGAATTCTTGAAAGCCGAGTATAAATGATATGTTACATAAACAAGAAAATAAATTTATATTAAATAAAATGATAATGATGACAACAAATAAATAAGACTCCTTAAGCCATCCATAAGCGGGAACTCTATAAATTAACTCCCTCGCTGTTCCTTAGCTATGTTACCATCCATATCATTGGAAGACCAATTTGATTCCTCTTATGACAAATGGAACAACAAGATTGCAATACTGTTGAGCTGAATTTGATCAAGCATAATGCAATCCATTTGATTGTTGAGCTTTCCACTGTTATGACAGCTGAAAAGCACAAATTATCGGGATATTGGAAGAAGGAGCTGAGAGAAACTGAGACAGCCTGATTTACTCATATGCCTAAAATGACAATGTCATATGGATAAACTACATTTCACCTCTGTCTCCTTCTTAAATATTGTAGGCCGAATGTCTTTTGAGTAAAAACACAATCTCAGAAACAATCACAAGAATCCAGATCAAAGACATAAATAGAACAAAATATGCACAAGAGATTTCAGCCAAGATCAAAGATGTGAATGTAATCGCCATGAATAAGAAGTGCAGAGCTCACCAGAACAGAATGTCTTCAGCACACAGGCATTTCCACACAAAAAAGAAAAAGAAGAAAAAGAGGGGGAGGAGACTTTAGGAAATGAAACCCTCCACAAAGCAAATAAAATGTCTTTATTTTCCGCTTTGCAGTAAGGAAAATTTCTATGCCGTTCCATTGAAATAAAGAAATATGGGGCAATGTTCACCATGACTGAAGAAGCAAAGCATGTCAGAGCCCTTCCATTTTCTGAACTAGGCGTCTTTTATGTCGTTTTTCTGTCAAAATCCTCCCCCAAAACTTTAATCTTTAAAAATGTTTTACTGTAAATCAGCCTGGTATAGGGAGAGTTTTCAAGAGTGTGAAATATTGAGGTAGTAGCATTTGAGAGAGCAGCTTGGCTTGTTAAAATGAGGTAATTAATTTAATGCATAAAAGAAAGAGGAAAAAAAAGATAGGAGGAGTTACTTTTATTAAATATTTATCACTGGAGCCCTGGGTGGTTGCCTCAGAGAAGCAATCATTAGAGATGGGACATTGATTGAAGTGAATATTAACTAGTGCTCTACACTAAATAACAATTGCTAATTTCTTAGGGGAAAAAAGTTCTTGAGGTTCTTAGACACTGCCCTTTTAGAGTGTGTTACTGCCTGCACTTAATTTTAAGTAATTCATTCTTTTTAAAATGTCTGTCGCTGACCTTATAGAACTTTCATCTCACTCAAGTCAATGAACCCAACTTTTTTCTACCATCCAGGGTGTAGCGGGGAGAGTGAGAGAGACAGTGGGCATTAAACAGTGAGAACAATAGCATTTGAGAGCTGATGGTTTTCAGAAATGAAGTTTATACCTGAGGAAAGAGGAGAAATCTCAGATTAATAATCCATGATTCTATTTAGCCTCCTAGTGGGAAAAACAAATTTATGATTCAAGGTCAACCTTGATCAGATATGTTAGCCCTGAGTGCAAATTTTCTGAACTTGATCCTTGGAAGCAAAAAACATGTAGGAAAAAATGCTGTTCCCAATGCCTTAAATCTGTGCATTACATATGCATACATGTTTACCCTTACAATATTGATGTAATAATTGCCAATACTTTAAAAAATAATTCTAATTTGGGCAATATATTTCTATGGTGGAAATGTCCCCATAGACTCTGAATTAATTTTGAAAACATTTTTACATTGTAGTGATATTATGGTGAGTGGAATTTTCATGGTATTCTAGATCCCTAAGTATTATCTGACTTTTATTCTGGCCAAAGGTCTTTACAGGTTCAATAAGCTAATTTCCTAGACATGGATTCCCCACCATAGTGATTTCAGCATAATGTGGTGTCCAAGAAGTCCCACATTTGTGGGCTATGCAAAAGGCTGTATGTGGGAGGGGAAACAAGACATTATGATAGAGAAACTGGAACATGTCTCTTTAGCCCGAAGAGTGATGAAACAAACCGTAACAGTAGCAGCAGCAGCAAAAACTTGTTCAGAGGAGGGCAGTCATCGCCCAGTAGCAGGTAGTCCCAAACTATTTTTGAAAGAAATAAAAGTGGATTACTGAGTAGGGGAGTCCTCTTCCTGTGGAACCTGCCGTTTCTAAGGGAAATGCTCTTTTCACCGATCCATCTACTCATGTCAACATTTCTATGGACAAACTGCCATAGAGGCTTCTGTTGACTCCATTTTCAAGGACTTAGAAATGTCACAATAAGAAAAGCAATGAACTGTCCCATCACCAAAAAGAACAATATTGTACTGCCACCTGAATCACCAACACCTTTGGGACCATTTTCTTTTTTTTAATCTTTATTATTCGGTTTATTAATTACATTGTTCCCCATTTTTTATCCCTCTATATCTCCCCTCCACCCTGTACCCATCTCACACTCTGCCCTCACCTCATCTCCCATTGTTGCAAGATTTTTGTCCAGTCTCTTACTGCACTTCCCACACCTCTTTTCTCTCCAAGAATTGTCAGTCCATTCCCTCTCTATGTCCATGATTCTGTTATATTCACCAGTTTATCCTGTTCATCAGATTATTAATTCACTTGATTTTTAGATTAATTTGTTGATAGATGTGTATTCATTGTTCATAATTTATATTTTTACCTTTTTCTTCTTCCTCTTCTTAAAGAATATCTTTCAGCATTTCATATAATATTAGTTTGGTGGTGATGAACGCCTTTAGCTTTTCCTTATCTGTGAAGCTCTTTATCTGACCTTCAATTCTGAATGATAGCTTTGCTGGATAGAGTAATCTTGGCTGTAGATTCTTGCTATTCATCACTTTGAATATTTCTTGCCACTCCTGTCTGGCCTGTATCGTTTCTGTTGAGAAATCTGCTGACAATCGTATGGGTGCTCCCTTATAGGTAACTGTTTTTCTCTTACTGTTTTTAATATTCTCTCTTTATCTTTTGCTCTTGGCATTTTAATTATGATGTGTCTTGGTGTGGTCCTCTTTAGATTCCTATATTTTGGGGGTCTGTGTACTTCTTGGGCTTTTAAGTCAGTTTCTTTCACCAGGTGGGGGAAGTTTTCGGTCACTATTTCTTCAAGTAGGTTTTCATTATCTTGCTCTCTCTCTTTTTTCTGGCACCCCCATAATTCAGATGTTGGCATGCTTGAGGTTGTCCCAGAGGCCCCTTATACTGTCTTCAATTATCTGGATTCTTTTTGTATCTTGCTTTTCCAGCCGAGTGGATTTTGCTTCTTTGTATTTCAAATCTTTGACTTGGTTCTTGCAGCCCTCTGGACTCCTTTTAGGACTTTGTGTAATATTTTTTATTTCAGTCAGTGTATGCTTGATTTCTAGTTGGTCCTTTTTCATATTCTTGAGGGTCTCGTTCATATCCTCATAGGTCTTATTCATTTCCTTGTAGGTCTCATTCATTTCCTCGTAGGTCTTGTTCATTTCCTCATAGGTCTTGTTCATTTCCTCATAGGTCTTGTTCATTTCCTCATAGTTCTTATTAAGTTCATCGTCCTTTTCTAGGATCCTTTTGAAAAACCTTATTACTGTGGTTTTGATCTCTATGTCTAGTCGTCTTTTTTCCTCCATTTCTTTCACACCTGATTTCTTTCCATTTCTCTGCATTTTGTGGCTGCTTTCCTGAGTTGGTCTATTAGCTTTGTGTGGTAGATGTCCTCTAAGAGATAGTGGCTCAGCCTCCCCAGTTACCTGAGGTGGATACTCTTACTGCAATACTTTATGGGTTGTACAGTATTTTTCAATTTAAGCCCAGCTTGTTGTTGTTAGCCCTAGGAGGGTTTGACCTCCAGGCCAATTGGCTGTGTAGGGAAACTGTGTTCAGGTTGGATGGGCGGAGTCTCTGAGCTGAGCAGGCAGCATCAGCGTCAGCTATGCCCTATGTGGTGCTCGGGTCTCTGTGTTGGGTGGTAATGGCTGCAGGCACCTCCAAGAGAAAGCTGCCACTGGTCTCCACCCGCTGCCAGACAACTCTGCCTCTCCCCAAATGAGTCTGCACACCCAAAGTCTCACCCAGGGTTGTATAACAAAGCAGTCCAGTGGTCTCCCGAACGAGGGAGCAAGTCATGCGTCCTCTCTGTGCTGCCTCACACTTTACGTGCAAACTGCTGTTCCAAGCTATGTGTACTCTCCTCCAACTTGGAGATCTCTGCCGTGCCTGGCTTTTAGGGTGCGTACTCCAGACCTCAGACCTCGCCTGGCACTGGGGAATCTGTGCAGTGGGACATCTCCGCCCTCCCTGTTGGAGAAATCCAGCCGGAATTGCTGCTGCCAGTCCTACAGCCCACGTGTGCCCACGGCTCCAAACCTCTCTCTGGGCATATCTTCAAGGCTGTGCTCCACTGCTCTTCTGAGTCTCAGTGTCCCACCTTTACTTTTATTTGTGGAATTTTCACTCAGCCAGCTTTCCGGTGATTCTGGATGATGTTTGTTTTGTTGTTATGTTGTAGTTTTGGAATTGTTGCATGGGGCAGCACAACAGGTGTTTACCTATGCCTCCATCTTGGTTCCTCCCTGGGACCATTTTTTTTGACCAGACAGTAAAATGGTCTGGTAGAATGGGATAGCATTTCCCTGAGTGATACATTGGTAATGTGAGTGTCAAAGAGAGGGAATCCTTCCTCCCCACCAGGGCAAAGTAAACAAGATTGGAGAGACCTTTTTGGTTGTCACAGCTCAGTGACGAGTGTTACCAGCATCTAGTAGGGATCTCCTTAACATCCTGCAATGAGTAGGAGAAGAAAGAGTTATTCCACCCAAAATGCCAATATTGCTGAGGCTGAGAGCCTGCATTAGATGATCCCTTCACTTTTCCCTCCATTTTCCTCTGAATTTGAGGAGCATTTTTACCAAAAAGTTGGTATTTTCTTTAAGGATAATCAAATCACAGTTTTTATTAGGTAACAATCACATAATCATAATCCACTCACAACCATAATGCTATGGTGCCTCAAATTCATGTATTCAAAGTGTAAATTTTTATAATATTCCTCTTTATTTTTGGATTCATAAATTAGCGATTGGGCTTAATACCAAGCCTTTTGTTGGGATGAAGTAATTCTCCATGCTGTTGTTCAGTTTTTGCTTCCCTCCTGTGATTAGAGGTCTGATGCCCAGAAATGGCTTGGCAACTGTGCAGAACACATTCTTACATTTTTCTTTGTGTGGAGATTTCTTGAAAGCCAGACATACTACAGATAACATTTTTACCTTGGAAGTTCACTGGTTTTCACAAATCACAGCCTTTACAAAAAAAAAGTGGTTTCCAGCCACCTTTGTACTCCATTTTCTCCTGAAACAAAAGGGTAGACTTCTGGGGATTTTCTCAGAAAACTCAAATACATTTTTAAATAAGAGACTTTCTATGGTAGGAATTTTTTTTTAAAAGAATATCCTCAGTTCTAGTCTCTTTGACTCAGAGTCCTGTTAGTTCTAGTCCGAATTCTGGATGGTGTGGGGTTAATAGGAAAGGAGACTGAGCTTGCCTATGCAGTATAATGTGTTATTGGGTTCAAATACTATAGCCTATTTTAGCTGTTACCTAGCTTAGTGTACGACATGCACTCAGCACCACGGTGATCTCAGAAACCAGCCTTGATCCATACACTGTGACCGGATCCACTAGGCAGCAAGTCATGAGATCATATGGTAACATGCAATTTACTCAGTATAAGTAATTTATTTCTAAGAATTCTAATTAAAACAGACCAGGCAAGACTTTTACTTGAAAATTCCTCTTATGCATTGTCAAGCCACTATTGAACTTCTGGCTACATTTTTTTTTTTTTAGTAATATTCTGTAATCCACGTTTTTCATACAGTCATTCAAAGATATGTATTGACTGTCCACTGCCTAGTAGATATGTAAAGTATAAAGTTTTGCTAGGCTGACTTATGAATGTGGAAGTATTATCCTAAAAAGTAATATATATATATTGCATTTATATATATAGGGGGAAATATATATATCTCTCTCTCTTTAAATTTCAAGATATATATATTATATAAGAAATATATATATAAAAGTAATATATAGAAGTAATATATAAAAAGTAATATATATGTATATATTCCCCCCTAAATATATATTTACATATTTCCCCCCTAAAGTCAGTGTTTCCCCAAGTGTCCTGAGTATAAGAATTATCTGGATTACTTATGAAAAGAAAAGGCTCTTAGCCCAATTAAGGCCTCTGTGGGAGGGTTCTAGAAGCCTGTATTTTTAAATAGCACCCAGGGAGTCCTATGATTTGGTAATTTGGGAAACAATGCCTTAGAATGCACATAAATGGGAATCCACAAAACCCACTATGTTGTTATTAATAGATTGGGTAGCTTGATCAAAATCAAAAGGTTGCTTGATCCTTACAGAGTACTTAGAAAAGTGTCTGACACATAGTTAACTCTTAATAAATGTTAGAGATTATTGTTTTTCCTTGTCATACTCAGCGTAGATAAGAATTATCATTTTATGAGGTCAACCTTCAAAAACCAGTGAATGGCCTTCTCTGCCTATGGGCCCACATTTGTATTTATTATATCTGTAGCTCCTTTCTTTTACTCAGACATTTGACCACATTCCTGTCTCTTTTACATTAACTCTCTTATTTTGATTGCTTTCTTATCTCCCCTTTTAACTGAGTGCTCCTTATGATACTCACTTTTTTGAAAGTCATTTAATTCTGTGTCTGTGCACACAAGGAGCTCTTCCTAGGAATTCTAATGATTCACTGATAGCCATCCAGGTATGCACCTTGAACCTTCCAGCTAAGCCCCACTTACCTGTAACTGGAGTCTGAGACTGCTTAACTAAAATAAATCTGAAATTTCCAAGGATCTCCATGGCTTTTACCTCTATTCCTAAATTACTTTAATCCACAAATATTTAAACACAAGTTTGGAGTATTCCATTTGAATGGTCTAATCCATTCACACTTCACACATATCATGGAGGTTATGTTGATGTTTTGACTTTTTTCTTCTTTTTTTAAAAAATGTATTTTTTGCCGAGACTGGTTTGGCTCAGTGGATAGAGTGTGGGACTGCGGACTGAAGGGTCCCGGGTTCGATTCCGGCAAGGGCATGTACCTTGGCTGCGGGCACATCCCCAGTAGGGGGCGTGCAAGAGGCAGCTAATCGATCTCTCTCTCATCGATATTTCTGACTTTCTATCCCTCTCCCTTCTGCTCTGTAAAAAATCAATAAAATATTAATAAAAAAAAAAAAAAAAGCCGAAACCGGTTTGGCTCAGTGGTAGAGCGTGGGCCTTTGGACTGAAAGGTCCCGGGTTCAATTCCGGTCAAGGGCATGTACCTTGGCTGGGGGCACATCTCCAGTAGGGGGTGCACAAGAGGCAGCTGATCGATGTCTCTCTCATCGATGTTTCTGACTTTCTATCTCTCTCTCTTCCTCTCTGTAAAAAACCAATAAAATATATTTTTTTAAAAAGCACTTTATTGATTTTTTACAGAGCAGAAGGGAGAGGGATAGAAAGTCAGAAACATCAATGAGAAACATCAATCAGCCGCCTCTTGCACGCCCCCTACTGGGGTTGTGCCCGCAGCCAAGGTACATGCCCTTGACTGGAATCGAACCTGGGCCCTTCAGTCAGCAGTCCTACGCTCTATCCTCTGAGCCAAACCGGTCTCGGTTTGACTTTTTTCTTTAATTTAGTAGGAATCTCTGTACCTACTCACTGACTTATTGGTCTATAATTACATATATATTCTCTTTTATATAATGTTTGAAGCAATACTATAAAAGGGTTCCTTCTATATTACTCATCATTGCAGCTTTTCCTGAGGAAAAAATAATTGCTGAATAAATCGGACATGCAAAATTTATGTTGCTGAACTAAAGAGAGAGAAAGAGGAAGCTATTTCTTAGGTGTGCCACCAACTCATGTATGTTTAACTTTTGCAGTTAACATGAATATTGAGAGACCTCACATTTTTTAGGAATTCATGCATGTATACAAATAGCTTCGAAATAAAGAGACTATTTTTCTAATCAATAAAGAAATTTTAAAAAAGAGTAAGTTAGTTCTAAAGTGGGTTAGAAAAACAATTGCCTTTATATTATCTGATCATTTTATCCTTTAAGATTTTAATGAAATACATCAGTGGCATCCCTGGAAATTCCTAAATGGCCACACACTACCATTACTCTGTGTTAAAAAGAGGTTAAATTGCCCAAAGCCATAACTTTAAGTCTTAATTGAATGCTGGCAACTCAACCATGAGCAGGATCCCTGGAAGAATGGCGAGGTTCTCCGTAGGCTTCACACAATAGGATGCGTGGGTAGATGCCATCTGCAGTTCAGGGGTGGGGAACAAAAAGGCATTGGAGGAAAAGGGAATTTCTTACAGATATGATAAAATGGGAAAGATCTGAAAGTCATCCATCATGACTGTGACATACATCACAGCCAACAACAGCCAAAAGCCACGAGGTGTCACATACCGCCTGCAGCGTGTCAGGCCTTCTGGCATCAGCACTTTTGTGCATCCTGCCACCTCCCCTTTGTTGCCCACTTGCAGCAGCACATGGGGAGGCCCATGAATGCCTCTGCCCACCCCCACCCCAACACTCGCTAATTCAGGCTTTATTATCACCCCCCCAACAGGCACTCAGGGCACATTCATCCCGTGACAGTGAATGACAATCAGCGTTGAGCAAGGATGCCAACGCCACCAGATGTTGCTGGACCTCATAAATTCGGTCAGCACCAAGCAGGTCGGAACAATGTGGGCCGGGCGAGGACACATGGCCTCTAGGGAGCTCTCATGGGGACAGCTGCTTTGAGACACAAAAATCAGACAGAGGCACCCACTCCCTTCTTCCAGGTTTTTTTTTTTTTTTTTTACAGGTCTGAGATTTAAGTAATTATGTTGAAATTTAAAATTCAGATTGGGTTAAGATGAGCAAGTAAAATATATAAGCTGTGTTTTCATAGCACTGTGTGATAGCAGCCTGCCACTTTTATCCAAGTGTTGATCGTTTAATTTCAAAGTGCCACATGGCATGTAGACATACAGAGAGACACACACTTAACATTAGAATGAGTATAATTAAATTTGTATTATATTCCCTTGCTTTAATTTCTATATTTGTTTTTATCTCCTCTTCCCAATGAAATTTCAAACTCTCCAGGGCAGGGGCCAGGGGCGCTGGTGCCCTGTGGTCCTCACGGGGACTAATTCAATATTAAGCACATACCAGCTGCTTGATTACTAAACAGTTGTTTTTGACAGGTTTTTGCTTTTGAAGTTTCTAAAGATTCTATAAGAAAAGTAAAGACAGCATACAGAGTGAAAAAGCCAAGGTTGGAAACTACTGATGTGGACCACAGAAATATAAAGCGTAAGCAGTTAAATTTCATCACTGGAATTGAGGAGGTGAGTAGCCTGAAATTCCTATGCTTGTTCAGGATTATTTTCAAGGTTAATATCCTAAAAATAATTGTGCCAACACTTCATGTTCCAGGCTTGTTTAGAGGATCATGTAAATAGCCTAGTTGCAGGTGCTTCTATGAGTGTTTGTTACTAATTCATAATAATCCATTTAAAAAAAACTACAAAAAAAAATGACACACCTTAGAGCAATAACTTGTTTGAGTGTCAAATAATTGGGACTCTGGTTGGCTGAATGAGTTACGGCATTTTGAAACAACTCTATAAAAACACCAACTGGATCCTGAAGCTGACACTTCACATTTATCTAGGAAATTCCATTTAATCTAGGCATTACATACTGTTTTCATATCTATTCCAACATCCTTTGTATATTAATGGCTTCTTCTTAGACCTTCATTAAAAAGTTTTCTTCTGGCATGTTGTCAATCTTAATCACACATACAGAAAGTTAATTTATATTTTGGTCAAATTATTGTATCCATTTCCGAATATGTTTTTTGTTTGAGTTCCAGAAGTTGGTACAATTTTAATAATGCATTTTACCCCAAAACAATTTCTATTTTGAGCATTGATGAAATAAAACTATTTCACATTTATACATGCACAGATAGCCTATTGGAAAAGACAATTACTTATTCTGTTTGATGGGATATACACATTTAGTTTCAACTTATAAGTTGTGGAACAAAATCTGTGTTGGGACAGGTAACAAAACAAAATTAAGCACATGGTTATTAGCAATAAATGAGAAAAAAATAATGTTATTAAAGATATCTAGCTCTTAAACTCCAAATCAGAGAAAAAAATATAAACCTAAGGACAATAAGAATTTTTTCCACCTAAATTTTCTGCAAATAATGTTTTCTGTTTCTCATTAGAATGAACTATAATTTCAATACAGATTAAATGTAAGCTAGATAGTATTCTATCTAATAAAAGAGTAATATGCAAATTTGACCATACCTTTGCTACACCCACAAGCAACACCCACAGCCACACCCACCAGCCAATTAGGAGCAGATTAGCAAGTAAACCCCAACAAAGATGGCTGCCACCACTGAGAGCAGGAGGAAGGCTTGGATTTCCCCGCTACAGAGGAAGCCAAGCTTTCCACCTGTCGTTGCCGGCCTAGGCTTCGACTCAATGCTACAAAGTTTCAATTATAAAAGATAAAGAATTGGCAGCAGCCACTGAGCTGGAGAGAACAGAGGCTTGGGTTTCCCTGGCAATAGAGGAATCCAAGTTTTCCGCCTGCCGTTGCCGGCCTAGGCCTCTACTCTAGGCTACAAAGTTTCAAACATAAATGGCTGCTGCCACAGAGCAAGCAGAAGGCTTGGCTCCACTCCAGGCTACAAAGTTTCAATTGTAGACGTAGATTACTCCCAGATCCTAGGGCCTCCACTTGGGTTGCTGGGGGCATGGCTGGCCTGCAAACCTCCACAGGCCCCTCACCCAGGCTGTCCCTCACCCCAAGGGAACCCACAGCCTGATCTGGGACACTCTTCAGGAAAAACAAGCTAGCCCTCACCCATGCACCAGGCCTCTATCCTATCTAATAAAAGAGTAAATTGCAGACTGACCATCACTCTAACACACAAGAAGGCTGTCCCCATGTGGTCTAAGATCCTGCCCCCATGTGGACACAAGATGGCCACCACAAGATGGCCAGCAGGGGAGGACAGTGGGAGGCTCTAGGACCTGCAAGGGAGGGCAATTGGGGGCAATCAAGCCTTCAGGGGAGGGCAGTTAGGGGTGACCAGGCCGGCAGAGGAGAGAAGTTGGGGGCAAACAGGCTGGCAGGGGAGCAGTTAGACATCAATTAGGCTGGCAGGGTAGTGGTTAGGGGGTGACCAGGCTGGCAGGTAGAAGCAGTTAGGGGGAATCAGGGAGGCAGGCAGGTGAGCAGTTTGGAGCCAGCAGTCCTAGATTGTGAGAAGGATGTCGGACTGCCCATTTAGGCCCGATCCTATTGGGATCGGGCCTAAATGGGCAGTCAGACATCCCTTGAGGGGTCCCAGATTGGAGAGGGTGCAGGCTGGGCTAAGGGACATCCCCCCCCCCCCCGTGCACAAATTTCGTGCACCGGCCCTCTAGTACTAAAATAAGTAATCAGTTAATTTAAATATCTGTTCCTTTTAGGTCAGTCATTTGAAGGCTGATATTCTAACTTTGATATGTAAGGTTTACTTTAACTCAACATAAAGCTATATATGAAAATATAACTTATAGACCCCATCTATAAACACTAAGGGCACATTTAGAACCTAGTCCATGCATTCATGTGTCACCTCATCTGAGTGGCTTTCTTGACATCTTGCTCCTCCGTAGCCATGTTGCTCCACTTCCAGATGGGGCAACAACCTTCATCATTTATTACAATATGTGACTTGCTCATTTGCTTTATTATTCCACTAGAAATTAACTTCTAGGAAGTCAGGGACTTTAATACTTTGGTCCATATAGTATTTCTGGCATTTCACATAGTACCTGGCACTAAAAAATATGTGTGAATATTTGAGTACATGTGGGAGACATATTCTTTTGGAAACAGATAAAAGAAAAACACCAAGAAGGTTTTGCATGTGTATAATTATGGTCTTATAATGTCACTTATAATATAAAATATTTCATTCAAATTAAGTGCTTTACACAGAGTATTTTAGTATGCATCGCACAAATAATCTCTTTCAGTAAATCATTTTCAATAAGTACTTTTCCATCAAGCAGCTGAAAAGGAAGTGTGAAAGAAGGTTACAGATAATACATAATAAAGCTCTATGATTAAAATTTCTGAAATCCTCAAGGTATTATTCTAAAACTCAAGAAATAAAGGCCCATAAAAATCAATTAAATGAAACCAAGTTCAGCATGTTGTATTCAATTGTTAGATTTCCTGAATTTTATGTAATGTTTACGTTTGCTACAAAGGATGCATTATTTATGGCTGCATTAGATTTCTTGATGGTGAGCAACTACAATGATGAATGGAGAAATTTTTCTGATCACAGAGAACAATATGTGCACTATTTTACAAGTTTCAGTGAATGTGTGTAATTCTATAATGACAAAATCAATTAAAAACAATCTGAAATTCTGGTATGTAACAAGCACCCCTAATTCTAGTTAGATCTAAATGCACAGACAGATGGGAATGCTGATGAAAACAGAAAGTAAATTCCATAATGAGATATTTTAGTGGTTGAGAAATCTTTCCTCTGGGGACTTCAGACCATACTTTGAACAAACAAAAATTGAGTGATTTTGAAAACTTAAAAATCTAGTGTTTTTTATTTGTTTGCTTTTACCAATTGTCTAAAATACTCCCTTTAGCTGCACTTTACCATGGTTGTTTGACTTCAACATCCAAACAACTGACTCAGACAATTGGCAGAAGATAAATTTTATACAGTTCTGCACCCATGAGTAAGGTGTTTTAAAAATTGTGCACATTGTCATGCTAAAATTCTCTTTTTTAGAAAACACAATAAAAGCATTATATTTCATTTTCTATACCCTGCCTTTCTTTAATATATTTTTTAAAAAAATAAATAACATTCTTTCACTGACCTTGCCACTTTCTAAGGTGCCCTAGTTTTCCTGTAGTCGTCAGTGCCAAACTTTTGCAAAGAATCATCCAGACTCATTGCCATCATCTCTTCATCATTATCAACTCACTCCTTAGCTTTGTGAAATCTCATTTTTATACCATCACCACCATCAACCCCTCACACACACACACACACACACACACACACACACACACACACACACACTTTAATGTAGTCTTATTTCTAAAATCACTGTGATCCACTCATCATCCTACCAGAGATTTCACTCATCATCCTACTAGTGATTCCTTTCACACAAGCTTTCTCCTCCTGTAGCCCTTCCTTTGGGATGATCACTTTGCCCAACCTATCTTCCTTCTCATCTCAGGATGCTGTCTCTGTTTACTTCATTGAAATGCTTTTTCTTCTTCCGAGTTTTGTTTATTCCAGAGCTTTTATTCCCTAACCCTACTGCCCCCACTCCCTACTGCTTCTTTACAATGAAATACAGAATCTGCATTTTGAGATCCCATCTCTTTCTGGAATTTAATTTCTGCACTTCCCTGGTTTCCTGGCTATACTCACCTGATTGGCCCACTACTCTCTCAAAGTCTACTGAACTCATTCTCTTTCTTGAAGCAAGTGGTCGTCAATGGAAGGGGATTTTGCTGCTGGACACTACTCCACATCCTGGGTATATTTAGCAGTGTCTGGAAACATTGTCTCACTGGGAGTGCGTGCTGCAGCTGTCTAGCAGATAGAGGCCAAGGGTGATGGAGAGCATCCTGCCATGCACAGGACAGCCCCCACAACAAAGAAAGACCTGGCCCAAAATATGAATGGTATTCAGGCTTAAACCCAGGCCTAACCCAATTGCCCTTGAAATTTCCCCATTTCTGTCACCTCGTCTCTTGGCCAAAAGTTCTATATTTAATCATGAGTTAGAATTTTATCCTTTTTTTTCTGTTTCCTCATCTTTTCTTCTCCATTCATGTCCACAGTTGCACTTGTTTTGCCTCCCCCACCACTTGGAAATTTCTGGTCATTGGTTATTTTCTTCATTCCTACTGTCAATGTCATTGCATGTGTGCACTTGGTAAACAATTATGGTTTCACTGGTCTCAGTAGCTTAGTCTTTTCCTCCTCCTATCCTTGTATGCTACTGCTAAATTAAATTTTCTCAAATACTGTTTTTCTCACATAAAAAATATTCAGTGACACTTGCTGGAGCCTCCTTATTTTAGGATTTCTAGAGAGTTGGGCCTTTATCAACACTTTCCTCTGATGCCCTATATGAATTTTCCATTCCAGCCAAACTGACCTACTCATTATTCTAATCATTTGTTCTGAATGTAATAACCAGTTAGATAATTCTACTATATAGGTAGCTCTTTTAGATAGCAAAATAACTGATCAGCTAACAATTAACAAAAATTATTTTATCCTAGGCATCTTCTAATTCATCAGAGGATTGTAGAGCCAAGCTAACTGAAATCAGTTCATTTGTCTGCCACTTACTAGCTGAGGAAAATCACTTTATTTCCTCATCTGTAAGATGGGCTACAATAATTATTTCCTTTTCAGGTTACTGTATAATTTAGGGTAGACCCTGACATGTGGTAAGCACTATAATGGTCACTATTGTTCCAAAAGAAAAGGAAAGAATGCTTTATTACTTCTTTTATAAGTCCTCATTTGAAGGCCATTACTGATCTATAATGTCAGTAGTGTTACACCACCTATAGGTGTGGTAGCCAAAGCAATGCACTCTCCAATGAACTAATTGCTAATCAGATGCTGAGTATTTTCTGATGATATCAACAACCAGATTTTTTAATGTTTATATTGAGACTAGAGGCCCGGTGCATGAAATTTGTGCATGGGGGGCGGGGTGTCCCTCAGCCTGGCCTGCACCTTCTCCAATTGCACCCTTTCCAATCTGGGACCCCTTGGGGGATGTCCAACCACTGGTTTAGGCCCAATCCCGGCAGTCGGACATTCCTCTCACAATCAGGACTGCTAGCTCCTAACCTCTCACCTGTCTGATTGCTCCTAACCATTCTGCCTGCTGGCCTGCTCACCGGCAACTCCCCCCCTGCCAGCCTTCTCGCCCTTAACTGCCCCCCTTGCCAGCCTGATTGCCCCCAACTCCCCCCCTGCCGGCCTGCTTGCTGCCAACTGCCACCCCACTGGCCTAATCACCTACAACTGCCCCCCTGCCAGCCTAATTGCCCCTAACTACCCCCCTGCCAGCTTGCTTGCCCCCAACTTCCCCTCCCTCCAGCCTGATCACCCCCAACTGCCCTCCCCTCCTGGCCTGGTTGCCCCTTACCACCTCTTCTTCAGCCCTGCCACTATGGCTTTCTCCAGAAGGATGTCTGGAAGGTCTCCGAGAAGGTCTCCTGGCCTAATTAGCATATTACGCTTTTTTTTTATTAGTATAGAAGATGCCCTAAAAGATTTTGGAAACCTAAAAATTCCTACAAGATGTAAAAATGCAGTACAGTATACTCACTATTCCCAAGTCAGCAAAGTTCCCCTCGTTGCCAGGGTTATCAAGTTTCTGAAGTTCAGTATTCAACTTCTTCACTATTAATTAATATGTGGCTCTGATCTACTCAGGAAAACCATAAAAAGCAAGTAAGAGCAAACTAGACCCAAGAACAAAGGACAGGCTTTTCCCCCCTATTTTTCTTTCCCCAGAGTTTCAATGTTTTACACTTCAGATCCCTTGGGTGATTTGGGAGGTGGAGCAATTCATAAGTTATTTATTTTTAAATTTTGGGGGAAGTGGGGTTGGCATTTATCCCTAAATCTGCTCCTTCTTTGCAAAGTTGTTGTGTCTCTCTGTTCTTTGTCCTCTTTCACCTGGGTTGTCTCTCTCCCCTTGAGTGATGGTAAAAGCAGGGAAAGTCACACAGATGGGACAACAAAGATATGTAACTCCATGACTTATTGCTCGTGTACAGGCATCGGATAACTATTTTACTTTACAACTCACATCCATTCCTTTTGTGATCTGTTCTGTGCAGTATCAACTCTCCCCAAGTCTTCCCTCAACCATCACCCCCTTAAGTGAAGCTGGTAGACAAGTGAGGATCTGCCTGTAATTACTGCTTAATTCATTTGCATGTGGATGTTCTCATTAAGATGTCATTAGCATGGAGGGAGGGAGTCTAGTTGCCAGAGCAACCAGGAGTGGGGTAGGTGGAGTTCAGCCTCAAATGGATTCTGGGCTGTGTGGTCAAACTCCACCTGTATCCCTGGCTCCTATCACTCTTGTGATTGCCAGAATGAAAACATTCTGCAGCTTTATCCTCTTTATTTTAGCTGTAGTCTCTAGGATTTCTTGGTAACCTGTATGGTTCTGCCTGCTTTACTAAAAACTCTTTTTATTTTAACTAGCCACGCTGGGGACTTTAGCTTCTACTCTCTGCTGTCCAACGCAATAACTATTTGTCACACAAGGCTATGGAGCCCTCGGAATGGGATTAACTGGAATGTGTTGTAGATGTAATAATAATATCTACAATTGTCTTCAAAGACTTAGTATGGGAAAAAGTGTAAATTATCTCAATAATATACTTGATTTTCAGTTTATGTTGAAATGGTCACATTTCAGACATGTGGGATTAAGTAAAATATGTTATTGATGTTGATTTTGCCTAGCTCTTTTAATGTTTAATGGTGACTATGAAAACATTTAAAATTAAATATGTGGTTCAGATATATGCTGTATATTGTATTTTACAGGAAGCATTGTCCTAGATGATGCAGTTCTCTTCCAAATCTCCTCTCTAATCAGTACTGCCTTCCTAATCCTCATAGGATTTATAGTAGCCACCATTCTCTGCAGAACAACCACACCTAATGCTTTCTGGATTGCCTGTTATTTGCTTGTTTTCATCATCATTTCATATACACTCTTAGGGGTTAAGCAATTCAATTTCCCCATCAACACAGAAATTTCATTTTAAAGCATCATGGATGCTTAACTGGGTTCTGCTTGAATCTTTCCCTGGGGCCATTGCTTTACAGAACAACAGATAGAGGAAAATTCAAGCCATAAGAAAGTTTTTCCTTACATTGACAAGAATTCTGCTTCTGCCTAAAGACTTCCTACTGGTCTCAGTTCTGCCCTTGGAACAGAATAGAGTCCGGTGCTCCTCTTCGACATGACAGGCCTGCATTGACCTGAAGACCGCTACCATGGTCGGCTACACTAAGCTTCTCTTTGTTAAACATTACCCACCGCCCTCAACAATTTTTCCTGAGTCATGGCCCCGAGGCCATGTGGCTTCCCCCTCTGGATTTTTGTCATTTGTCACTGTCCCCGTACAAATGTGGAATCCGGAAAGAACATCCAATTCCAGATGTGCCCACTAAGTAGAAGACAGGACTAGCCTCCCTCTTCTCTGGACACTGGGGTTTGGTGTATTCAACCCAAGACTGCATTTGTTTGGTCTCCCTCTCCATCCCTCTGGTGACACATGTGAAGGTTTGTATCCACTAAACCTAGAAGATTTTTTTTATATAAACTGGTATGAAGCAATAGCTTCTTGAGTTCAGATATATTCAATTGATCTTCTTTACATTGAAACCCAGACAATATTTCTCTCAGCAAAGTTGCCCTTTAGTGTTTTATTCTATTGGTCCAGTGTACCGAGAACATTTGAAGTCTTATTCTTGCTCAGTAAATTAGCTAGTTTCAGATGACATAAAAAATAAAAACTATTGATTTTTTATGTCATCATAATCATGGATAAATGTGTGGACCTAATCAGAGCCATCTTTTCCATTATGATATGAAAGACTCTGTCAACCGTTTTTCTAAAATCAGGATACACTATAAGTGTTACCTGAGCTAACTATTCCACCAGGAAAAGGAACATTTGGCAACTATTTGTTGTGTGTTTACTATGTGCCAGAATGTTTTAGGCAATGCGGTATGACTTAAATTTAGTAACACAATTCTAAGGCCTAGGAATGCTCTCTTCCTTCCCTGTGTGTTTCTAAGCTGTGTCTCTAACAATCTGTTGGGACAGTTAGAATATTTTGCCACAGACTTTATTCATCTTACAGATTTATGATGTCTGTAGTTGAACCTTTTGCTTTTCAAATAACAGGCTGCTGTTTGTTGCTTGCCAGTTTTATCATACCCCATTCATTCTCAGGGTATCTTAAAGATTACGGCTATGATTCCATAATTATAAAAGTAAGTTGTTTTATTTTCCTAGGAAGGAGTTAAACTGTACTTAGAGAGTTATAGTTCTTTATAATTGCTCTGTATTCTTCTCTTTCTCATCCTGAGAAAACTGTGTCTGCTTTGGTTACCACTGCAGCCTGGCATTCACCACAGGGACTGATTTTTCTGACCACTGAAATTTTCAATCATTCTTCCTTCCTGTCCCAGTTTGAAAACCTATCTCTTTATCTTAGTGAAAAAGAAGGAAGATTAAGTTAAATAAGTCATCTGCCTCCTCTCTTTTATTGTTATATTAATGTGTCATTAACAAAGGTGCTTATTCATTTTCCAAAAGCAAAAGGTGCACCCAGCTTTATATACATTATTTAAATTAAAAAAATAAGATCCCAGTAGGCTCTTTTCTTTTCCTGAGTTTAATAACAGATCACCGAAAACCTTTAAATACTTGTCTTTCCCTTCTATATTGTTTCCAACTTATAAAAATGCAAAGATGTAGTCATTTGAAATTTTTAAAAAATGTATACAAACTGTCATCAAATTTTCAATCGAGATAATTCATTAATTTTCAACTTAGAACTGATCTTTTTCTTTTGGTACCTTCAGCAGAGCGTATAATATTTTTCCATTAACATATTTTATTAAACGAAGTATTAAAATATAGTTAAGCTCATTATTCCTTGAATTCTAACCTCAATGTTTTCATTGTTACCTGTATTTGATATACATATGCCAGAGTGACTGGCAATATTTGTGCGGTTAAAATGGTCTAGTGTCATCCATTGAAATCTTTTGTATAGCTTTGCTGTAGGGTCCCAGAGGAAAAATTCTAAGCAGGTGCTTTTGAAGAAAAAGATGATAAGTTGTTACTATCATGTTGCTAAAAGGTAAGTGGTTATTTAGAATTGAATGAATCTTGGAAAGTACTATAAGCTATGTGTGTAGTGTTCTACATTTATAAATGTTACATCTACCCAGGTTGTATCTACTTGTGTAATGAGAAGGCAAACTGTGAAAGAGTAATTTGTCTAATTCAGTCAAAATTATCATATCAATCATTTGTATATTTCAAAAGACAGTTTTAAGTGCCTGAATTATGAAAATAATTACTTTATTTCTCCATTACTTTGCTCTATGCATATGAAGAGATAATCTGGTAGACTATGTTTTGTTTTTTTTCTCTTTAGAAAAGAAAGTCATTTAAAGTTGATACCACCCAAAATAATCTCTGAAAACCTTTTAAATTTTGCATCTGGCTTCTTTTGATCAATATTACCTTCTCATTTTTGCAGCAATTTTTCCAAAACACAGAGCAGCTTTTTTTCAAAGTTATTTGTTAGAATAATTCAAATTTAAAATTGAAGCATAATATTGTAGGTTCTTTCTGTACACTATTGCAAAAACAGTCTAGAATTGAGTCATGCTGGCTTGCTTAACTCAGTTAAAATCAGTAAACATAAATACAAGTAGATACTGATAGGAACTTTAATCACATCTCAAGGTTTGTAATAACTTCAAATTATTTTGCTTGATTTTTTCCACCAATAATTTTGTTTATCACCATGCAAAATGTGAATGAGTTATCAAACTATTAAAATACATGTCTATTAGGAAACTGGTAGCTCTCGGAGAGTCCTTATTTTTGCACCCAGTGAAAGATTTTGTTACAACCAGCACAAAAATTTTCTAACCAAAAAAATAGCAATGGATTGACTAATTAAAATGCATCCATCTGTTGATTGCTTGTTGACTTGCAATTTGAAACATGCAATTTGAAACATGCAGATCTAAGTGGGTTATAAATTCATAAGTTCACATTCATAAACAAGACAAAGGTTAAATATACAAAGCATTTTATATATTATTTTAATAGGTTTGAATTGCTAACATGTGATTTTGAAAAACAGAGCTTTGAAATACAAATTGGTAAATGGTTTAGCTATTGTTTTTGCAAAATTTTTATAGAACTCAAGAGTATTTATATAGAAAAATATAATGTTGCATATGACCCATTCGATGTTTGCTTTGTTTATGAATAGTAGAGAATTACTTTAAAGTGATTGACTATGAAGCTTTATTCTTCCCCAAAGAAAAAAAAGGGTAGCAATTGCTAAAACTAGTATTATATAATACTGAAAGGAACCATCTAGATGATCTTGATTTGAAATTGAGGATTAAAGAGCTGTGATTATTCCTCCAACATTAAACAATCCAGAATCCAGAATCTGATATGACATTTCTTTCATTGTTTAACCCATGTTTGTAGTGACTGAGTTAAATTATTGAATTATTTCCATCCTTTGCCTTTTTTTTTTTTTTATGAACAGAAACCACCTTCAATTGATTAAGATTTTGTCACACATGTTTGGGGTAAACTAATATCTGTACTTTGACTAACATCAGGCATAGGAAATTTTATGAATAGGAAAGAAATTACAGTTCACACTATGTGATAGCCAACCAAAAAAACCACACAAACATGTACACATATCCCACAACAGAATAAGGCAAATATATAAAATATCAAATTATAAAAGCAGAATAGTCTCTGTAAGCTATGGTACATGGGAAGAAGGTGGTTTCCTACTGTGGAATAACAATGAGTCTATTTTTGAAGTTTAGACTAAGGACAAATGGAAATACTAACCCTTGGCAGAAAAATACTTATGAGGTTCTTCAAAAACATTGTTCAGATGATTACTCTATATAATGAAAGGATAATATGCAAATAGACTAAACGGCAGAATGACCGGTCGCTATGACTCGCACTGATCACCAGGGGGCAGATGCTCAACATAGGCGCTGCTCCCTGGTGGTCAGTGTGCTCCCCCAGGGGGAGTGCTGCTTAGCCAGAAGACGGGCTCAAGGCTAGTGAGTGCAGTCGCAATGACAGGAGCCTCTCCTGTCTCTGTGGCAGTGCTAAGGATGTCCGACTGCCGGTTTAGGCCCACATCCCCCAAGGGCTCCCGGACTGCAAGAGGGCGCAGGTCACGCTGAGGGACCCCCACCTCCAAGTGCACGGATTTCATGTACTGGGCCTCTAGTTTTAAATAAGAGAAACGTAGGGTCCAATTTATAAAAAGGTAATTTTCTGGCAATTACCTAGTGCCTCACCACTGAATACCAAATAAAGGTACAATAATGTTAATAGCAAACAATGATTTCTGTGTCAGGCACTCTGTTTATGTTGGTAGATGAAATATCTCAGTTAATTTCTATAATAGTCCTAAGGTAGGTACTATTTGTAGCCCATTTTATAGACAAAGAAACCACGGCATAAAGAGAATTATTCTGTGAGATGAAGAGCAGAAACCATGAGGTTAAATACTGCATGGACAGTTAGGGTCCTTTAACTAAATGACATTCTTTCTTACTTTGGCCAGAAACTGGGTCTCAATAAAGTTATAAATTACATGTCATGGGTGGTAGAGATCATATTCAAATGGTCAAAATCTTCAATGTTAAATCTGTAATTGGGTTCATGAGGGAATAGATTTTCATACAATGTTTAATTCTGGCCATCTTTTTGAAAGATCAGTCCATTCTAAATTATTCTTCATTCCTGAAAAAAGTGAGACCAGGATAAAAATGTAAAAACATTAGTTTCTCTAAATCTTATTTAAATAACCAATTTGAATCTTTTAAACCATCTAAGTTTTGAGCAGACTTGCTGAAAATTAGCTAAGCTATGTGTTTATTTTGGGTTTTTATTCCTCTTTTGTTGGGAGCACTCAAATAATCAGCTAAAAGAAGAGCAAATGTTGGTGGCTTTGGGATACAAGCTACTGAAATCAAAATCTACTGCAGAGACAATGGGGAATGTAATTAGATATTCTGTTTACAGAGTGGTCACATTTGTCCATTATGTTACAACACAAGGCCATTCATTTTGGTTTGGCATCAAGGAAGTAATCATGTGAAAACCTGCATTTATTCCACAAATGACTATAATGGGTGAACCACATAAGAAGAGTCAATGCAAAGACTATATGATCATAGAAAAGAAATAAGCCTTCTACAGTTTTGGGAAATTTTTCATCATCAGCTAACCCAATTTTATTTCATAGATTAATTACAACTTGAATTATTTGGAATACATATACAGGAAAACACCCCTTTACATTTCAGTATACTGAAACTTATCTTTATGGTTATTATTTCCCAAATAAAATACACTGAACATAAATGGAAAAATGTATTTTACATGGTAAAGAAAGAATTAAGAATAAATTCAATATTATGAAGATAAAAGTTTATTTATTTTGAGGGTTAAAAAGGCAATTTTATGCAGATACCAAATTTTAAGGAGTTCATTTTTTCTTTAACAATCAACTATTCTTCCCCTTTGACCCATATAAGTTAGCTTTTGTATAAGCTTTTATTCTTAGTAAGAAGGTAAGAGTATATTACTCCAAGCCATATTCTTTCATGATAACAAATCTCAGTGGCTTACCAAGAGTATTTCTGAATTTATGAGAGTTTGCACCTTTGTATGTGCATATGTGTGTGTGATATTTGTACAGATAATCTCCAGGTACACTTTTTATTGAAATACACCAAACCAACCCAAATTGAATTCTAAAGATTAATATTATTCTTAGCATTATCTTATAAAAGTCAATTTACTAAAAGCCTATTTTTATTCATAACCAAGTGTAATTTATGGAAGATTGCTAAAATTTTACAATATTAATTCCAAGTACTACTTCACTGGTTCTCACCAATTTTATAATTTTGAAAATTAATCAACTGCCAAAAAAGTTTAATTCTAAGTGATATTAGAGTTAAATAATGCATGTGTGTTTTATCAGAACAAACTACAGAACTATAAGGAGGCAAATTATCTTTTAAGTGGAATCTGTGTAGACAGAGACTAATCAAAAATCAATAATATGGCTTTAATTTTAAAAGTTAAAGGCTTTACTATCGCCGAGACTCTTTAGATGGGTGTGTGTGTATATAATTCTCCAGAATTATTTACATTTAGACTTATTTGCTTTCTTATACTCAGTACCAGAAGAAGCATTGCTTTTGAAGATTAACTGTGGTCAGAAAAAAATAGAATCACAAAATTATGTTCTTGGTACTTGTTAATTTTACACTCATCTTAGGGCACTGGTGAATCAAACATTTGTGGAGCATTCCCCGTGGATTTTCCGAGCATCTGTGTTGACATCCCAAATAAACTCCAGGGTTATAAAGTTATTTACTCTGGTTTATTGGTTACACCCTTTCCCCTGAATAACTGCTGCTTGCCTTTTGGCTGATAGAGGAGAAACCCAGTTGTTATACATGACCATGCTTTCAGACAGACAGCAAAACAGACCACAGATATAGGATGATGAACTAATGTTCAAATTGATATAATTTTTGAACTATAATATTCAAATTTATATATTATTTTTCTTTATCTCTTCTTATTGTCAATACAACAAAATTAAAAATAAAAACCAAATACAAGTGAAATATGAGCATCGTTAATACAAAGGGAAAGTATGATACATGACTATGTTACAATGCATTCAATATTTTAAGTGACACATATCTTAACTGAAACAGAGACAAATATATTTCATTTCTTGTAACAAGGTAAAAATTAGTTTGTTTATTTTTAGAGAATCTCAAGACTGCTAGTGATTTAGGCATAAACTTGGAACATTTTGTTTAAAGATCCTGCCACTTCAGCTGATCAGAAATATGTCAAATTTAAGAGATTCAGAATGCAGTTGACCCCAAATAAAAACAAAGTTATTAAAATAAAGCCCACATTTTAATACAAACTTCAACATTTTAATTTGTGCTAATGACCTATCTGACTTTTCAGGAAAGTTACCTACTGTACAAATAGAATTATCTTAATAGTGTGGCTTCATATTATAGGATGCCAACTACTTCCAGTATTGATATTAAATCATACAGGGTGCAATGTATGTATACAAAGTCATAAGCAAAAGACGCCTCGAGCTACTACTCTCCAATTATCTAAAAGAAATGCTTCCAGAGTAATTTTAGGAAGAGATGTTAGTACTTACAGGTCATCTAAGGAACAGTCAATCCAAGAAAGGGGAAGCTAGACACATCAGACCACTCACATTAGGAGAGAAACCAGAACTATTCTTGGGTGCCAACCTTCTGACAAATTTCAACAAGAGAACTTTTTTCTTCTCATCAACAAGACTTGGAATGCTTGTTCCCCCACCAACCCCCCAGGTTATTTCACAGTATATTGGTGCTGGGCTACAGATGCCAGGGGTTTGGTAGAAGTGTTTGCATTTTCCCCATGTTTGAGTAAGCAGTTTTTGAAGTGCTGTGGACTAAAAGCCTCCCACCACTAGTCTCCAACCTCCAGCTTTGGGAGAATTGATTATGTCCTCACCCTTCCCCCTAAACTCTTTCCATCTAAATGTAGTGCTGGGCCTCAGGAGGCCTCGGTATACAAAGCTTCTATCCAAGGCTGTCACTTGACTGACAGCAAAAAGGTTACAGGGAGATGGACAGCTGTGTGTAGGTGGACATGGAGAAAAAAGAGAGCTGAGGAGATTAAATCAGAACACAGCAAGGGGAAGGTTCTAAATCACAGACCTTTCCAGATTTAGATGGCTTTAGGAGCTTTAAAGCCAGCTAATCTTATTTTTAATCAAAGTCAGGTTTTTAAAACAAGGATTCAAGTTTATAAATAGATGGATATCTAGAACACATAAATACAAATTGTCAAGTGGTGAAAGAATTGTATTGCTCAAGAAAGCTATCTGTGGAAAGACACAGAGCATCCTGAAATTTCCTCGTCACCTTGCAGTTTAACCTTTGCAGTGATTTCTGCATTGCAAATGTAATTCTTAGAGTCACTTGACAAGTGTGGCCTGCTAAGCACTATGGACACAACTAGACATTCATCAAAGTATCTTAAATGATAACAATCTGGCTGAAAACTATAAAAGTCTCAGGAGAGAACATAATGAGACACACAGAGGAAGTGGAGCCTGGCTTGCCTGAGCTGGCCATTTAAAGGGACAGACTTGATTAACTTCCTGCTGATGTTTAATTACCTCTGGTAGATGTCTCCTGTAATGTAAATAAGCAAGTTGGAGATGCAGAGATGGGGCCTCACTCTCATATATATACTAGAGGCCTGGTGCACAAAATTTGTGCACTGAAGGGGGTTGTCCCTCAGCCCAGACTGCACCTTCTCTATTCTGGGACACCTCAGGGGATGTCCGACTGCCTTCTTACAATCTGGAACTGCTGGCTCCCAAAAGCTCACCTTCCTGTCTGCCTGATCACCCCTTAACCACTCCCCTGCCAGCCTGATTGATGCCTAACTGCCCTCCTCTGCCAGCCTGGTCGCCCCCAACTGCCCTCCCCTACTGGCCTGGTCACCCCTAACTGCCCTCCCCTACAGGTCTGGTCCCCACCAACTGCCCTCTCCTGCTGGCCTTGCTGCCCCTATCTGCCCTCCCCTGCTGGCCTGATCACCCACAATTATCCTTCCCTGCTGACCGTCTTGTGACAGTCATGTTTGACCACATGGGGGCAACTATCTTGTGCGAGGGCATGAGCATCAATTTGCATATTACCCCTTTATCATATAGGATATATATATATATATATATATATATTATATATATATATATATATATATATATATATATATATATATTATTTACTGAATTCAGAGAGGGAGGGAGAGGAAGAGAGAGTAGAAACATCAATGATGAGAGAGAATCATTGATTGGCTGCCTCTTGCATGCCCCCTACTGGGGATCAAGCCCGCAACCTGGGCATGTGCCCTCGACTGGAATCAAATCTGGGACCCTTCAGTCGACAAGCCCATGCTCTATCCACTGAGCCAAACCAGCTAGGGCAGGACCTCACTCTTAAAGCTCACATGTGTTGGAATCCCTCTCATTATCACTTGTGCAGGTTTGTGTTCAAATTGTTTTAATTCAGAGCTGCAGGAAATATAAGGGTGAGAGATACTTAAAAGAGATGACATATATTATCCCACTTGTTAATCCTGAAACTAACATGAAGTATGAAATCTCAGGAAATAAGTCTTACCTAAAATATTATCTATAATAATAGAAGTGTAATATGCTAATTATACCAGATGACCTTCTAAACGACCTTCCAGATGAAGCTGTAGCTGTGGGGGCCAAGCCCCTTGCACCAATTTCATTCATCGGGGCTTTAGTATTTCATATAAATGTCCTTTGTAGAAAACTTATTTATCCAAAACTGGGAAAACTCAGTCTCTAATTCAAATGGAGATGGTTAATGGTCGCCTTCCTAGAAGGCAACTTTCATACACAGTCACAAATTTAAATAATAAATCTCATGGGAATACCATTCTTCATTTTTAAATATATATATTTTATTGATTTTTCACAGAGAGGAATGGAGAGGGACAGAAAGTCAGAAACATCAATGAGAGAGAAACATTGATCAGCTGCCCTGCACACCACCTATGGGGATGTGCCTGCAACCAATGTACATGCCGTTGACCGGAATCGAACCTGGGACCTTTCAGTCTGCAAGCTGATGCTCTATCCACTGAACCAAACCAGTTTCGGCCATTCTTTATGTTTTACTGCCTATTTTAAAACTCCTCTCATTGTCCAGAAAAAAGAAAACCAGGGGTGTGTACACATAGAATTGAATGAGAAGAAAAATAAATAATTGAATTGATATACTTTAAATGTCAGCCTGAGTCAAATGATCCATTACTAACTGAATTTCTTTTTACCTCCCTACTTCAAATAACTTATTGTTTGCCTGAATTGAGGCCAGTTTATTTGTGCAGAGATAGTCAAGGTCTAAGAAAAAGTGATTCCACATATAAATAAGTAGAAGAGGGCTGATAGCAGAATACACGTTGTACAATGTATGTTTTTGCATAAATTCTTGAGTTAGCATTCATCTTATATGAATTGTTCATTTTTTTAAACATCATATGTCCAGAAAGTCCCCAAATAATACAAGTTCTAACCAAACCATGTTTATGAATTTCACTTTTATATTTCTTTATATAAGGAACTTGTTTATATTCAATTGATTTTAATAACATTAGTTTATAGTGGTTCTCAAGTAAAATAAAATTTTCAGCAAAGCTTAAGCTATGTTTCTTGGAGGTTTGACAGTTTCTTCTTTAGTTCTTTAAGTAAATGATCAAGAAGCATAATCTTTTGACGGCAAAAAGCTTTTCTTGTTTACTAATTGGCATGAATGAATAGGTTAAAGAAAAAATATATAAATACGATTTCAAAAGTACCATTTTCATTATAGTATGCTAATAAAGTTCTATTATGTAAACAAGTATTTAAGGGTTTATATTTAACATAAAAATACATTATCTGTCAATTTAGACATCTTTAAAATATACAGAGATCTTTTTAAAGTACAAAATAAATGTTTGGGATGTGAGTCTGC
The DNA here is from genome assembly GCA_027563665.1 of Antrozous pallidus. Lineage (NCBI taxonomy): Eukaryota > Metazoa > Chordata > Mammalia > Chiroptera > Vespertilionidae > Antrozous > Antrozous pallidus. The sequence goes on along the minus strand of CM050508.1, from coordinate 25,200,300 downwards.
TTTAGACAATGGTAGAGGAAAGAAAGTTAGGTTCCCAAACTTAACAGTATCATTTATAGTAAATCATTAATTATGTTCATGGTCATTTTGGCTTTTTTTCTTACAGCATTTCATTGCAATTACACATTGTATTTCAGAAGGGGGAAAAACGTTGTTACAGTATTTTTCATAAATTGGTTCTCTAACCAAATAATTATTTCTCTTCTAAAAATGGTTTAAAATTGTATGAGTTTATGTTATTTCTATATAGTATCATTAGTTTTTCATCATAAACAGTTGTAATTTCAAAAGCTCTTTTAATGACCATAAATCAACATAGCTATTACATAGTAAGGTATTTAATGGCTAAAATATTGAATAGCTGTAACTTGAAGGTTTATGTAGGTATTTGGAGTTAGAATGAGTGGAGACCACTTAACAAATCCTGTATTGAAGGCTTCCAAGTAAAAAGCATTTTGCATTTCTTTGGAGGCATGCCTTTCATGCATAAAAAATAAAACAGTTTTAATATTTAACTCATATTCCCAATGCAGCCAAAACCATAAACATTATCTTCTCTGAATTCCCTCTGAAATAGGTTCACCATCTCTACAAAATGTTTAATTCTAGGGATCTGGAGTTTTGCAGGAATAAACTGAGTGTCTTCCTCTCTTTCTCCCTCCCTCTCCCAGGCTCCAGGAGAGAGAAAGTTTCCTCAGGGTTTGTGCTCAACTCTCACATCCCCTTGTGGTGGGTGCCATGCCTGGTCAAGGCTGGGAAGGAATCTTTGATATCTTAAACATGTGCTGCTTGGCACTTAGTAGATGTTTGAGAAATGTTTGTTAGAATTGAACAGAACTGTTGGTACAGTACCAAACTTTCAAAAAAGTCTTGCTCCCTTGAGACGCCCAACTTTTCTTTCTCTTCCTTTTCTGTCTCAGTGACTCCAAAAGACTTTTCCTATGGCTTGCTCTCATCCTTCTGATTCATCAAGATTTGAGCTCTGTGGCCACGTTTCCCATTCAGGTTGAAAGGCCTAACAAGAGTCCTGCTTCTTTGCAAAGAAATTGCATCAAAGCCTTCACACTAAAGGGTGAAATCTTCAACAGGACCCTCTGGGAGCTTTAGGAAGTCCAGCAAATGTTCTTTTGGATTGTTATATGACAGGTAATAATCTTATGGTTGGGAGCATTCTTGTTTGTTTGTTTGTTTGTTTGTTTGTATCTGACAAAGGTGAGCATTTCATCAGGCAAACCTTTGGTTACTTATTACCACCAATATTAGACTTGATGGTAGGAATTTTGATTTGCTCATATCTTGTTTCACTTAATTATTTTTGAGACTACTATTTTTGGAGACAGGTGCAATCCCTATGTTTGAATGCAGTTGAGTCATCTAGTAATGTGAGCTGAATGTGAACAACGAAAGAAGGGAATAATTTATAATTCATTTCCTCCCCTACTCTGGGAGGTGATGAAATAAAGCATTCTCTTCTCATGGAGTACACAAGGTTAATCAGAGTGCCTCGCTGCCTCGTGGTAGGGATGATTCAAGCTGAGTAAATTATTTTCCATTTAATAATATTAAAATGCTAATGCTAACTGGATAGTATAAATGATTAATATTAAATTATTAACTATTAGATAATTCTTAATGAAATGTTACTTGAGTAATATTTCATAATAATAACTGCCTACCTACATATGTCAGATAACTATACTCTAATGCTCTTCAAAATTCATTCCATATTTAGAAGAATCACATAACAACTACAGTTCACAGATGAGGAAATCACATCTCAGAAAGGTTAGGTAACTTACCCAAAGACACACAGCTAGTAGAAGACCCGTCACAAATTAAACCAGGGATGTCTGTCTTGAAAACCCTGATTCTGGGAACGACATTGGAGGCTCCCTTTATTGAGTAAAAAAAAAAAAAAAAAAAAAAAAAAAGACTAAAGTCCATCTAACTTAGCTAAAAATTCTGGCAGAGCGTGTCTAGTAAAAGGCAGAGTGGGTTCACCTCATTCTCACCCTCTCTCCAGTCTTCCGTGCATTCTCTTTTTCATTGCTTATTTGCCCACAGGTCAAAGGCCCTTTTCTCATTACTTTGGTGAAAGTGGCCCTCCACTTAGCAGTGAAAACTCTGGGAGATGTGGTGCTATTTTAAAATGTCTTTAGAAATTATTTAAAATTCAACCTTAATTCAACCTAGCATTTAAAACATCCTTTGCAGCTCAAGTCGTTGTTATAGATACTGTACAAAAAGAAAAATTTGCAAATTATTTAATGTTTCTTGAGCTTATGAGCATATATATTTTGATATATCTCTTAATGGATTCAAAGAAAACCTCAAATTCTTACAGCAGTTGGGGGAGGAGGACTTTTTAAAATCAAGAGTCAAGCTAATTTATCTTAAAAGTAGGTGACTTAGGTACTTCTTGAAAGTGTGGTATTCTGTTGCATGCTTGTGACTTTACTGGACAATTGATTTATAGTAAATGCTCTCAAATGTTTGAAAAGTCCTGAGAGTTTCCCAATGAAGTGGAAGGTTCTGCATTTGATAGTATACCAGAGCCACCATCATATTTTCATTGTTACCATATTTTTAGGAATAATGCTGTATGTTAGATTGGAACATTTGTCCCCTAGGTAGTCAGGATGGATAGAAGAATTTTCACCAGCTCATTTCTGATCTTCGCCCAGAAATGATTTCAAGAGGAAGTTGTAGTTCAGTTTTTCCGAGTTCGCATTTCCTGCCTCGTGGTTCCCCAGATTATAGGGCTACTCTAAAGCCTAGAAAGGGATATGGAAAGGAAAATTGGAAGGAAAAAGGGTATGGCACTGAATGTACCCTAGCAAACGAGCCTTGCTTTCAGGCAGCTGTGGCTGGGAAGCCTTTGTTTAATACTCAGAGTGTATATGGGGGCGGGGAGGGGGGTGGATGGTACATGTTTTAGAAATTTTATTATTTTTAAGGAGGCAGGCAGTCAATTTTCCATTTCAACCATGCAAAACTAAGGTTCTTGCAAAGAGGCAACCAGCTACTATTGTTTGAAATGTTTTAAACGGAATTCTTTTCTCTTCTGAGTCTGGGCCAAATGACAGCAACCAATTCTCATCTTCCTTTCCCCCTGAAACCCAGGCGGAAACATGAAAGAAGGGAGAAATGCATTCCTTAAAGGAATCTGGGCATTTACTTTAAATAATTTATATACGCACATACGTATACCGGTATATTCCCCATGTGCATTCTCCCCCTTTTTACTCGGGTGAAAGCAGCAGTTACAATAACTGAAACCCACATCCTCATACTGTGACATTTCAGCAGGTCTTGTACTGAGAAGCCAAAATGCCTGGAGCTGCGCAAGCTGTCTCTCTCTCTCGTCCACGGGTTCACAGCGACTGCCCAGCGCGCTCCCGGAAAAGTTGCCCACCTGGTTAGCCCGGGTCTGAGTTTGCACGAGTGAGTCACGGAGGAGACACGATGTGCTACGGAGGCCAATAACCTGAAATCGTGGCCCCAACCTGCTCTTTCGTCCACACCGACTTGCACCCCACCCTTGCTATCTAGGATTCCTTTTTTGGGGGGGAAACAGCAAGTATGAGCTTCTCCTTGAAATGTTTTTCCGATTCCGTAACCCGTTGGCTAGAAGCGCGACAGGACAGGGCTACCGGGTTCTCTGCACCGCTGCTAGCCACTATACCTAGCGGGGGCTGGGTGCGCCAGGAATGGGCGGGTCGATGAAAAGATACCGCACCCAGAACACACACCTCCTTTCTCCTGGCTGCGGGATGCCGGTAGCGCGCTTCGGTCTTTGTCCGCTCGCCCTTGAGCAGGGGGCCGCGCACTCCCGAGGATGGCCGGCAGGTGGCGCAGTGGGTTCACGATAAGCCGCTGCCAGGAAAAGGCTCTTGCACCTCCCGGAGGTCGCCCTCCCTCTGGGACCCCGGCTCAGGAGGAAAACCCGGCCCAATCCCGGAGGGAGAGAGAGGAGGCGCAGCCTGGGAGAAAGGAAGGAGGGGAGGCCTCTTCTGAGATCGAGAGCCCTGCAAACGTCTGGAGAAATGCGCCGAGCCGCGATGGGGTCCAATTCCCCAGCTACTTTGCTCTCTGAGGATGGCGCTCAGGTGGCTGCGCCTGCGGCCAGAGTTTGGGGGACAGATCAGGGCCAAGTGGCGCCTGCGCCCCTGGAAAGTCAACAGTGACCCCGGGGCACCTCGGCAGGGGCAGATGAGCAGATCTCTGCGGGTCCCGCTGCCCACCAGCGTCTCCCGGGAAAGGGGGGAACTGTCGGGCGGAGCACAGAGTTGCCGCAGCCGCTCCGGGCAGCTTCCGAGTTCCCATTTGCGAAGTCCGGTCAGCGGTGGGCCACCGCGTTCCCGCCTAAGCCCTTTGCTTCTAGTACCTGCGTCTGGGACTTGCCAGGTCGGGTTCCATGGACTCCCGCCTCCCTTCCCCCCACGGCAAACACACCGTTGGCTCCCTGCCGGCAGGGCCATCCCGGAGCGCCTGGTCGCGCTGGGGAGTCTGGACCCGGGTGAGACCACAGGGAGGGGGGAAGGGATCCCCGGGTGAGCGCCGAGAGCGGGCCAAAGGGGCTGGCTTCTCCGTCGCTAGAAAGTCATTCGTTCCGCTCCGGAGCTGAGACAGTGACTGAGCCCAGGCGCTGCACTAGACGATGGGGACCGGTTAGGTCGCTCTCCAGGCATCTCTAGATTCTAGGGGGTCTGGGGAAGGGAATCAATCAAGCCGCAAAAGCCCCTCCAACGAGCATTTCCTAAGGAGATGCGCAATGAAGACACGAAACAGGGCCGGCTAGGGTAGCAAAGGGAGGCTGTGCCGGGCTCAGGAGTGCGTGTGCAGCCCCGGCCCCGGCGCACGGGACCCACACGCTTCGACCCGCGGGAAAGAGCAACAGCAAAGAGGCCAACTTTATACTTATTTCCTTCCAAGAAAAGGACCTTTGCCTCCCCAGACCGTCCTGGGGGGAAGAGGAGATTGCCAACCTTTCCTCGGGCTCTCCCCAAACCCATTCAGAGACTTTCTAAGCTCCCTCCCCGGCCCAGGGCTGGACTCCTGAGGTCTGGGGACCTCTTCGCCTCCCTCGGCAGGGGCAGGGGCGGGGTGGGGGTGGGGAGGACCCACGCAGATCTGGCCCCCTCAAGCCCGGGGAGCCCCGAGGGGCGGGGACTCAAGGCGGGCTCGGCTCCGCGGGGGCGGGGCCAGGCCGCCGGGTCTGCGCCACTATTGGCCGCGGGCCCCGGACTGGCGGGTGGGCGTCACGGGCCGGGCCCACCCCCTTGGCAATGTCCTCAGCCTGCTGCACTCCTAACTTAAGCATTTATTCCACTGGGATAGACGCGGTAAGGAGCAGCGTTGGCACCGGCGAACCATGGCTGGGATTTTCTATTTCGTCCTCTTTTCGTTTCTCTTTGGGATTTGCAACGCTGTCACCGGTTCCAGGGTGTACCCCGCGAACGAAGGTGAGAGTGGGGCGGCTTTTCTGCTGTCGGGGACAGAGAGGGGACGACCCGCGGGTGAACGTTTCCTCCGGAGCGTGAGGCCGGAGGGTGTTGGGGGGCGGAGGGGGGCGAGGGTGGAGGGAGAGGAAGGGATCCTCGGGTGAGCGGTGCTCACAGACTCGGGAGAAAGGAGCGGGGGACAGGGGATCCGTCAAGAGGAGGCACGGGAAGGTCGAGTGTCCTGACCCGGGCGGTAACCCGAGCTTGCGGCGAGCCTGCCCAAGTTTGTAGCGAAAGGACAAAGTTTGTCAGCATCCCGCGGGGCCGGTGGGGAGCGCCCCGAGGGGGCTACGCGGGAGCCAAGGCTGGGCTTAAAAATGATAACTCTGTGGCCCACGCCCTCACTACCACCGCTTCCCCCCACCCAGCCCCAGTCGGTGGGGAAACGGAAGCCTGGAGCCCGGTCTGGGCTTGGTGCTGCCGAGTTCCTAGGGAAGCCGTGCGAGCGGGGGTCTCTGCAAAGTTTCCCGAGCCCTGCGTTCCCGGGACCGGGCTGCGGAGCCTCCCCTGCGCAGCGGCGGCGGGGCGGCTCGCCGGCTGCCTGTGTGACCTGATTTCCAGCATCCGGCGGCAGGCACCTCTCCTCCCGCTGGGCTCCGCTCCCCGAGGTGCGATCGCTGGTCTAAGGGGCCCACGCTCCTCAGATCGCCCCGCAGACCTGGGCACCCTGCCGGCAGGTTAAACGTACTCGAGCGTTCGCTTTTCGCCCCGGAACTGTGCCCTGGGTTAGTTTGGAGAGAACGTGCGGGACCGATCGGACCCGTCTCGTCGCTCAGTGTGCGACGCGTCTGTTGGGACAAGCTAGAAGGATTGTGTATGGGTGTCTGCGTCGGGGAGGTGGGGGTGGATCACTTTAGTTTCTGACGATCTCGGAGAAAAGCGAGCTGAGCGTGCCTGCGTGTGTGCGTGTGTGTGCATAGGTGCCTGCGCGCGAGGACAAATGCGTGTCGGTGGCGCGTGAGTGCCCGCGTGTCGGCGGGGGACTGTGTCTCTGGGCGCGAGTGCCCTGATGGCACGCGCGTGTGTTCCGGCGAATGCGCGCATCAAGCCTTGCATCTGTCTCGCCTACTCTTTCCCCCTCCCTACCCCTTACCTCCCCCATTCCATCCACCCATTCATCCAGCCAGCCAGCCAGTTCTTCATTCGTCCATCTCTCTGGCTCCGTCCCTCCATCCCTGTGCAATCTATCATTTCTCCTGTTCCGAAGGAGGGAGCCAAAACCCAACTTAGCCTTGGCTGGGCAGCGGGTACTCAGAGTTCGCCAGACGAAGGCTTGGATAGATTCACACACCTGCCGGCAGACACTGCTTGCAAGAAAAGGGGCGCTCTCTCACGCTCTCCCCCTCCTCCCTCCGTCCGACGTGGCTCCAGGTGCCATCGCGGCCCCTGCGGCTCCTTGGTCCCCAGGGTCGATTCTCTTCTCAGAGTCTGGATCCCGCGTCCCGCTGGCTGCTTGGTGCGCTTGTTAGGACGTCCCCTAAGACTCACTGCACCAGATGCAGAGAATTTCTTTTTTTACCAGTTTCTTGCTTTTTCTTTTGAAAGCAAAACTTGGGAGCCCTAGACACAAAAAGGTGCTGATGGAGCGATAGGCTGATGTAGAAAAGGGGGGAGGGAGTCACCTCCCTCTCGAACCCCTCCTCCCCCTTAAAAATTAATTCATTTTGTTGCTTTTTATTCCCATCACGTTTCCTTTTCTCCCGTTTACCCTCCCTTTCTACTCCCTCCCTTTTTTTGTAAATTGGGTCTTATTGTTCCCTTTGTGTCCCTAATCCACCTTACATAAATCCGAATGGATGTAGCGGGCTTTTCTCTAGGGACCCAGATGAGAGAATGAGGCCGGTGGTGGGGGCGCAACTCTGGGCGGGGGAGACCAAGGGAAGGCTCTACACTTTAAAATAATTAACAGATCCCAGGAATTCAGGTTGTTTGGGCGGGGGTGGGGGGAGACCAGGAGAAAGAGAGGCAGATTTTAACTCCTTGACTTCGTGGTGAAATGAGAGGGGAAATGGTCAGAATACAGAGGCCTGGGGGTCACATTGAGAGTTGGGGTGCACAAGGGCAAAGGGGAAGGCTTCCTCTTCCCACCCCTCCCCCATCCTGAAGAGCCAGCCTCACCGATCAAATTAATAACCCGGTGGTTCCTTTGAGTGGTTCCTTTCGATCCGCAGGCCTGCGGATCTCGGTGGGAAAAAGAACGTGGAAAGAGAGGTTAGGAATTGCGCCCTTTTCAAGGTCTTAGGTGCCTAGGCCTGCTCCAGCCTGGGCGGGGCCCAGCGGCTCCTAGCCGCGCTCCCGATTCCTAATCTTTGATGCACACGCTTAGGTGTGTAACACTAGCACATTAAGTCTTCTGCAGACCTAAAATTCAAACCAGTGACTTCCTCTTGGGTGGAGGAGGAGTCTCTGATTGTCCTCTAAAAGACCTGGGGAATCATTCAGTTCATTTGCATTCTAATTCTAGGCGTCTGCCATCTCTCCCACCACACCCCCTTTGAAACTTTGATATTTAAAAAAAGCAGCGAATACCACTACCAAGGCCGATTTATTTGGTGGTAGGGGAGGGAGGAAGTGCTCTCGGAGAGAGCCTTTTCATGACCCTCTGAGCACTCTCAGATAGAATTCACTTGTGGCTCTGTCACCATGATGATGAGTTATGCGGTCATCTGAAACTTGTAAAAACAAATAACTCCAGGAGACACCAGACAGAGATGAATGCAGATTTTGCTCTGGAGTGCAACTGCCCTACATAGATATATTTATTTTTTGAATTGTACTTGAGATTCTCTATTCATCCTTTTTAGAAAATGAATCAACTGAGTCCTGGGATGGAATTTTAAATGCTCAGCAAGTTAAATAAATAAGAACTTGCAGATTTAAAGAGGGGAGAAGATCAAGTGAGTAATGATTATTTACATAAGTGAGACCAAGTTTAGGTTTGATCAGAGTTGGATATGCGCACCCTCAGCACATATGGAAACGCTCAGGCAAATGGTTTTTGTAGTATTGGCTTTTGCAATTGGAAATTAATCTATTTTTCTTTCTTTTTTTGTAGTTACCTTACTGGATTCCAGATCCGTTCAGGGAGAACTTGGGTGGATAGCGAGCCCTCTGGAAGGAGGGGTAAGTTCCGAGTGGCTCTCTGCTCCGAAGGGTAAAAAAGGAGTGATTAGCAACTTTCTGAAAGTCCTAATGGCTTGATTCTTGTTGATTGTGGTGAGGGGGTCAGATTTCCGCCATGGCCTATGAAGTGAATTACGCTTTGTTGCAGAAATCCTATACTCCCCTTGGATGGGCCTGTCATGGTAGAACTAGAAACCAAAAGGGCAGAAAGGGTTTTCAAAATTAGGAGATCAGTAGAGGCATCGACTTAGATGCCTATTTAAAACTAACATCCCAACAAAAAAGGCAATCTGGGGATCTAATTAGAATTGATGCCTATGTCACTGTCACTGTGATGGCCATGAAGTTCTGACAGGGTTCATGTTAGAGCAACTGCTCTGTTTCCAGGTGAGGAAAATGAATAAGTAAAGATACTAGGGAGAAAACCCTGCTCATTGTCCCAGACACAGGTTCCGTTCTATGCACAAACTGCAGGAGCTCCTTACCTTGCTGTTAGGACCAGCTTAACTCAGCTGCTGCCCTCTTGCACACTGAAAGCCTTAGGAACTCGTGCCCCCTGCACAGTACATGCAGCAAGCATCAAAGCTTGAGCATCAGTGGGGCTAAATGTGAAAAGTTTAAGTATTTGAAGTCTTGGATCTTTGGTACTGGGAAGGCTGCGTTATAAGCATGAGAGAGAATGCAGTGCTCATTTCTTCTGGAATTTGCCATCACTGCCTCCATTGGAAGATTAAGAGACTAGAAGTAGGTCAATGAACACATTCTCTCACCTCAGCCTTACCCCTTAATAACAGGTCAAAATGAATTCATTTTTTTTTGGGGGGGGGAATCAGTACAATATGTATCTTTGGTTTCTGCCAAATTGGAATAACTCTCAGGTTTTTAAAAAATTAAGCATATCAGCCCACCTCTACATTCTTGATAATCTATGACTAAGTCAAATGATTAGAAACAATAGAGATGAAAGGAATTTGAGTCTTTACCAAGCAAAAATTGTAATGCCAACACCCACTGGTGCTTCAACCATTGCATAATCAATAAAAGATGAAAAGAAAATAGAAATGCATAGAAACTGTTACAGAAGATGAGTTTAAAAAATAAGATAAGAAACAATCATGAAAATGGAGAATTTTAGGATTTTTCCAAAGCAATTCTCATAATCCACTTAAATGTAATGGAGATTGCCCAGCCTTCCTGTTTTTCTGCCTGAACTTGACTGTAGTTAGTTGGATCTCTGCTGAAAAATTCCAGTCTGCCCTCAAAACCATTTTTTTAAAGGGAGGGAGAATGATTGGCAGGCTTCTGGCAGTGTAGACAGGCTGTATTCACCGCTGATTGCAGGCAATTGCCCTCATCCTTTGAATGCGAAGAAAGGTACAGCTTTATCTTGTGAGAGTCAGACTCTTGTTAATCCTATACCCTGGAAAGGTCACTGATTCAGGAAGACTTTCCCATGCTACACTAGCGCTATTGCTCTGTAGGTTGAATGTATTAGAACTGTCTGCTCAATTGAGGATGGAAAGTATTAGTACTTGTATTAAAATCTTTAATGAGCCTTATTTTTCTTACTGGTTGCTCTTAAGCTTGAAGAGAGAATGCATCAAGTATGACTTTGGATTTGACTTGTTAACACTAAATATACATGGACCTATTAAAAGCAAGGAGTGACACTTTTTTTTTTTTCTTTTAGTACAGTCTATGGTCTATCTAGTTTCTGGAAAGCTTTTACTGCAATTTAATATGCTGTAGACTCCACACCCACCCCCACTTCCCAAATTGCTGAAAAAGCACCTGGTCACTTTTTCTAGACACAAAACTTTTCTTGGTTGTCTTGAAGTCTTTTTTAAAAAAATGGTATTATGCATACTGATTGTTGTATAAAACCCAGACTTTCATGGGCTGAGTGAAAATAGTTTTTTCCTTTCCTTAAATATTATGTGTGTAGCATTGTAAGTATTATTGTGAGGAGTCAGAAATGAAATTTTACTTGTGCATAAGAGAAATAGTCTTTCCAAGATACATACCAGGTAGTAGCCATTGAGGTATTAGGTACCAAATTATAAAATGTAATTAATCTCTAGATTTTGTATTTGAAGAGGATTTTATCAGGCTTAGAGTGATGGATGAATTGGAAAGTCTACTGAGTAGGAATACATTGGCTTCAAAAGTTCTTTTTAGCCAAGAGGAGAAAAGTATATTTGAGTCTTTTGATTATTTTGAGACATCTTCACTGGAAACTTAGGATTACAGTTTTGTTCAATAATGACCTTTATTTATTGTTGTTGCTATAGTTATTTTTTTTTTTTAAGAAAGCTTATTTGACAATGCAGTCAGAAACAATTCTCTTGTTTTTCCATCAGAACAACTAAACTAAACATGAAAATAATGGAAAATGATGGCTCCTGATGGCAACATTAGAACAAAAACCTAATTTCTTGGTGGTGCTCATTTAAAGGAGTATATTGAGTTTCTGACATTGATTGTAAAATACAAAACTAAAGGGAGATTTGTCATTGTTATGGTGAATTGATAAGTGCATTTAGACAATCAAATTCAGGCTGGAGAATTCACATTGCATGTGAATTATCCTGTATGAATTTTGTGGAGCTACCCCTATGTACTTTCATTTACATTGATAAATGTGTTTTTCTATATTTTCTTTGTTCTGAGATGAGAAACATGCTGAGTAGGTTTTTGTTTTGTTTTTGAAGATGGGGATCTATTTTTGCATTTACACAAATTTCCCCAAATAAGTAAATTATTGGTGATTTATTAGTTAGTGGGTAAAAAGAAATTTTAATCACCACAGGGTACTTATCCCTCCCAGTTCCCACTTTTATAATGGTGGTAGATGAAAGGGATAGAGAATTTTATGCATTATGGCCTTTCACATAGTAACATTTCCACCCATTAACAGTTTTTCAATGCACAAATAGGAAACCCATTAAAAGATACAGTATGATTCTATGTACTCATTTTTTTTTTTTGGATGGAGGTTTAAGTGGAGCATTTCTACAACATACATTTTTTAAAAATTATTTGTTCTTTTAATTATATGCACGTGTTAGATATTTAAGCTGACTTATACCAGATCTGTATAAATGTACTACTGCAGATATCAATGAAGAGCTCTGTAGGACCCCCAAAACCATCTTGCTTCTTTTAGGATTATTTTTTAAAGCACGGCAAGAGTAAAATGACCACTGTAGTCATAGTGAATTCAAACTGTCCCACTATCAGAATCTTCGTTAGGAAGTAAATTGCAACTCTACCACCCTTTTCAAATTTCTTGAGCTTTTAATCACAAATACTACTTAGTATTTTGCTTTCAATACCCTTCGAGTATATAGAAGCAAAGTATGTATGCACTCTTGTTTACTTATGTGCATATGCTTTAAAAATAAGAACAATATAAACATTTAATTGAATGCACACCTTTGAAAAGTGTCCTACCATTACAAATGACAGCATATTTGAGAAATCCAACCAGGAAGTTTACTCTCTATCTTCCCTGGATTACCAAAACCAGAATGGTGAGATTTTCTTCCCCCCTTTAAAGAGTAGTGACAGTGCCAAAAGAAAAGAAAAAAATCCACTGACATTTTTTTAGGTATTAGAGAGCAAAGTTCTGACAGGAGCACCACTAATTAACTGATAATTGTCTTCCTTTGGCAAGCTTTCCTCTTCCTGCTCTTAATTTGCAGGTTTCTGTTCAGTTGTTGAAACAATACACATACTAGTTTTTCATTTATGAGTAAATTTGAACTGTTGCCACTTGAAATTGTAGCTGTTGTAATAGGTGAAATTGAGGTTGTTAGACCACCACAAGGAACTGCTGAGAGCTCTTAAGTAATAAATCCACTATTGCCTCTGGATTAAAGCAAAAGAATGAAACAATTTAAAAAAGCAAAAATATTCCTGCAATAAAATACTGCCTTATCTTCTCCATAACAGGCTTTATCCGTGAGGACTGGTGCTCAATAGTTTTCTTAAAAAAATAAAAATAAAAAATAAAAAAAAATGTATATATATTATTGATTTTTTACAGAGAGGAAGGGAGAGGGATAGAGAGTTAGAAACATCAATGAGAGAGAAGCATTGATCAGCTGCCTCCTGCACACTCCCAACTGAGGATGTGCCTGCGACCAAGGTACATGCCCTTGACCAGAATTGAACCTGGGACCTTTCAGTCCACAGGCCGACACTCTATCCACTGAGCCAAACCCGTTAGGGCTCAGTAGTTTTCTTATTGAAAAAAATAATAATAATAATTGAAGTTGTATGGGAGTAAATGGGGTTGACAGATCCTGGTGTGATGAAATGTTGTGATTGATACGTTTTCTTCGGATCTTTGCAGTGGGAGGAAGTGAGTATTATGGATGAAAAAAACACACCCATCCGAACCTACCAAGTGTGCAACGTGATGGAACCCAGCCAGAATAACTGGCTCCGAACTGACTGGATCACCCGAGAAGGGGCTCAAAGGGTGTACATCGAGATCAAGTTCACCTTGAGGGACTGCAATAGTCTTCCAGGCGTCATGGGGACTTGCAAGGAGACGTTTAACCTGTACTACTACGAATCGGACAACGACAAAGAGCGCTTTATCCGAGAGAGCCAGTTCGCCAAGATCGACACCATCGCCGCTGATGAGAGCTTCACGCAAGTGGACATCGGCGACCGAATCATGAAGCTGAACACTGAGGTCCGGGATGTAGGGCCGCTGAGCAAAAAGGGGTTTTACCTGGCTTTTCAGGATGTGGGCGCCTGCATTGCCCTGGTGTCCGTCCGCGTGTTCTATAAGAAGTGTCCGCTCACAGTGCGCAACCTGGCCCAGTTTCCAGACACCGTCACAGGGGCTGACACGTCCTCGCTGGTGGAAGTCCGAGGCTCCTGTGTCAACAACTCAGAAGAGAAGGATGTGCCAAAAATGTACTGCGGGGCAGACGGGGAATGGCTGGTGCCCATTGGCAACTGCCTCTGCAATGCTGGGCATGAAGAGCGGAATGGAGAATGCCAAGGTAAGACGAGCCATATTGTACTTTCCATTAGGGCTCAGTGCACGTAATTAAATCAGAGATGCGACTGAATGGAGTAGAGCCAGTAATTAGCAGCCCCTGAGGGATGTGGTGGGACAGAGGGGTCTAATGAGTAAGTGCTGTAGCTCCAGGTGGCAAGGCCGGGCCCGTTCTGATCCCGACGATGTAAATGATGCTGCTATAATGAGCAGAAGGCCAAACATATTTGCTATCGGGCACTTAGATCTGCACTGGCTAGATGTGTCCTCGGAAATGTAAATGATCGAGCTGAAGAAATGAGATTGATCGATCCTTCTTTAAAGAGACTGGACAGATGTTCAAACCGTAGTACAGACTTGGTAAGAATGGTAACTATCTCTGGTTGTGTGTATATGTACATAAACAATTTACATGAGAAATATAAATTGTGTTGTTTCAAATCTGAAGCTGTGTGGGGAATGTCCAGTGTCCCCTGTCTTTTAGAATGACTGTTTCAAGTGCATTTGTCCCACTGAGCACCCATCAAACCGGGTCCCTAAGAGAAATTAATCTTGATGAAAGACCTTTCTTTCCCCCGAGAGGTGATAAGGAACTAGCAAGAGTCTTCTTATTTCATCTATGATCAGAGGTGACAGTAAATTGGGATTCATTCGGTTACTGAGTGTTTGAAGAAATCTCAGTGTTTTTATCATGTTAATATCTATGCAGCTTATTATGTGTTTTTTTTTTCTCGTCACCTAAAATACAATGTATGCAGTTCCTTCTTCCCGAATGTCCCCCTTTCTGTCAGAATACTGAGAATTTTGTAAAGTTTTTATTTCTCTTTAAAAAAGCCTTTTTTTCTGAGTAAGGGATGAGAGTAATTCATTTGTATATGGATTGTTCATGTCATGTGTAGCTTAAGGTTTTTAAAAAAATCAGTTATCCAAGGTTTTATTTTTGTTAGCTATTTATTTTTAGTGGTTATCAATAGTTTGCTGCTGCCAATTTTATTAGGATTAGTACTAAACAGTGTAACTCTGGTCCCATCTAGGCAACAGATCAGATTAATCTTTTCTCGGGGGGATTGTTGAGCTGTAGACTGGATTGCCCATGGTTCACCTGATTTGGTGATTAAAGAGCCTGAAATAACTGCCTGCCAAACAATTTGTCTGGCATTTCAACCATCTTAATGACACGGTGGGATTAACTATGTATAGGGCAATCCACTTGACGGACTGGAAATCAAGTATAATAACCTAGAAAAACTGCAGTTTTGATAATTTGGTGTCATACAGTTATGATTTCATAGTTTATAGATTTCTAAAGTGTCATTCTTGATTTGCTTGCAGTTATTTTTTGGAGTAGCTAACAATAAATCTCTTTTAACTTCATTGTAAATAAAGCAGAATAAAGGCTGACTACCATTTCTGTTGACCTAGCGTGAAAAGGTAAATTTTTAAACTAGATAACTTGTAAGATGGAATTTAAAGGCATATTTTGCCATTTTGTTTGCTGTTGGCTTAGCAACTATAAGATAACCTATACCAAAGTGAAACCTTAAAGTATATTCTACTATCAATTTTAGAAAGTGTAAGAATGCATTGTTATTGGCATGTGAATTATAATAATCATAGAAGGAATAGTGAAATTAACAGGGTGATGACACCACATCATATTTTAGAGAAAATTATTTTGCCTTTTCTATTTTTCTAAGATAGACTATGCACATCTTCACATGCAAGATTTTTGTATATATTTAAAATATATATTGTCTTCCGTTTCCTGCTCAAATGGTCACATGGCTGGCATTAGAATCTCTCTGTATTAATGTCATTGATTTTCAATTGTCACCGAGCCTAATAACTCATCCGCTGCTTCATTGTGAAACCCCTTGACAGCTTTACAACCCAAATTAGAAGGAAAAGAGAAAAAGATGGAGGGGGAAATGAATGTAAAGTCAATTGAACATGTTAGTAGTTTGTTTTATGGAAATAATCTTGGGATTCTAGTTAATCATGTAGCTCATGGAAGGGGAGGAGCTCCAAGTTTTAGGTCTAGTCCATTTCTGAGCAAACTGTTCCTAACACAGGATCAGATATTTAATGGAATGGGAAGATCAGTTGAGCCATTTTTGAGAATCTTTAGTGTTTCCACATCTGCTCTCCATATATTTCCTTTGCTAAGCGTAAAGTGACTAACTCGACCTAGCTGATTTGGCTCTGTAGATAGAACATCGGCCTGCAGGCTGGAAGGTCCCAGGTTCCTATTCCAGACAAGGGCACTCGGCTGGGTTGCAGGTTTGATCCCCAGAAGGGGGCATGCAAGAGGCAGCTGATTAGTGATTCTCTCTCATCATTGATGTTTCTATCTCTCCCTCTCTCTACCTCTCTGAAACCAATAAAAAAATATTTTTTTAAAGTTTTAAAAAATAAAGTGATTAACTCTTTAAGAAGATACTTTTTTATTTGCACAAAACCCTGCACTTTGTTGCTTTTGTTTGTTTGTTTTTGATTCTCCAAGTAAGAATCTCTGATGAATTTAAGAAGAAAAGAAAAACTTGAACGACAAAGGATTCTTAAAATTCTAAACCTGAGTGAGACTTTTTAAAGACTGCCAAAGTCTTAGGAGTCATAATAATGGTTGTCTCCATCCTTGACATCATTACTGGGGTGTCAGAGAAACATCCAAGTGGAGCTGAAGGAACATCAAGACAAAGAAAAGTGTCCCAATTTGGTCATTTACCTGTATGACATTGAGCATGTTTTTTAGGCCCTCTGAGCCATGGTTTGTTTATCTATAAAATGGGTTGATAATAATTATACTATCTTCCTGACTTGCCATGAGGACATGGTGTTGTTAGATTGGTAAAAATCACCTTGTAGGTCATAAATTATGAAACTGATGTAAATGCTAGCATTTTTGTTAATCCTTCTGCTCTTCCCAAGTCATAGCTGATAACTTTTAAAGGTGTTGAGCTGAAGTAGTAAAAGGATATTCTTTTCCCAGTCACTCTTGGGAGCCAAGGCTAAAGAGAGAAAGCATTGCCCTTGCCCTAACAAAGAATAATGTACATTTTCACACTTCATATTGAAAATGATATTTGGAAAGTGTCAGTTTTATTATTATTATTATTGTTGTTGTTGTTTTATCGTTGAAAGAAAGAGAACTTTCATTTGAGTGAGAGAAAAGTGATTAGGGGGTGGGACAAGAAAGAGGAGGTGTGAAGAGAGCTTAAGAAGGGATATAATGGAGAATTGGCAAGGCTTCAGAACTCTGGCAGCAGGTTCCTCCCCGATTGTCTTTCCAATAGGTATATTGTGGCAGCACAAATAGAAGACCAGGTGAAAGGTCACCTACTTCCTCATCCATCTTCCTCAGGGTCTGAGAGGTCAGAGTGAAGATTGATTAAGATCTTAAATGTTTGACAAAGGATCCCTGGCCAAAAATGGGCCGGTGGGTGGGGGCCTGTGGTGTGCTGTTGTTTAAATCTAACCCTCGTCTTCTCCAGACGGAGTCCTCA
The DNA here is from genome assembly GCA_027563665.1 of Antrozous pallidus. Classification (NCBI taxonomy): domain Eukaryota; kingdom Metazoa; phylum Chordata; class Mammalia; order Chiroptera; family Vespertilionidae; genus Antrozous; species Antrozous pallidus. The sequence continues at coordinate 25,183,153 of CM050508.1, read as the reverse complement.
AGGGACTGGGGACAGAACTACACTTCCTCTTAGAGTTCTTACTTCCAAGCTTACATGCTAATGGAGACGTGAAGAGCTGCCTCAAAAGTGTCCAGTGGCAGGGTGATGGTGGGCTTGCCCTCTGAAGCGGCCGCAAGTTCATTGTGCTCTTGAATACCATTTTCTGAAATGATTTGGCTCAGACTCAGCAGGACAACAAAGATCTTAGTCACTCATCTGCCGTCTTCAGGAGAAGGGGCACAGTGGTTTGAACTTGCCTAGTGATTGGGTGCAGAGGATGAGCAAATACTCGAATTAGTCTAGTCACTCGCCCACCTCACATGGTCAGAAAAAGAAATAAAATCACATCAGACACCCCTTCTCCCCAACACACACAGCCATTCCCCTCAGCGAGGAAATCTGCCAGATGTTTCACAGGGCTGTTTTCCTTCCTGCAGAAATATTAAGCAGAAGGCAGACAGGAAAGGATTCTTTATTTTTTGCTTAATTGAAAAGCTGAAAAATGCAAGTCACAGATTTACTCTTTGTGAAATATTAGTAAACAATATTTTCAGAGAATTCACAGAAAAATAAAATTAATAAAAAGAAAACTCTCTTAGAGTCACTCTTAAGGACAAGAAAGTGGTCACAAAATTCAGCCAGGTAGAAATCAAGCCTTGCTGAAATACACAATTTTGCATAAGTTGTATGGGACTATATATCTCTAGGACCTATATTATATATCATTACATATATACGATGCCTCCATATCAGCAAAAGATATCTTATTAAAAGCTCTTTTGAGAAAGAACATGACAAATGCTTTGATAGTTGTGAAATAGAAATATTTCAAATTTGTCTTCTGAAAAGAGAGCAGTGGGGATACAAAAAAAAATCATGAACCTTAGGAGAAAGAAGTACTAAAAAGGAAGCATTTAAAATATAATTCAGAAGAGACACTGTTTTCTTTTTCCTTTGAATCGTGTCTTTAAGAATCAATTGCTTGAATCACATGGCTGCCTTTATCCTGGCTTTGAAGCATGGCTGTGGCTATGATCATTGAAAGATGCAATTCTTTATATACGAGAAGAATAGAGTTTAATTATTGTCTTTCTTTCTGTTGTGCTTTTTTATTTCTCTATTTTGATGTGACCAGGCTTCTTTTTCAGTGTGAATGAGGCAATGGTCTCTATTTTGGTTTCACCAAAGCATCACACAGGCATTATCTCAGTTAGGGATTTTTGACTATGCTATTTAGGATTTGATGATTTATTTAGTCTAACTGAGCTTCCCTGTACCTTTCAAGAAGCGAATAAAGACAAAATTCTTTTTTTTTTTTTAACACAAGATACTTTAGGAAAAAGACTGGTTAAATGGCTTTCCAGCTGCCACTGTGCAAAACAGAAGCAGTTGTGATATGTTTGACTTTCACATCATTGAACTTTGCTACTTAAGGGTTTTTTTTTTTTTTTTAAGTTGATGGATTTAACATTACCAAAGAACTGATACATAACTCTTACTCAAACTTTTGAAAGTTCTTTTTGTTAATCCTCACCTGAGGATATTTTTCCATTGATCTTTTAGAGAAGGTGGAAGAGAGGGAAAGACAGAGAGAAATATCAATATGAGAGAAACACAGAGATTGGTTTGCCTTCTGCGTGCACCTTGACCAGGGTCAGGGGCCAGGGAGAAACCTGCAACCAAGGTACCTGCCCTTGACCGGAATCAAACCTGGGACTCTTAGGTCTGAAGGTTGATGCTCTGTCCACTGAGACAAACCAGCTATGGCTTACTCAAACTTTTTATGAGTTACCACTTTTTACAATTTGACAAGTAACTCAAATATAGCTTTATACATTTATTTTAAAAAATAACAAGTGAAATTATTCTCTTAGTTGTCTTGTTTTTAGGATGCTTGCCTATCACAGAGAATATAATTATCCTTCATTCTTCATAATTGATGATTAAAATTCTATAGAAACAATATGATACTTTAATTTTTCATTTATTGGTAGATGTTTAGGTTGTCTTAGTTTTTCCTGGTAATATTTTTAAACAAACACTTTAATTTGAAAACCATATCTTTATATTGTGTGAAGATGTTGAATGATTAAGCTTGCTTTGTTATTTTTCTGGCTTTACTCTGGGCAAGTGAATTCAGTAAAACTTCTGTATTTTGAGAATGTAAGTGGAGGAGTGCAGTCCATTATAACTAGACAAGTAACACCAGCAACTATTATGGAATATACTGGGGGCTCATGAAATGTTCATTGAATGAATGAATGAATAAATAAATGCATAAGGAATTGTGGCTTGTTTCATATTAAACATTTATTTGGTGGAGTAATGTTTCATGGAGTCAACATGATACATCAGAATCTTTGCATGTGACTAAATGTATTCAAGAGGTCCTTGTTTATCATTCCTATTTCAATTGAGTCTTAAGTATTTACTAGTACAACATGTTTATGAATCTTCTCTGTGTCTGAATGAATGTTCAGGAATCTCTGCAACACATGTGTGAACATCTAGTTATTTTAGTACCAAATGGCTATGCCCTGCCTTTTTGTTTGAGACTTGAGTTTAGTTTCTAATTGTGCTACTTATCCAGATGTGTGGTCACGGACATTTACAAGCCCCCTGATGTCAAGTTCACATTAGCAAATTGATGGTAATAATATGTGATTATGTATGATATACACATATAAACATGTATGCATACAGTGAAGGGTTAGCCCAGTGCCTAGAATCATTAAATGCTTAGTACATGGAAATAATTATTATGAATTTTATTATTATACTAGTGGCCTGGTGCATGAAATTCATGCGGGGGGGGGGGGGGGGTGTCCTTTAGCCCAGCCTGCACCGTCTCCAATCTGGAACCCCTTAAGGGATGTCTGACTGCGTGTTTAGGCCCGATTCCACTGGGATCGGGGCTAAACAGGCAGTCAGACATTTCTCTCACAATCCAGGATTGCTGGCTCCCAACTGCTCTCCCCTGCAGGCTTAGGTTCCCCCCTCCAACTGCACTCCCTTGCTGGCCTGGTCACCCCCAACTGCCCTCCTCTGTTGGCCTGGTCACCCCTAACTTCCCACTTGCCACAACTGCCCTCTCCTGCAGTCCATCTTGTGGTGGCCATCTTGTGGTGGCCATCTTGTGTCCACATGGGGGCAGCCATCTTTGACCACATGGGGGTGGCCATCTTGTGTCTTGGTGTGATGGTCAACTCTTATTAGATAGGATAGAAATGTGCTGGCAATATGGACTATTTGATCAGTGTCTGTTCAACAAGAAAAGCAGTTTATTTCGGTGCAGAATAGAGGAATTTTGTGTTTTGGAGGAGCAATAGTGACATATACTAGTAAGCAAGGGTAGGAGATGCTATAAAATGGCTAATCTTGCCTATATTGATTCTCTCTTCCCCAAGTGATTGCAGTAGTGCAGTGGTTCTCAAAGTGTGTTCCAGCTGGGCTCCCCAAGACCCTTTCATGGGATTTGCAAGGTGAAAACTTTCTTAACAATAATAAGATGTTAACTGTCCTTTCCCTTCTTTTCTCTCATGAGCAGGTTTTTTCTGTACCCAATGTGTGATATCAAATTGAATACAGAAACAAATATGAGAATCTAGCTGTCTACTATTAAACCAGGGAATAAAGAGATTTGTAAAGAAAGAAAGAAAATAATACCATTCTTGTCACTAATTTCTTTTGTTCTGGGAAATATTTTTTTCATTAAAATGTTATTTGTGTTCTCATATAACAGGTTTATTATCAGTATTTTTATATTAATTAATAAATAATTATCTACAGATATTTTAAGTTTCAAGTTACAATGTTACAAATCTATAACTTTAACTCACATAAACAAAAACTCTTTGACCCCCTCCATGTACCTAAGAGTATAAAGGGGTTTCAAGATCCAAAAATTTAAGAATCACTGCAGTGGTCCATCAGCCTGTTAGTTTCTCTGGCAGGTAATAAAGTATGCTACAGTCTTGCTACAAACACATTAAAAATTGAAATGAAATAAGAAAGCTCTGAAAACTCTTTCCAAATCTGAGAGATTTAGGTAGCTTAGAAAAGTGGTGTTTTATTTATTCAACCTTTTTGATGTTTCTATAAAATTAGATAGCAATTTACAACTCCTGGCTTTTTAAAAACTGTTTATCTGTGTCCAATAACATGGCTCAGTTCACTCTTTAGTTTTTTGTGCTTGTGAGAAGGAATGATTAAAGAAGGCCCCAGCTGTCTGTAAGACCCTGTGAGACTGTATCTTTTTCACTTAGGGCATAAAACCTTTCTCATATCCCCTTGCAGCTGGTACCTCAGAGCTGTTTTGGGGAGGAGAGCAGGTGAGGTCACTGGGTCCCATGATCTGGAGGGTAATTAATAGTCCCATGACTAAATGGACATTTTATAAATATTCAGGTCTATTTTGGCTTCTTGAGAACAATCGTGTTGGTACCCCTTACAACTCTCTTTGGAGACACCAAGCGTTTTCTGGGTGAATGCTGGTCCTCAGCTGTCTGCCTAGGGTTGCTTTTCCAGGCAGCAGATTCCTCATTTGCATATTCTGTATTCGCCCTCATGCAAAACAGCACACCCATTTCTCCCTTTCACAATGGTGCTGAGAGCTTCCTTTAGAAACTCCAGCCAAAATCTCTTTCTGTTTATGCAGAACCCAATGATTTAGATGCCATGCAAATTAATTCGGTTTTGATTTGAATGCTTCCAGAGATTGGGGGGGGGGGGGGGTGTGTGCGGGTAGAGAGTGGACTATTTGCACAGGGCTCTTTGTGTAAACCCTACCCACCCTCTACAGCCCTGATGTGGCTGGTTGTCACTCCCAGCCCTTTGCCCCATGCAAAACAACCAGACTCCCGCTGCTCATTTTATTTTGACCTTTGGAAAGAAATCTAGCAGTTGGTGAATCCCTTGGCTTGCCTGTTTAGTGACAGCTTCAGCTGGAATCTTGATGTTCTTTCTGAGGTAGGAGGGAGGAGATGACACTATTCAGATTATGCTAGGAATGTTTAGAAGTGTCCCAACAAAGGGCTTAAAAAACATTGTAAAGTAAAAAGATCAAATTCTTTGCAAAAGAATTGTCAGATCTCAGGAAGTTCTGAAAATAGGCTCTAGGTTACTAGTGGGCTTGAGTCCATTTCTTGATATAAGAAATGTCCAAACCTGTAGAGAATTTTTATGAGTTTATTTGAGCCAAATTGATGACAATGGCTGGGAAGCAAAATCTCAACACAATGAGAAAAATGCTCTGGAGAATGGCAGTTCTGCAGCTCATTTTATACATTAGAATCAAAGGAGGCAATCTAAAGGGTTACATGCAATTCATTGGTGGTGGATTAAGGGAATGGGAGAAAGCAAAGTGGGGAATCTCTGGAATTAAATTAAAAGACAAAATAAAGAAACATACTTCTCTTTCATTGGTAGATACAGGATAGTTAATCATCAACATTTACAGCACATAGAAATAGCATATTCAGATCAAGATAACAATGAGCAGTTCTGTGGTCTGGTACTCTGGTACTATGGATGTGTCCTGAGGAATCTGAAAGAGGAGGTTTCCAAAGTATGTTATCTTAGATGCAAAAATAAAAATGCAATAGACAGGCTCACTTAAGGTAAATTAAAGATTAGTCTTTGTTAAGGAAGCTACAGGCCTAGAATATAATTACCTGATATGACCTGCTTTTAATTAGAAATTTTTATGTTCAGACCTATGTGGTTACCCCTTAGCTTGTCAGGTTTAGTAGGTGGTGCCTCCTTTTTCCCCACACAGTCCTTCAACAAATATATATTGAAAGTGTAGAATCTACAAACCATCATTGGGATTTTCACCATTGGTTTCTACATCTATGGATGAACACATCAGTCTTCATAACTAGAATCACCTTTGAAATCCTTTATTTTCACTTATAAACCAGACAAATGTCTTTAAAAGGTATGTTACTATAATTCTGTTCCTTATTCCATATGTGCATTCACTTCAAATTGAATTCCTGTCTTTCCCTCCCACCCAGTGTTTCCAAATTTCCTTTAACCTTTGCTTTATTCCCTTAAAGTAGAAACGCAAGCACACTGCATATCTTACCCAACAAACATCACTCTCTGCTTGAAAACAGAAGACCATGATCATATGTATTCTATAAACTAGAAGAAGAGGACTTTGCATGAAATGTTTTTGAAGTTCAATTAGTTTTGAGTTCAAGCTAATTTCACAGGGCAGAAAATGGGCATAGCCAGACTTCGAGTGTAATTAAGTGGAGGCAGGGTCAGGAAAGACAACATCTAAATGTGGAAGAGCTTTTGTTTAGCTCCACATGGTCTGACAAAGTTTGATGATGCTGTTCAAAGTCCATTTGGGATGGATTATTAGGATTAAAGAACAGCAGAAAGCTCTGTACTTGGTACATTCTCTGGTGTCATTAGTGGATGAGAAAATTCAGCTGCTTATCTGGCTCTTGTTTCTGAGGATGGATTTAAACAGACCCACACTTCTTAAAGGTGATCTTACTAACCTTTTCTTAATAAGTTACAGATCTCAAATTGCCCAAAATCCTTAAAATACCATTTGAAGTAAGTTGATTGATAATTATCATTTCCCCTATGTGTGCAGATATTTTTCTCAGCAGTACAAAGCTATGGTACAGTTTCTTAATTACCCAGATAATCCTATTTGCTTGTATTTTTAAACTATGAAGTGCTGGGTAATTATTCAATTCTTAATAGAAGGCAAATGGCAATGTAAACAATAATTAGGATGTGAGACAGACTAATGCGCTTCAAAGCAAATTGGATTTTTTTTTCATACTGTTCAGCATGAAGTCCCATAAAGCTAACAATTTAGAAACAAGGCAAAAAAGGTGCCATTTTGTCCATATTTTATGCCGTTATCTCTTCATGGCTTGTTTCTGTGAATAGCAGTTTGCCCCAATGAGGCTGGCTGTGCCCAAGCCAAATGTTTCGCTAACAATTGCCTCCCTGCTGTTTGACATTTGGCTGTCTTCTCCCAGGGCTCCAGATTGGTCCTTTGTCTGCTTCAGATCCCAGGGGTCAGAGGTTAACAGAATACTGATTTCCTCCCATAATACCATGGCAGGTAAATATGGGCCAACCTCAGGATCAGTTAAGACACAGCTCAGACAGGAATGCTTTTCTCCAGAGCCTTTGTCCTTAAGAACTTCCCTGATTTAAGACGCCAAGTTTCCCAGCTCTTGCTTCCCACCACAGATCCTTCATTATGAGCACTGCTTTTCCTTTTATGGGACTTTTTTATTCACAACTAACAATATGTCCCCAGAAACACATGGCCTGAAAATTATGAACAAATCATTGCTTTTGATTAATTAATTTTACCAACTTAAGGTTGTAATACTTTACAATTTTTATCTAGTTAATTATGTCTTGTAGTCTTATCTGTACTGTATATTTTATTGGAAAAATAAACTGGTAACAAAAGTGTAGACAAAGATAGTTTAAATAATGGTGCTATTTCCTCCCCTCCCCTTTTTTTCTCCTCTAGCCTTCATGGTGTGTTGCCAGTTAGAGGTATAATTAAACGAGCAATCGATTTTATTTTCCATTTTCATCATTTATGGAGATGTCCAAGCATTCATCAATATCAATGTTATTAATGTTTTACATTAGTTAATTATATCAGTCTTAATTTTTTTCTCCTAAGATTAATGTAACTCAGTAGGCTACTTTCTAATTGGTTATGATGCACATGTAGCCTTTAAAAGTTTAAAATATATTTCAACTCTCAGACATCTTGTTAATAATTAATTTTAAGCCACTTTTCTATATATTAGCTCTCCCATTTCTATTTGGCCAACCTCGTTCACATTGCACTGTGAACTTGATGCTTAGATTTCTTTGTTTTCACTTTTTAAGTGTTTGAAAAAGACCTCCCCACTTTGAAAAAACAGTTCCCTTTTCAAGTGTCCAGCTTGGCAATGACTGAAACAGCCCCTAGGCAAATTACCATGTTAAAAGAACAGATCAATACTATTCTGGCTCCTCCACCCTTCTTGCTCTCTTCCAAGGGGGAAGAGTTTTGAAGAACCCTAGGAGGTCCTTGACAGATGTGCCAGGAGACTTCAAGAGGGTTGTCAATTGCCAAGTGGGGAACATTGACAGTTTGATCTAGTGCCCAGACAGCTTCTCCGCTGGCCATTTGAAAATGGATGCAAGAGGAATTGACAGCTTCAAGAAAGCTCAAGCAGTTCATGTAATTATGGAGAGGATTAAAAGAAAAGTGTTGGGAGAAATAAGAGATCAATACTAGGGCACGAGTTGACTGAACTCATCTTTAGCTATTAGAGCACTCCATTTTGTAACATTTAGCCTGTGCATAGAGAAGAATATTTTATAGGTGTTTTTTTTTTAGGTGTTATATAAGCCTATGCATAAGAAAAAAAAATAAGCAACTCCTCTGATTTTTGAGAGAGGACTTGTAGGTAATTAACAGTATAATTAATGCTTCTAGTGCTTAAGATGCGAAGGTGCCAATTAACTAATGGGAAAAATTGAGATTTCATTACTCTGTGTCTCTAACTGAGGTGTCAGCAAAGAAGTGCAGTGAAAGTAATATTTGAACATTCAGGTTTTCATTTATGGCATTTTCTTTAGGAACTACCTCTCTGTTTTTTGTATTCTAGAGCCTAAAATTAGCAATATTGAAGGACTACATTAAAACAATATAAAAGTGTGTTGATTTTTAAAGAAAGGATCTCATGTTGGTAGAGAAAAGAATATTATGTACATGAATTAAAGAAAAACATGTTTTTAAAAAAGGGTCTGAAACACAACTTGAGGGTCTCAAATGGCCTTACTTTTAGGACGTTATATTCCACAGGGCAAAAATGGTGACTGTACCCAGTTAAAACAAGCCCAAGTACATAATTTATTCTAACCTTCATGAAGGATTCTGGGATCCTCATTCATAAAATGTTGTAGCTATAACTATTTTAATAATTTTTAAATGGGTACTTGATAATAGCCAGAGCTCTGCACTATGATTTTAGCAACTATACTGAAACTCTTTTTGAAAGTTCATCATTAGATCTTTTCTTTTTTCTCCCAGAGAAACATAAAGTATTTTATTAAAGAAAAGTAATGTCTGTTTTTATAAAGATCACAACTATTGCAACTTTTTAAAATATAGTAAAAAGATCCCCTTTCCCAAAAAGTAGATTGTTGACTAGATAATGATTGAAAAACACAAACCTAGTGAATTTTTCAATATTTTCCATTATACCTTCTAGCTAGTTATCACTGATCTACAGGAAAGCTATTGATTTTTGTATGTTTATCTTGCATCCAATCTCTTTATTGAACTGCCTTGTGAATACTAATAGGTTTTCAGTTAATTCTCCAGGGTTCTCTAGAGAACTAATATGTTTGACTGCAAGGTATTATTGTTTCTCACCTTCTAAAAATTAGACCTCTTATTTCTGATTTTTATCTTATAACATTTGTCAGAATTTTCAGACTAGCAATAAATAATAGTATAGATTGTGAGCACCTTTATTTTAAGTCCAATTTCAGTGGACATAATTTAAGTATGCTATGCGATATTACCAAGTTTTAAACATTTCTCAGATAGAATAAATTTTGAATTTTGTTAAATTACTACAAGTATTTCTTTCACTTTGTGGCCTTTTTGACTTGTCATTACATGATTTAATATATTAATAGATTTTTCTGATAATTAACCCTAAAGTTTGTTTGCAATTGTGGGGATGGAGAGGAGTTTTGATAAGTAGATTATTGAGTTCCATTTGTTAATTGAAAATTATAATTATGAGCCAGAGCTTTGGAATATAACTGAATTTTCATCTCAGTTTTTTCACTAACAAGTGTGATTGGGCTAATTCAGTGGTTGGCAAACTCATTAGTCAAAAGAGCCAAATATCAACAGTACAACCATTGAAGTTTCTTTTGAGAGCCAAATTTTTAAAACTTAAACTTCTTCCAATGCCACTTCTTTAAAATAAACTCACCCAGACCATGGTATTTTGTGGAAGAGGCACACTTAAGGGGCCAAAGAGCTGCATGTGGCTCGGGAGCCGCAGTTTGCCTACCATTGGGCTAGTTACTTAACTTTATTTTAGCACTTTGGTTTTCTACTCTGTAACATGGGAATCTGATACCTATGCCACAGATATAGTTAGGATTAAATAAGATGATATATATAAGTCCACCTAGGAATTGAACTTATTAAGTGCTCAGTAAAATATAGTTTTTATTTTTTTATTTTGAAGCTTTTATAAATATACAAACAATATTAATTCACATATTCTCTTTTTAACTTTATCCCTTTCTCTCTCCACTTTTATTTTTATCAATTTTAATAGTCATTTTGTAAAGTTAATTATGATAATTTTCCATTTTTAGTTAACATTGTGGAAAGTCCATGTGCCTGTGAAATAGCTTCTCTCTGTAAGTTGGAAAGATTTCATCATTAAAAACAGGCTCTGGCTAGAAACTGGTTTTGCTCAGTGGATAGAGCATTGGCCTGCAGACTGAAGGGTCCCAGGTTCGATTCCGGTCAAGGGCATGTATCTTGGTTGCGGGCACATCCCCAGTAGGAGATGTGCAAGAGGCAGCTGATCGACGTTTCTCTCTCATCGATGTTTTGACTTTCTATCTCTCTCCCTTCCTCTCTGTAAAAAATCAATAAAATATATATTAAAAAATAAACTGGCTCTGAACAGTGCATTTTTGATTTGGGTGCTTTTCTGTATGTTTGCTAGGCTTCAGTAAAAAATGCAACAACCATAGAAAGGAAACCTTGTTCAGTTGCTTTCCAAGTCAAACAAATGGCTTTTCAGCCCAGAATACTAGACATTTGCTTTGACTTTGATTTGGGCCATTCCTAGCCTCTGCTGACTTTAGTGTAAAAAGCAAAGTTGCCACATTGCTGTCATGCATAATTACATTATTGAGATTTCTCATTACCTGTGTAGATCTTAATTTAACCATACAAGTTAAAGGTAATGGGAGCATTAGACCTGGAGTTAGTGCGTAGGCATGGTTGAGCTATCTCTTATGCATGTGCCTGGCTGTTAATGAGAATCCAGTTGAGAAAATATTTAATACTAGTGGCCCAGTGCACGAAATTCGTGCATGGAGTGGGGGGTTCCCTCAACCTAGCCTGCACCCTCTCCAATCAGGGACCCCTTTGGGGATGTCTGACTGTTGGCAGTTAGACATCCCTCTCACAATCTAGGAACACTGGCTCGTAATTGCTCACTGTCCTTCCTGACTGATCGCCCCTAACCCCTCTGCCTGTCTGTGTGAATGCCCCTAACCACCTCTGCCTGCCTACCTGATCATCCGTAAGTGCTCCCCTGATGGCCTGATTGCCCCTAACTGCCTCTACCTTGCCCCACACCTGGGACCCAGGCTTCTTTCCCTCTGGCCAGCTATAGGCACCCAGGACCTGGGCCAGCTTCACTCAGTCCAGCCCCAGCCACAGGCAGCCTCAGGCACCCAAGACCACTGGACATGTGGCCCAACTGCAGGGCCGGAAATGGCCCCCGCCCCTCGAGCCACTGCCCCGCCCTTTGCACCGTCGCACCTTGCGCTGCCCGTTCCATTGCGGAGCAGCCTGGGGAGTAGATGCCATGTGCCGGCGGTCCCAGCTGGCCCGCCCAGTGGAGTGACCTAGGGAGTGGATGCCGCGTGCTGGACCACAGCGCCCTCTCCGTCCCCCCTCAGGGCCCCGTGGAGCGGCCTGGGAGCTATTCCGCTCCTCGGGCTGCTCCACGCAGTGTCTGCTTTGTCCCCTCGTGTGACACGGGGCCCCGCACTCTGCTCCTGATTGGCTGGTAGCGTAGCGAAAGTACAGTCACATTAGCATATTACTCTTTTGTTATATAGGATAGGATTCCATCAGGGAAGCCTGCATTACACTGCAGAGGGAATGTGGATACAGGCTTCAGAGCTGCAGTGCTTTGCTCTCTTTCTCTCTTTTTTTTATTGAAAAGGAAGAGAGAATATGGAATGATAGGTCCACATTTATAGAAATATCTGGGGCAACTCAGATATAATAATTTGTAAATGTTTTCTATTGGTTTAGAGCCTGGCTTTGGCAAACTGCGTCTTGCGAGCCACATGCGGCTCTTTGGCCCCTTGAGCGTGGCTCTTCCACAAAATACCACGTGCGAACTTCGTGGCCCATGTGCAGAAGTCTGTTTTGGGCTCTCAAAAGAAATTTCAATCATTGTACTGTTGATATTTGGCTCTGTTGACTAATGAGTTTGCGGACCGCTGGTTTAGTGAATAGACAAGTTTTAATATTCATTTCAAATTATTCTGTGGGCCATAGCAGACAGAATGAAGACCAGAGGGTAGATATTGCCTCAAGATAAGGAAGAACTCTTAGATATTTTGTTCGGTGCCAGATGTGGCGGGGGGGAGAGGGGGTGAGCAAATATGGCGTGGATCTCCCTTTTCCGCATCCAACATGGAAAGAAAGATGAAACCAGTTCTGAATGGAGGCCACCAGGGATTAAGAAAAATGAAGATAGGATAGAAGAAAGCTTGGTGCTGAGTGGGAACCTGTCTTCTCTCTCATGGAGAGACAGGACAGGGACCTGGAGCCCACAAAGCATGTTTATGTTATACCCCCCCCCCCCCCCCCCAAAAAAAAAATACCAGGAAGTTACATCAAAAAGTCAAGACAAAAGGAGATTATTTGCATTCTTGAGTAGGCCTGAGCATTTCTGGTGGTAGGCTGAATTTACATATCAATAGTCCCACTCCCAAGAACACCTGGGCAAAGTCAAGACTCAAGCTGATAACACATCACCTTCCTGGTTAGATGTGTTTCCAAAGTTTGGCTGTGCCTGCCGCCTTGGATTCAGCTGACAAGATTTAAAGAAATGTCCAATGTCCATTGCCTGGGGGCCCGCTACAATTTTGAACTAGGCATGAGTGGAGTGAGATGCCTTTTGAGATGATGAGTGCCATATCTCTGAGGCCAGTGTTCACCCTGCCTAATGATTGTGGGGAATCTAACAGCATCCCTGCAAGTAAGATATCTCAAAATGAGCACCCTTGTCATTTTGGACAGGACAATTCTTCCTTTAGTAATATTTCTCATATGCCATCAGTCTGTCATGTGCACAGTGGAAAGCACATTGCAAGGCTAGTCCCGGGCCCTAAGTTCCTGAGGCATCCTCCAGCTCCTATGACAGGCATCCTCCATCTCCTTTTTCCAAACGCCTCAGGAATTGATACTAATCTCAATTGTAAACTTCTAGTCTAGACAAACTGTAAGATCACTTGCAACTCTAGGTTGGGTATCTGGTACTCTATTTTAAATATTTTATATTTTCTGTAGGTAGGTAATCTAGATCTGGGATCTTCTAGCCTAGAAAAGATATAGAAGTTATTCAAACAATCCTGGCTATCAAACTCTCACTTTTTATTTTTTTTAAGTCTAAGTGTATACCATAGCATCTCAAAAATTATTTCATGTTTCCCAATAGATGCTGGTTAAAGGAGATGGGGAATATCTTTTAGAAAAAATTATTAATATTTTATAAAAGTATCTCTAGTGATCATCATCTAAGTGCTCTTGACTTTAATTTCTTTAGTCCTAAAACAGCCTTATAAGATAGGTCCTATTATACCCAATTTACAGTTGGGAAAATTGAGGCATGGAAAGGTGCCTCAGGCCATAAAGATTATTTAGTATGCTTAAAACCGGATAGACTGGCTCCAGCCTCAGCATCTACCAACTCTATATTGTACTTTCTCTAGGGCAGAATTGTTAGGAAGAAAAAAAATCTCTCCCCAGAGTGTATTACTGAGCAAATTATTCACATTTTGACTTTGTATCAGAGCAGAGAAGAAGGTTACAAGCATAGACCCAAGTTTACAAAAGACAGCATCGGCGCATCCTAAGAGAAGGACACCCCAACCCCAGATAATAACTTTTTGATTTCATAATGTGGTGCAATAAATCCAAGGAGGTTTAGGAGGAAAATCTATCTAAAAAGCATTGACTTTAATAATCTATTATGTTGTGCACGTGTTTTTAAGCTGATTCAGTTAGAATATTTAGTTGCAAATGTGTGCAGAAAAAATGGCAATGAAATCATTGAGAAGGCAATTAATTTATGTAAAAAGAGAGAAGGGGAAAAACATGGGTAAACAATTACAACTGGTGGGATATATTCATTCCTTGAGGACCCACACATCCATCCTACCCTTTCTTCACTGTGTTCCTACCTTGTAGCTTCAGTGGAAATGGCTCACTTTTCAGCACCTAAAACATTACATCCTGAATTGTTAAATTATGTTAAGTACAAAATATTCTTCTTTTTTTTTCTTTTTTAAAGAGCCTAAACCTTTAGGTTTTCTGTTGACTGCCACATAACCCTACTTAATACTTTAATACATTAACTTGACAATTACTACTTTTCTTTATACAGATGTTGCATGTAGGAAACAAAATGTGTCTGCCCAGGTTGAGTAGTTACCCTTACAAAATATATCTTTATAGTCCTATAAACAATGGAAACATCTGGGAGGCTATTTGTCCTTCTTTCTCAGCCTGATGGCAGGGTGTGCTAGTTTGGGTTCTGTTGCTGACTGAGGCAAAATCACAGGTCCTATATATACTGAGGCTTTGCAAAGTGGGGGACATCTCTCTTCTTAGAGTTGGAAGGAATTTAGGACTTCTTTATTTATAGTTCATGCTTTTCATTTCACATATGATGAAACTGAGGCTCAAATCAATAAAGTATAAAATACTGAATAATGACTGATGCCTGTATTTGAAATTTTAGAGTCTTGCCTTCTTGCTCATGCTAAAAAATGTGGATGCCAAGGCAAAGTAGCACATGCATGTTTTTGAGGTTGGCCTTGGAGAATCATATTCCATGTACTCAAACCTACTCAGTGTGGTCCTTGATTGAAATCCTTAGGGCTTCAGGAAACTATAACCCTGTCTCTCCCCTCACCCCTTCAGACTTGAAATTCCTGAATATACAGTGTCTCTTTCTGTAGATATTAACACATCCTAGGTCTTCATATCTATCTATGCACTCTTTCATTTATAACCAGTTTGTAACCTAAGGGAGTGAACAGCCTGTAAAAATGTTTATAATAAGTGACAAGTAAAATAAGGAAAGATGAAGACCTGGTGGAGGCCCCCCTGGGGATGAGATATGAAGGAAGACTTGAAAAATTAAACAGTATTGAAGAATAGCTGATTTCAGCAGTAAATAATTCTTAAGCACCCACTGTGTTCAATCAATAGGGAGGCAAAAAATGCATATGGTATGAAATCTACCGCTGGAGACAGTGGCCAATGGCATATAGAGGATGTGTGAGAGGGAAAGTCTGAGAAATTTCTAAGCTTCAGGCTTGGTTCATCCATTCTTAGATTAAGAAAATCTTGAAGGATGAGGTAATTTTGAACGGATGGTGGTTTGGCATGGGAGGATGAAGGGTTAGTTTAGTTTATAGTTGCTAAATGTATAATATATGAATGACTCAGGGTACTGGTCTAAATAAGAAAGGAAGATAATCATATTCTTATTTGCTTCTTGGTTCTGAATTTGACTTTGTAGAAAAAGTAAGTTCTGAGATGCTTTAGAATGATTCTCTTTAGTATCTTACTCTGCTCAGGCTATCCTAACAAAATACCACACACTGGATGACTTACATAGAAATGTATTTTCTCACAGTCCTGGAAGCCAGGAGTCCAAGACTGAGTGAGGTTCCATAGGGTTGGTTTTCAGTGAAGGTTCTTTTCCTGGTTATAGACAGTCGCTTTCACACTGTGTCCTCCTGGCCTTTTCTGCGCATGTGTGTGATGTGGGAGAGACCACTGGTGCTGCTATCTCTTTCTCTTCTTATAAGGGCACCATTCCTATAGGATTAGGGCCCCACCCTTATAACCTCATTTAACCTTAATTACTTCCCTAACGGCCCTATTTTCAAATACAGTCACTTGGGGAGTTTGGCTTTCAACATATGACTTTGCAGGGGGGCACAATTCATTCCATCACAAAAGGTAAAAAAATGCATTTCTTTGTTTTACAAGACATGTGGCCATGAATCAAACCTAGTCTTCATGTCTTACAGTGTATATGCCTGTGTGGGCTTCTCAAGATGACAGTGTGACTTGGAGGCCTAGAGCGTGGGCCCTGGTGACGAGGGCTCTTTAAAGCCCTTTTAGGAGTGTGGATTTTGTACAAATTACTTAATGCCTCTTATCACCAATCACTTGTATTCCTCATGGCATGGAAACATGGTTTTAAGCCATGTTCAAGGGAACTTATGAATCATGAAGTTATCTAGCTAAGGAAAAAAACAACACACACACACACACACACACACACACACACACACACACACAAGAAAAAACACCCAAGAAAGTCATGTTGTTTGCAAAAAAATATATGTAAACAAGTAAAAAGATAAGCAAAGTCATCTATAATATCACCACATAATGAGAGCCATGCTTATCATTTGGTTTTCATACTTCCAGGCTTCCTTTGATGTGTACACACACACACACTCACACACACACACAGTATTGATTATGCAGCATGATCATAAACTCTTTCCAGATCAAGAAACATAACTTCATAACATTAGTTTTAATTGCACAGAATTTTCTGCTGCTTGGATATACCACTTTTTTTTTTTTTTTCCCAGCTACCCTCTGTGATTGAACATTTAGGTTGTTTTCAGTTTGATGCTTTTAATAATATTGCCCTGAGTATTCTCTCAGCAAAATCTTAAAATATAGCCTTCATTATTTTCAAATGATTGTTGAGTTGAAAGGTATGCGATTTTAAAGGCTTTGATTCTCAGTTTTGAGATACATACTTACCAAAGCCTGAAACAATGAGGAATAGCTCAGCTCTAGTGACGTTACATGTAATTTTCTTGCAATGCTCATTAGTCACATGAACTCCAAAGTGGAGCTAGATTTACTCATTTGCACTTGCCTCTGAGAAACTGAGGATTTTGCCAACAAAACCTCTAATTTCATTCTAGAAATCAATTAAGTTTTATGCTGGCTTAAAACAAATGCAACATTTTTTTATTTTTTTTGCTACCTGTGACTGCTATAAACAGCTACCCTGTAATATAAAGAATAGCTGTTAATATACAGGATTATACGGTTCAGTCGCTTGATGAAATTCTTTTCTCTAAATTTACTGTCAGGTTTCCCTTTCCATATCGAAGGACCATCATTGCTCTTAAAACCCAGAGAAACACTGCCTTTCAAAAAAGACATTGTTAAAGTAAGCGTGATGAGGCTGATTGCTTTATATAATTGCTTAGACACTGTTGTCTTACAAATTTACAGAATGCCTTAGGGTTTCACGAACTGGAAGGGAAAATGACTTCATGGACTATGCATGAACTTTAAAATTCCTGCATGCACACAAACCAGGAGATTAAATCCCTGTCCCAATCATCAATACTAGTATTCATCTCCCAGGACCACTTATTTACCATGGAATAGTAATTATCTAATTGGGTGATTTTGTGCACCTTCCCCTTTTTAAAACAAATAAAACATTTTGCAAATTATTTTCCCAGTTACATGGACAGAATATGGTAAAATGTGTTAGCCTTTCTTTTCCACCTCTCTCTACTTTTTTTTCCTCCTTCTTTCTCAGTGAAAAAAATCTGCACACCTTTGTGCTAATCTGGAAGACCTTGTCATTTGGAAATAGGGTAGAGTCTCCACGGAGAGTGAAACCATGGATATTTTGCTTGAACCTAAAACATTCTTTCTGTCTTCTGTCACTCATCTCTTAGCAGTACAGAAAATAAAGTCCTAATCTTTAATTTTTTTCCTATTAAATAAATTAACATATTACTCATTAAACTAACTGTTCATTGTAGACCGTTGGGGAAATGCAGAGAAAGAAATACGTTCACACACAAATTGAAGCTGAAGTCACATTTGGGAACATCATGACACATATTCCCTAGCTTCTTGATCCACAAGCCTAAGTACAGACTGATTCTACTGTCCTTGTGTGGTGGGGCTGGCCTTTTCCTTTCCACCACCACTGCAGACTGAGGAAATTTGGTTCATTGGTAACCTCAGGAACAGCTACTTGCCTGGTAGGGATTGGCTTTGCTGTTGTAGATTGCATTTCTATCTTGCTAGGGATGAATATTGACATCTATATACCTATGGAGTTACAGCTTCCCACACACATTATTGGTCCAGACACTACAATTACTTCTGTATCTCTTTCCAGCTCAGCATTCCAGTTCCCTCTGGGACCAGCTCCTTTGGCTGAAACTCTGACATCTGTGAATGAACTTGCCCTTCTCTTCCCCCTAGGCTACTGCATCTTTTCCTCAATCTCACTGAGTCTTGTTCTGAATTAGCAGGAATTTCAACGTGGGTTGCCTCAGTGACTTCTAGTCCAGTACTTTCTTAGGACCCCCTCACTGCTCTTTTCTCTGCCGTCTAGCTGGAATCCACAACACGGTGTAACAAATCAAGACTTCATTTCCAACAGCATTTGGAATCCTGATTTGGTCCTATGTCACTCTCTTTAGCTCTAGTCCTCCAGATTTGGGTTGCTTCCTATCTCCCTCTGTTACCTATGTCAGTGAGGTTTGCACATGCCTGATTAGTCAACCTATCCAAGGTAAGCAATATGCTTCCTGCCATGGAAAGTGTTTAAGCAGAAATTAGAGGGAGTCTTTAGTAAGACAAGCTTCAGCAATATCCCTCTCTGGAAAGAGAGACTGGAATAAATCACTATATGCCAGGGCCTTTGAGTACATTTGTGAACTGCTGTCATCATTCATTCATGAATTTATTCATTCACTCCTTTATTTATTTTAATAACAACTAAGTCTCAGTCTCAGTTAAAGGCTCTGAGGACTGTGAAGGCAACAAAGTAGGACCACCTTCAGATGGAGTTTGGCAGCTAAATCCAAGAATGCTGGAGACCTAACATATGCTTATTCCCTGAATGACACTAAAGCTCCAAATACTTCTTTTAATGCTGAATTGAAAAGTTACTCATGCAACCATTCATTGTTCTTGACTAAAACAATGTTTCATGGCATGTTTTATTTCATTTATTCACAACCTTGTCTATTAATTATTTGACTTCCAAAAATTAAATCCACCTTAACATAAAAAATTGCCCAGGACTAAGCACATTTGAAAATAAGGTATTATATATTTTGAAGAAGCTAGTTCTCAAAAGTTCCTATGTTATAGTAATCATGTAAAGCCATCAGAGTGCCCACTTTCAAGGATCATTTGCATGGAAGTCTCTGTAATTGTTCTTTGAAAAAAGTCATGTACTTCAGAATCTTGCAGACTTTTGTGTAAGTATAATTATTGCTCAGCAAAACTGAGGGCTGGGCATGTAGCTAGCACAAAATGAATAATTTATTGAATTGAACTAAGAGCCTGAAACATACTGGACTGAAACAGACATCTGAGTAGGGTGATAGGTCTTCTAGTCTAAGACACAAATGAAAATGTCCTTAGGGATACAAGTCTACCTGTAATTTATTTCGACATTATTCTTGTGTGTAATGTTATTTTTGGCATGTTAATGTATTGTCAAAAAATTCCAATCTAGTGACATGACAAAAGCTATATTTCATTTTGGAATGTGGAAAGTGTGAAAATCAATTGCATTATATATCAATGACATGCAATAAAGATAACCAGTATATTCTTGGTAATGTTACTTTTCTAGACTGATTAACAGCCTACAGCTATTGAATTAATAGAGTTTTATTCTTACTATTATTATCAGTTGGTTTTGCTAAAGGGAGATAAAGACTCAGTGCTCTTTTTTTTTTTCCTAAAAAGAAAGTGATTTGCCAGAATCTACATAATTCCGATGATAAACTGCTTTTCTTGGCACTTGACTAAACCCATGAGTTTCTGTTGGCAAATTAAATAAGTGCTGAAAGTTGAAGTCACTTTCTGACTTAGTAAATAAACCAACAGAAAGAGTCAGCCTCTATGGCATTCTTTAAATTTATGATCTATCCAGTATTGTAAGAGATGGTGACAAATACTAGTTTCTTACTAAAAATGCATGATATATTCCATGAGTGTGCTACAAAAATCAATGGGGTGCTTACAAATAAACAAAACCATAGTGGCATTTTTCTTTTTCCATTTGCTTAGTCACTCATTCCTATGATCCCATATGTAGTACCAGGACAGAATAAAACTGTGTACTATATTGTTTCGGACACTGTAGGGATGCAGAGGTAAACAGACTATAGAACTTAGATTCTGGTATTAAACTGCCATGTAGTATTGTATAGGTCATTCACTGAATATGGGTATCCAACTAAAGTGGGAAGTGCAATCTAAAGTACAGCAATGGTATGGTTTATAATGTTTACCCAAATGTTTGTTCTACCACGTTAGGCAAGAAGGAGAAAGATAAGGAAAGCCTTAGAGTAAAGTTGACTTGACTGTTTTATTTAAAGGATGATTGGATTTATTTATTTAAACAAAGAAGAAAATAACAAATCAATTGTCTGAAGAGCAAAACACAAAGAAAGTTCTCTTGATTTGACATGATTGATGTTTTAGTACCTTGTGGATAGGTGATTTAGGATAGTAAATAAATTATGGTATTTATTTAGTTCAACTCATGGTTGTTCTCTCTCTCTCTCTCTCTCTCTCTCTCTCTCTCTCTCTCTCTCTCTCTCTCTCTGTGTGTGTGTGTGTGTGTGTGTGTGTGTGTGTGTATAAGAATGACATAATAGAAGTTGGTGGAAGATTATTGCTTTTTGGGCTTTTCTCTCTCTGATGATAACCCCAGTGGTTCCAAATATGAGTTTTCTATATTAGAATAATTTGGGGTACTTGCTGCTAATACATATTTTAAGGTCATGTCCCCAAATTTTGAGTTTTGAGCTTGTGATTTGAATTTTTAATAGATGATTCTGGTTAATTTAACCTGAGAATAGCATTTGAACACCACTGGTGCACTTGCCTGCTGCTCATACCATTAAGACTGACTCTGGTTGACACAGAACTAATAGTGATTAGCTAGTTCCCTTGCTAAATATAAAATCCAAGGGAGAAAATAGTGCTGCTTGTTTCTTTTTTAAAAAAAAAAATTCAATTTAAGATTTAATGAATTCTGAGAAAAAGGAATTTAAGTGTATGTCTATTTAAATGCAATTTTGAGATGCAGAAAAAAAATTTTTTAGCCTGGTTGAAAAAGAAAGACCTGTGGATCTGAGAGAGCACAATGTCATATCCATCTAGGTCAATCCGATAGACAGAATTTAGCCAATATCACATTTTTTTTTTGGTTGGATGCTATGAATAATTTAATTTTCTGTAAAAAAAAAAATAGAACATGTAGATACTTAAGTGAAGAGCAGATCTGCTACTGAAGAGTTGTGAGTAATTTATCTCTTTTCTACCTGAACTGTTTCTTGGAGGATAGGGGAGAGAAGTGGTTGAAATACAACTACACAGAAGTGAAAGTCTGTTCAGTTTGGTTATAAGAATAAAATTATCCGACCAAATGTGGCAAACCTAGCAGAACAAAGAAGAATCAAGAAGTTATCAACTATTGAAAATTTTAGACAAGCCACAAATAGATTTTGGATTCCAGGAATAATCACAGCCTAGAGGTTGGTTGTTATCTTCCTTCTGTAAGGGTAGAGACATTCACATAACCCCACCCACTACAGGCAGACCAAGGACAAAGACCATGTCTAGCACCTGCACTGCATTTTTTTGGGAGGTGGGGGGGTTGGGGGAAGATGATCCTTCCTAGGTGCCACTGTTAGAACTGGAAGCATTTGCAGATGAAGAATTGGAATTTTCGGGAGTTAGTGTAGCATTTTGGTTAAAAAGTAAACTTGTTTAGAGCAAGGTAGGAAGTGGATTAGCCAAGAAGACTAACAAAAGGGAATAGAATCGGGGCTATCACCAGAGCTGGGACCAGGGCAGAGGTAGTTTCCAAAACCACTGGCAGGTAACTGGACCACCAGTGATTGGTTTATTAGAGGTCTGTTTTTGCACACATTCATGCTTTAGTAAACAGGATACCATTTATTCTCCCTGTGGGCCATTCTCAAATCATTCTTTTAGTTATCCTTGTAAAGCTTTAAAATTTTAAAAGATCCATGCTATTATCCTCCAAGAGAAGTAGTTATATTGACATTTGCAATAGAAGCTCTGCTTATCCAGGTTGGACAGCCTAAATAATCACCAGTAGAGAACAGTAAGGGCCCTAACTAGCTCTTCTTGTGTACATATTTTATTTACTAGGTATGATGTGGGGAGAGGATAGGGTCTCACTCAGGGCTTTGCGCCCACTCCTCTTGTGTGGCTCTGCTAGTTCACTCACAGTATGTCCCCTAGTTGACCAAAAATTGGCAGTTGCCATGACATAGTTCTATAGTAGAAGCTCTTCTGGTTTTCATAGGGGACAAATTATTGCTCCAGTCTTTTCAACCACAGTACTATCTCACAGGAATATTTTTGGCAGAGTCACAAAACTGATTGTCAGAATGTCTGAAATCATACTGATTTTTTTCAGAAGAGGCACAGCGCTTGCTAGTACTATCCTTGTCACATACTTTTTGAAACTTCATAAACTGGAACTTGTTCGTGTGGTACAATATTTGTCTCAGAAGCTGTGTTGATGTAGGAGTCACAGATGGGAGTGGGGTTTTGTCATTTTTCCTTTGGGAGGCATACCTTTGAATTTATGCTTTGAACACATTAGCTTTTCTTCTCCCTCAAAGTCATCAACCCCTTTAGTCAAGAGCACTTCTGTATCCTATATTGATACATATGGGAGAAGTTCCAGGTGTGGTCATGACCACTGCCCCCATTTCCTCTTTCAAGGATTAGTAAAGGTCTGCAGACAAAAATAGAGAAACCAAATCAAAAGAAGATAGACTGAACTTGTGGTTTGTTGTAATATAGTTTGAACAACAACAACAAAAAAGCCCATGTTTAGAGATGTAGAGCTGCCATGATAGCATACATACCGGGTTGATTAAAATGCATGCACATCTAAAGCGTAACTTTCTCACAGTTTCCATGCCAAGGCCATGTGTGGCTCACATGAAATGTACTAGGCAACTTCAGTGTGACTACTTTCCCTTCCACCCTGCTCTCTGGGAAGCTCATAAAATGGCTCAGAAATGTTGGTTCCTTGAGCAGAAACTGGAAGTTAATAAACTGCCTTTATAACAAATGATAAGGACTTTGGTTAATTCATGTGCCTACTTATCAAATTAAAGCAGCCAACAATCAGAAAGACTGTTAAATCTCAGCTGATCAGTTTTTCTCATCTTTTCATAAGCTATATTTAAATATTTCTGTGACAGTTGATCCCATACATGAAATTTCTCTTACAAACACCCTAAGGTGTTTGGTTTGTTTTAGTCGATCCTCTGGAAAGAGCACTGGCCACTCCCTTGATAAAGGACAAGGATCAATGATGCAGCTGGTGGCCCTTGCTCCAGACACATTTTCCCTGGGAAATTTTGCACGTGGCATCTCCTCATTAATTCCTCCTTTCATTCAGCTAACATTTGTCTGCAAAGACTCTGCTTCCCCGAGAGAAAAATCCAGCTGTGGACTTTGCACAAACACAAGATTCTGTTTGGGTTAGGACCAATATAGGTATATGCACATAGGTGGATGTAACTGTTATGCAATTGATATTACTTTTCTTCTTGTGCATCAATGAAGAAAAAGGATATCATTCAGCATCAGCCCTGAGTTAGAAGGCCAGTGTGACTCTATGCACAGGAAGTAGATTTGCATATTTTACTTTTCTATCATAGGTTCAGTCTTGAATGAAAATATCTTTTGTTTTCCTATGTCTATTTGTGGTTACTCTGAAATTTCTGCCTGAGGACTGCCAGGAATCTTGTTAAAATTATACAATACAAAAGTTATTTGAAAGAGGTTTTTTGAGTCCCAGGCATACTAACTCCTTAAGCTCAGAAAGCACACATGACTTTTGCAAGCAGAAACAGGTCTAATGCTTTGAAGAATGTAAGAAATGACCTGCATTTTAGAGGCACTGAAGTGGTTAATCTACTCATACTAGAGTAATAAGCTCCCAGTATAAACATCTTCTAACTAGATTTTGGTGTTCTAAGCTGACTTCAGAAAGTTTATTAACATCATTGTTCTAATATTGTGGTTTCAGTACCAGTTAGAAGCCTTGTTGTCCTTTCCTAGTAATAATTCTTGCTTGCCTTTGCTTCCTAAGTTGCTCTTGAAACATATTAGAAGCAACTGAAGCAGTTGTACCCTAAATGATTTTTAAAATAATATTTTATTTAGATATAATTGACATAACATTATATTATTTTTAGATGTACATCATAATGATTTGATATTTGCATGTATCACAAAATGTGATATCCAGTTAATACTGGATTCTTTTATTAACTCTCTGGGCACATGGGGCTGGTTATGTGACTTTAAATTAGTCTTAATATGTTCATCCCTAGGTCCTTGAGGTGTCAATTCTGTCTTAAGCTGCTTATATAACTGGTTTTTGAAGGACTTCCAGGGAACTTGGGGTGGAAGGGTGCTCACAGAACCACCTGTATCACAGCACGAGGGAGCAGTGGAGTCTGGGCTGAGTGTAGAGGGTGCTGTGATTTGAACAGCCAAGAGAACTGCCTTCCTGCAGACTGCAATATCCTGCTGCATTCTCCTTTCTGGCTATAGATCCACCCAGTGAAGCAGGAGAACACAGCTCCCAAGTCTTACTCATAGAACCTTTAGTCCACAGATTTAAGAATTCCTCACCTATCAGTGTTTACTGGTGGTTGCTCTGATTCTGAGAAGAATGCTGGGGGCCCAGGGGCCCCTTATCCCTGCCCCTAGGCCTCCCACAGGGTTCTGCTGTGTGGCAGAGCTACCACCAGTGGCATGCTGGGCACAGGTATTCGCCCATCCTTATGCTCACCAGCCCACCCGCTGCTGTGTTGTTCCAGCCTAGAATTTGCTTCCAGCTGTGCTCAAAATGTTTCATGCTAGAGAATGTGAACTACCATCTCCTCTGTAATGCATAATGCTGAACGTGAAGGCAGTTAAAAGGGATCAGGCCTTTCTCTTTCCGGTTCTGATGCATGAGTCAGTCTCCTGGCCTTAATGTTGACATAGATCCCTAATAACGAGTAACAGCTGATGGCGACTTGCTGAGACATGTACAATAAGGAAAGAACTTCCGTATTACAAGATGTGGGCTTTGTCCCAATTTTTTCTGAAGAGGAAAAAAATAAATAAAAACAGGGAGGGAGAGAGAACCTGGTGCTAATAACCAGTTTGTGCAACAGTGTTCCTTTTTTCAAACCTAATGAGGTCTGATTCCCACAAGTATTTTGATTTATTGCCTGCTCCTACGGGCCTGTTTGCTTTGGATGTTTATTATTTTGATATTCAGTTAACATAACACTTGAAATCATTTCACTTTCTGAATCCGTTTTTCTCCCTTTTTATGAGTCGTTTGGTGGTAGGTCGGATTTCCTCCTGTGAAAACAGCACTCACGTTAAAACACCTTTTCTATTTCCAGCCTTCTGTCTTCAAGACGAGGAAAATATACCAGTAGGTTTGCCCAAATGATGGAACAAAAGGTTGTTTGATTTGGGTCTAAAAGCTCCGTATATTGTACCTAGAAACCTCTCCAGTTGATGACCCAACTTTTCATGTGTCATGTTTAGTGACATGACTGTGGAGTTATGAAAAGTTAGCGTATATCCTTCAGTGCCATCTCAATTTTTCCTTTTAAAGCCATTGTGTGATGACCTATGGAATGATTTTGAGTGAGAGATCTGACATGGGGGCGGGGGGGTGGAAATGGCAATGCATTAGGTCAAAATAATTAACTCTACCTGCGGAATAATCAGCTCCCTCTCTGCCCAAATCCAAATCGTATATGAAGCTTGTTTTAGAGGATAGGTATTCTCTGTTGGTACAAATTAGCATGTTTAGATGTGAGAAGGATTAGCAGCCCTTAAGGAGGGGTGACTCTTTCCCAGAAGTCACAGTTCCTGTTGGAAAGAGGGAGCCATTGACTCAGTTTCTGCCCTTCACCCTCAGGACTAGGCAAAATAAGTCCCCCCATGGCCAATGTCTGTCCTTTCCTTTTTTTCCTTAAGAGCCAGACCATTTCAGTGTGCTCACTTAACATTGTTAACATCATTTTCCCTGTATTCAACAATATAATAGACAGTAATTATAAAAAAAAATTAGAAAGTATAGACTTTGCTGTGAGGAGCATTGCCCATAATCCTACTGCTCAGAGAGAACCACTGTTACTATGTTGGGTATATTCACGAGTTTTGGCTGTTTTTTTTTCTGTCTTTGTGTGTGTGTATGTATATGTGTGTGTTTCTGCCATAAGGATAGATTTTTTTTAAATACTCTGTGCTTTTAATTTATTTGAGCCTGCAAATGCTAATTTGATTCTTTAATTAATAAAGAGAGGCCTACCTGACAGAGGCTAAGAGTGAGCATACCTTTAGTTGTGTGAGCATTTGCAAACTATTTTACATGCTTAGATGTAGCAGATTTGGTGATGGCATGAGACCAGCAGCCAGGAGAAAGAAGGAAAGGTGTGCAGGTGCCCCTCAGAGGGACAGGAGTTAGTGGAATGGGAGCAGCACTGCATTGGCTTTGGCATCAAATCAGGTTTCTGCCCTGAGAGCTGGGTCACCTCCTAGAATCTCAGTTTCCGAATCTGGGAAATGGGAGAACTACTTTTATGGGTTGTATTGATGACTCAATTCATAAATGAAGTACTGTTTATACAAATGGTTTGCAAACAAGCAAGGCAAGAATCAGATAATGTTATTATAATGAGAAAGGTATTGAGATTGGATCTTGGTGATTCAAAGGGAGTAAGGGTAAAGTGAACAAAGGTGGCTGACTGGGCATTGTAGGTGGGCAAGCAGGTAAAATGTTTAGTTGGCTGGTTGATTTTGTTGTCATTGTTGCTAATAAATCTAATGGTAAATGTATGCTTTCTGTTGAGCTGGTTATCCAACCTGGATTATTTTATTTGCTATTTTATGCTGGTCCTCCTATCTTCTTTTGTCTGTGTATTTTTAACTCAATGAGTACATTCTCCTGTAAAGCTAATATGTTTGCTCTCTCATCTAAGAGAATGTTATCAGACTTTTAGTAGGGATTACTGGCCTTCCTATCAGGAATCTCACTGCATTTACACAGGAGTGACCAGGATAGGCCAAGCTCTGTTTTAAACAACAGATAAGGTTTGTGTAGTATGTGTGGAAAGGGAGGGGAGGGGAATAGGGAGTAGTTGGGTCTGGGTGGGGCTTGGGAAAGATATATAAACACCTTTAATATATGAAAGAATTCCTTTGTCTATGCTCATGAGCCTAGGAATTGGGGGGGGGGGGGAGAGACATTAAAAGAAGGGGTTTGCAGGGCAGCACAATGAGCTCTGAAGACCTATTGTCTCAGTCCAACCTGCCCGCCAGTTACTTAGAAATGTCATGGGGTAAGTTCCTTCATCATTTAGTGCTTCAATTTTCTCTTCTATGAAATGGTAATAACTATCTATGTCATAAGACTATTGTGGGATAAATATGACTCATTAATATTTTTGTGGTGAATCTTTTTAAAAATGTATTTTTATTAATTTTAGAAAGGAAAGGAGAGGGAGAGAGAGAGAGAAACATCAATGAAGAGAGAGAACCATTGACATGCTGCCTCCTGCACACCTCACGCTGGGGATCGAGCCTGCAACCCAGGCATATGGCCCGACTGGGAATTGAACCGTGACCTCCCAGTTCATAAGTCGATGCTCACCACTGAACCATGCCAACTGGGCCTGTGTTGAATCTTTATGAGGGATTTGAGAAGGTCCTACGAAAGCATGGGCTTCCAAGTTCTGCCACTACCAACACACCTGAGGGTTGAGCACACCCTTGTGGACCTTTCTGTTGGGGTAGGGAGGCCAGCATAACAGGCTGTACATGTCTGAGTGCGAATGAGAATGGAGTCTCAGGTCAGACTATGACCCCCTCAGTCTTGTGGGGCTGAACATTGTCCTGGAGATTGTGAAGGTCTATACAAGGCTTTCTTTGAGGATTATATCTGTTCATTGCAGCCACCTATCCCCAGGGTCATGGTTTTATTTTTCTCCTTTTCTTTTCTTTCTTAAGTTTGTCTGGGAGAGACTGGGCAGGTGTGCAGGTGGGCATGTTCATTGATCAGAAACACTTGTCATTAAAGAGTAGAATGTGTTTATTAATAAGAATCCTCTGAACCATGAGAAAATGGGGATTTTTAATTTACCCGATTGCATTATTATTCTAGCTTATTCTCTCATACTGTCTTGGTTTAAATACTGACTCTTAAATGTATTAACCTTGTGTTTTCACTGATTATCTCTACTTGCCTCACTTCTTTAACTTAGTACAGAGTTAATGTGTTTCCTTATTCATACATTTGTCTTAAGTATTTAGTAAGATTATGTTTGTAAAGTGCAAAGCCATAATCATTCAATAAATATTAATTGTATTTATATTTAGGATGTGATAAATACCAACTTGATTCTCATTTTGGTTATTTAACTAGTTGGAAGCTTTCCTGAAAGACCATTTGTCATGTACAAAATAAAGTGAGAAAAACAGTGTGTCATTCAGAGTTGTGAAGAGGATTATGTGCTATGTCAGCACTATGGGAACACGGCAACTAAAAGTACTGATCGGTGCAACAATGTGGACGGACCTAGAAGGCATTATGCCAAGTGAAATAAGTTAGACAGAGAAAGACAAATACCATATGATTTCACTTATATGTGGAATCTAAAGAACAAAATAAATGACCAAATGAAACAAAAAACAAACTCATAGAAACAGAAAACAAATTGATGATCACCTAATGGGAGAGGGTTGATGAGATGGATAAAAAAGGTGAAAGAGATTAAGAAGTACAAATTGCCAGTTATAACAATAGTCAGGGGGATGTAAAGTACAGCATAGAGAATATAGTTAATTATTGTAATAACTATATATGGTGTCAGCTGGGTACTTGACTTATCGGGGTGACCACTTCATAAGGTATATAAATATCTAATCACTATTTTGTACACTTGAAACTAATAGTGTACATCATCTGCAACTGGAAAATAAATTAACTTTTTGAATTATCCCAACAAATCAATAAAATAAAATATGCACTTTAGGTTGTAAAATAATAGAAGTGCTCAATAGGTTTTCTTCTTTATTTACTCCTAGCAACGTCTTATCAGGGAATCTGAATGTCAGGAAGAAACACTTCTAAATAGAGGTGATAGGCTCCACGCTTATGTCTCCTGGCGAGGACCTCAGGGCAGCCTGAAGCATTGTATTTTGAGTACTACGCCCAGCACTTGTGGCCCTGTCTCACTATTCCTCACATAATGTTGTCGCATTTCAGTGAAGAAGCTACAATTGAGAGTTCAGTGTCACTTCTCACTTTGAAGTGGCAGCCCTATCATTCAATGAAGCCTATCTGACTTCTGGTCATGTGCCTAACCACTGGGAAGCTCTGCCTTCACTGATGAAACACAGGAAAGGTGCCCCTGAGCATTCCCACTGTCGGAACTAATGAAACTAAATAAAAGACATAACCATTTCTCACCTCCCTTATCTTGTTTCACTGGAAGGTAATTTACGGAGCAAAGATAACTTGTTTTCCTCCACAGCTCTGGTATCCGGAGCACGAGTGAGAGAATTAACCTTTTAAGTTAATATATGTATTGTACATTGAGTCTAGTGCTAGTTTTCATCCATCTAAATGGTAAGTTGCATGCAGCATAATGGATGTCCTTTCTGTGTGCACATTGCAGGGATGGATGGCTGGAAGCTGCTGTGGCCTGAGGCCATTGTGAATGCCACGTTACTTGACAGATTGGTCTGGTTTACATCATCAATTTTTACCTCATTCTTTTATGAAATAGAAATTTCTTTCATGAGCATGTAATTTGGTGTGAATATTGAAAATAGTAAGCTCTTTCAGAAGGCTATAACTACATATTTATAAACTTAGGAAATGTGCCTCCCCCCTTTTTCTTTATTTCTAGTACTTAATTCAGGTAACTGAGACAGTAGATAGGACACTTTTGGCAACTTAAACAGTTACAAAAATATGATTATTATTTGGAAAACTTAATTTCATGTCTCTGAATTGGGGAACACATGCTTTAAATATGAGCATGTTCATTTGAACTCATTGGTAATGGTCATTCAAATGCGATCGGATCAAATCTAGGTTTTAGGTGCTAGTTAAGATCACTTTTGTGGCAACTGATTCAGTTTGTGTTTAGTAATCTGAGTTGACACTTGAGATGTTGGAAAATGTTAAGAATTCCCGGTATATGTTTCTTATATAATTTATTTTCCCAGCTTAAATAAACCATTACGATATGTTTAATATTTATGTAGTTGGTTAAGCATTTGGGAAATTCTGAAAGGTCACTTTGTAGGACTATACTTCATTGTCTTTTCGAGTTTGCCCTTTCATTTAGCACAGGCTTTATTAGGGATGACAACTGTACTTTGCAAGTAACATTTATTCTAATGTAATACTGGCTATATAAGGCTCGATATATATAAAATATATTATAGACCTACAGAGATTTAACAGGGATTAGCTGTTGCCCTGCATTCTCATCCTTACTCTCATTTTAACTTAAAAAACCTGAAAAGATAGGCAAGCATTGAAGGAATAAAAGATACATTGAACTTACCACTTGTCTTATTGATTGCATATAGGTAATTATGCTTTCTCAAGTTTCCTTTTTTTCTTCTTCTTCTTTCATTTAGAAGCCTGGCATTAAAGTGCACTCAGGCTGAATTTGATGGCTTTAGTACTTATCTGTTGTGGAGCACTGGTGCTAAAGAGCAGGGCTAGTATCTGACACAGGAGTGGTCAGAAGTCTGAGCCAGAGTCTCCTTGCATCTGACCTTCAGCTCATCACTTCATAAACATTTCCTTGTCCTCTCTGCAAGTCAGACATTGCTTTGGTGCCTCAGTTTTCTCACTTTAAATATATATTTCTTCCCTCCCTCTCCAAAACATTTTAAGCACTTTGCATTTTATATATATTTAGTTTTTTGTTTCTCTTTACTCTCCTCTCTGTCCCATCACCAATTTAACTAGGAGTTTTGATTTTTCCCTAGTACCTAGAACCACTGACACTAGGACTAAGTACTTAAAAAAATTTATTGAATAAACAAGTCAATTAATAATAGTCCTTACTTCTTAGAATTATTGTGAGAATCAACTAAAGTAATAAAAAGTGTACATAGTTCCAATAGTTACTTGCTATTCACATTACCCAAGCAATCAGCCAGTGTTTCTGTAAGTGTGAGAGGCCTTTTGGTGATACCAGGGTTCTCAAACTGTAGGTGGTGATAGTTAAAATTTTAATAATTAAGATTTATTTTTTATTATCTTTAACTTATAGCAAGAGATATTGGCTTGTGAGTTAAGATATTAGGAACATGAAAGGTAAAACATATAAAAATATACCACAAGTCAATGAAATGTGGGAGACTCTGCTACTGCCATGCTATAGGGTGGTTGTTTATGGGGTTTAAATCTCTGTAATAAGTTTTGTGGTAACGGCAATCTGTTGTCTGTATATTTCTAGACTAGAGGCCCAGTGCACAAAATTTTTGCATGGGATAGGGGTGCCCCCTTAGCCTAGCCTGCACCCTCTCCAATCTGGGACCCCTTGTGGGATGTCCAAATGCCAACAATCAGATATCCCTCTCACAATCCTGGACCTCTGGCTCCTAATAGCTCACTTGCCTGTCTGCCTGGTTGCCCCTAACTGCCTCTCTCCTGGTTGCCCCTAACTGCCTCCCCCCTGTCCCTCGCAGGCCTGGTCACCCCCAACTGCCCCTCCACCCTGCCAGCCTGATCGCCCACACAGCCTGCTATTCAGTTGTTTGGTTGTCCCTTAGTCACCCCCCTGCTGGCCTGGTCATAGGCAGCCACCTTGTGAGGGTGTGAGGGTTAATTTGTGTAGTATGTCTTTATTATATAGGATTGGTTATTGCATAGGTATTAGCTAACTTTTTGACTTACTGTGATTCATCTCATGAATCAAACCTATAGTTTAACTTCCATCTATATCACTGCCCTCATACTGTTCTGAACGGCTGGAAACATCTTTGACATAGAATATTCAAGTGTCTGCCTGAGTCTCATTCTCCTTGATATCCTTCTTGACAAATTGAAATTCTGATCTCCCTTGGTTTTCTTCATGAACTTTCCTGATTCTTCCATGATGAATATAGATTTTAATTTATGCCATTGCTTGCTGATATTCGCAGATGCCTCACCCATGTAGTGGGCATAACTGACGTTCAGATCAAAAGCGAATGATGAGGGTTAAATGAGATCACTTATCTAAAGTATCTGGCCAAGGGCCTGGTGGTGGTCACCAAATGCTAGTCCCCTTCTTACTTTGTGTTCTCTCATCTTTTTAATTTCTGCCTTTTTAATTTCTTTTTCTCCAACTGCCTTTGAAGTATGGTGTTTTCAAAATTGCTGATTTTTTCCTGAATCTGAAGCCCATCTACTCTTATAACTCTTGTGCCCTTTACAGATGTTTTCCAAACCTCTGTCTCTACTCATGATGACCTCCAGACCTGCATTTCCAATTACTTCCTAAATATCTCAACTATCTCAGATTCAATGACTGCCTAACTGTCCTCACCATTTTTCTCCCCTAACCAATTCTTCTTCTAGTTCCTATCTTGGTTGTAGTATCTCTATTCTCTCAGGCATTTGGTCTGGAAACCTTGAGGCCAGTTTCAATTCCACTTTTTCTAATCCCAAAACATCTAATTAGAACCATTGATTTGGTCTTGGGTAGAGCTTTCTTATTTTTCTCATAGAAAGAAAAGTTTGAAAGTGAAGTTGGCTGCTTGAACTTAGGTCAAGATTCACACTCATAATAATAGGCCACAGAATATGAGGGGTTAAAATATAGAAGGAATTATTGCAAGATGTCCCTGGATTAGCAGTGTATAGACCAGCTCAAACCTTGCTGTGTATAGAATAACTAGTCTTTTACAATCTCTATTTTTCAAATAAATGCAAATATTACAGTGGTTAATGAAATGCAAATATGCTTTAAAGAGTTATTGAATTATATTAGCCATTTGTCATTGTATAATTTTCCAAGTAATGCATACTGAAAATGCAAGCATTGAGGGGGGGTTCATAAAAATATTGTGATATTGTATTATGAAACCTGGGTTTCAAGAACAATTGACTTTCATTTGTTCAGAGTCACCAATGCATAGTGGGAAAACATTACAATTGTGCTTTCAAAAATAAGATTCTTGGGGAGAGAAATAGGAAGTAAAAGCCTTGAAACACTTTACTAGTAACTTTAGGACTGCCACTATCTAAAGAGAATTTTATTATATTCAAGATAAGATAATGAACTCTGAGTGAGTGTATGTGTGTTTCTGTGTAGCATAAGTCTTGTCCTCTGTATTTATCAGTTGCTTGCTGAAAATAAATATATGTGCAAATAAACAGAAAGAAGAAATGCTATTCTCGAGTGTAGTAATGCTTGATGGAAGAGGTGGTGGCTGGTTTTAGGCTTTGAAGAGAGGTTAAGATTTTATTACTCTAAAATGATTGAAAATGTGTGAATGATCCAAGTGGAAACAAATGGTAGCCCAGCTGGTGTGACTGAAGTGTAGGACATTTGAGGGGCAAGTTGGGGTAGACCTGAGGATCTTTAGTTTCTCCGTTTCTGTTTGAATTTTATGATGTACAAATGGGGGCCTCTGAAAGATTTTAAACAGAGGCATAATGCAATTAGCATGGACATCCTACTTCCCTTAGGACACAAAATGGTTTACAAATTAACCTTATATATAGATCATGGCCAGTAAGGAGGAATGGGAGCAGAAACTGCAGAGGCAGAAAAAAAGATCTTGACTCAAAAGCTAGAAAGGGCATGGCTGGAACTCCAGACTGTGCAGAGATGACCTGCTTTTGTTGAGTTTAGAATGTTCGCTTTGCCTAGCATTTAAAAGGTTATGGTGGTTGTTCTATCTCTAAGCACAGGCCTTTTAATATATTTTTTTTATCATTAAACCTTGGAAGTCTCCCTTCCTAGGGGATAGTTAGTGGTAGGATTAAATTGGAGTAGCAGTTGCCAACAGCATTAGTACCATCCAGGACCACATATTCTCAGCGAGATGTCTTTTGGGTTGGCCTGAAGAGCTGAAGAAAAGGAAATGCATTTTCTCAATGTCAGTGTCCTTTTCTCTTCTCCACCTCTCTTTCCCTCAGTCTTGCTGTGAATCACCATCTCTTTTCTACCTCACAGTGCCTTGGGATTAATGTCAGCTCTGTTGTTTGTGACTCAAGGTTCACACACATCTCAAGCATGATAAGGAAATCTGGGTTTCCTTTGTGGCCATAAGACCCTAGTAATTTTATTATTATGGTATTCTCAAACCATGGATCATATTTTGTTATACTTCGTCCCCTTTGATGCTTTAAAATTTTTTTTAAACAACATTTAAAGGCACCATAGCTGTTATCCTGTACTGTTTTGTTTCAAACATATGCCTGCTTTGTTAGTAAAAGAACTTGTGCCAAGAGAATTGTATGTGGGAGGGTGTGACTAACTTAGCAAAGGGACTTATCTCTTATCCTATCAGCCTGAGCTCTCAAGTCTGCCTTTGATATGACTTATTCTTTCCCTTTCAGCTCCACCACTCCAACTTTCACTGCTAACTTTCCTTCCCAAATGTTTCATATCTAAATATTTTAGCTTTTCAAACCTAATCTGCTCTCTAGAGTCATTTGCTTTTGGGTGAACCACTGGTTTCCTACTCTTCTAATGACAGGTACTCAAATGTAGAAGTGTTAAGATTCTGTCTCCCAACTCCTCCTACCCCTTATGTATTGCATTCTCATCAGGCCTTTTTGCCTGCATGTGTTAGGATTGTCCTGTTTCCCTTCTGGCAACTTTCAGCAAAGTCTGCAATGTTCCCAGATTGTTTGGGATTGAAATCTAGGTCCCAAAGGCCAGGAACCTTAGAAACAGGAAAATGAACCAGAAATGATCATTGTAAAACTTGGATCATAGCCGAGGGTGGTTCCAATTGCCTCCTGTGTCCCAGCTTCTAGAGATGGTCATCAAAGTTTAGATGTTAAAGTTAACTGTGTCATCTTTTTTTCATCAATTTACTTACTCTACAAATATGTATTGAGTGGCTACCATTACGAGATACTATACTGAGTGCTAGAGCTTTCACAGTAGACAGAATAGGCATCTTTGCTGCTGCTCTTGAGCTAGGAATGTATTTTACAGGGCAGAAGGCCAATAAAACTCTAAAAACACCATTCATTACCGTGTTACAGTTGTGTAGAAGGAAGGAAAAAAGAGGGTCTGTAAGAGAGAATCATTTCTAATTCCTGATCTACTTCTGCATTTCTTACAAGCTGGAGAGGAGGATCATTTTGCACTGCAGGTTAGGGACTGAACTCTCTGACCACAGGGGCATCAAAAGAAAAGATCAAGAAAGGAACCAGGTCAGAAAAATTGACTCTCACTTTTCAGTGTTCCTGGAAACCAACCAGCTAGCTACAGTCTCCTAATTAGGTCCAAGTTGGCTCTGTGAGGAAACAAGAAAGTAAAGGCCTGACTCAAATAACAACAGAGCACTGCCCACACCAACAACTCCCTCGTGTCAACTCAAAACCTAATAACGCTTCATTTATTTATATTGCTGTTGACAAATTCTTGTCCACTGTGCTCTCAGTTCCGGTTTGAATCACACTCAGGAATCTGGCCCCTTGGCCAGTTCCCTTGAATCAGTGGCTGCTGTTATGCAGCTCTTATCTAGGTGTGGCCCACTGCAAGTGGTCAGAACTCAGGGCTCGGTCATCGGTTTGGCAATGCTGTTGTGTTAGCAGAGGTGGGAGGCGTCCTGTAATTAGCAGTGGACACTTCTTGGCCTGGTCTCCTCAGGTGGATCTAGACATGACTCATTTTGAAGGACAGGGCCATGGGGAAAATAAAAATGTGCTCCTTATGTCACTTGTTTGGTATCTTAAGTCCACTTACAGGGACACCTATGACCATGGGAAAAAGCAAAGTTAGTCCTTTATGTCACTCATTTGGAACCCAACCACTGATCTCGGCTCTACTGCCTCCACCGTGGTCCAGGGGACCATCATCTGGCCCATCTCTCTCAATAGCACCCAACTGGTCACCCTACTTCCATTAGAACTTCCTGCCATTATGCTCGACTAGCAGCCAAAATGGTCTTTTGAAAAATCTCTAGCAAATTCCATTGCCACATTGAGTTTAAACCCTACATCTTCTTCCTACACTGTGGACCCTGCTGGCTGCTTTCAGCTCAGCCTTGGTATTGATCTTCAAACATTCCCCAGAGACAGCACTGTTCTTTCTGTCCCTCTAATACATGTTCATCCCAGGGCCATCATCACTTTCTCTTTTTCTTAAAATACTTTTCCTATGTAAAAGCATTTTTGCCATCCCTTTCTTAGCTCAGGACCCAACTCATGTGTCATCTATAAAAGGCCTTTATTTAAGCACCTGCTCTACGCTCTTTCCCATCCCCACCCTCAATCCCTTTCACATCACTGCTTTTGCTCCCCTTTTAAATTATATCCCTGCCACTAAAGCGTGTGCTCTTCAAAAGCAGAGACCTTGTCAGTCATCCCCTCCCTATGCCAGGCATATGTAAGTGCTTAACAAGACATGTGGAATGAGGGAACACCATGGAGAAAAAAGCCATTTCTTTTGGTTCTCTTTTTTGATTTTGTAAGTGGAAAAAAACAAAACAAAATAAAACGAAACAAAACAAAAAATATAGGAGCATGCAGAAATCTCTGCTACGACAGATAGGAGAAAGTTCAATGAAAAGTTTGCAGTTATGAATTTATTGGGGGGGAATTCTTTAGGTAGACCCATAACTCATCCCCTGCTCATGGTTTCATGGCCAGTAAGAGGCTGAGCTCAGATTCTTAGTTCCCCAATGAGCCCACACAAGTCCTGGAAGAGGAGGCACAGCTTCTGGACTAATCTGCTGAATATCATTTGAATCAAACTGTAAATGACTTTAGTGGTTATTAAAACACCGTTAGCTATTTTAGAATCATTGAGTCTGCCAGATTCTGGAAAGTGTAGAGGCTTAGAACTTTACAGATTTAAAAAAGAGATTTTATAAATTATTTAGTCTGGTGTCCTGCGAAGAGTCTGAGACTTGGAGGCCTTCAGTTGGGAAATGCTGAGCCTGGAATCCAGGTTCATGTCCCACAGATCCTGGCCCCTGGGCAAGCTCTCACTCTGGGTCCATTTCCTGCACCTACATTTGTGTGCTATGGATTAATGGTTGTGGTTTTGACATACCAAGTGTAACCTTGACATAGCCTTGAGGAAAAATGCTTCATTTTGTTCATAGAGATGATCATCCACCTGCCAAATGGTTTTCTCTCCTTAGGAGAAGTATTTATGACTTCATTCCCTCCTCCTAACCTCCCCTACTCCCTTTTTTTAATTTCAAATCCAAACCTCTTTCAGAATGATCCAGCCTTAGGGCTAGGGAAAAAAGTTTCCTATTCTAATAAATAAAATGCAGGTTTTCTCATGGTCTCGGCTTTCCTGACACAGAAATGATCTACTTTTGATGGCTGGCTGAAAGCATTTTTAATGATTTTCACCTGCTTTGTTATGTACAGAAAGGAAGAGTAATTAGCACAGAGATTAAACCATTTTTTCCAAATCCAGGGAGACTACATCTTGTAAATGGAATCCTAGGAAAAGTTTTTTATTTTCCATGTTGTTTAGATTATGTCTGAAGGTTGGTCCAGAAGTTTGTTTTGGATGAGTAAAGATTGTTGTACATCTGAGATGAATTTAGGATATGTGAGTGATTCACGGGATTTTTGTTTTTTATAATAAGCTTGGTTTGTTATGCTTTCTTTAAACGGGTCAGCTCCCACTGCCATCTCATCCATATTTTAAAGAGGGGAATCATTCTACTCTTTCTTTCTTTGTGGCCCACACTGTGGGAACATGTTAGCATCCTGGTCTTGTTTTTGTTTTTAAGAATATCAATTTTCATCATGATTGCTCGTGTTTGATACCTGGGATGAGATACAGGCAAACAAGTAGATTATGACTTGATATTTCCCTGGCATCCTTGTTTGTGATTTATAATTTATACCTGGAAAAGATTTACTGGCCTAACTGATAATCCTTCCCAACAAAAGATAAACACACTTAAAGTCACTGGTGTGAAGTCAGATGCACTTGAAAGGGGCGAGGAATTCACCTGCAAGCACTTTTGGCATCTTTCCCTTTCCCATGAATTCAAACTGATGACAGAGAAAGCTGAGGCTGCCAAAGCTCTTTCCCCCGGAGAAACTCCCAGAGTTGCTGGGGCGGAGGGGTGGAGGGGGGAATCAACCCGACCTGCCATACAGTAAGGAGCACCTAGAGACTGGCCCTTTGTGTTTTGTGAGAGATCAGATGGAAGCAAGGAAATTGTCCCAGTGCTGTGGATTCAGATCTGTAAATACACAGCTCTCCTCACTTCCCATGTGTCCAGGTGGTCCTGGTGGAAGCTCACAGGTATGCCATGACAAGTTGCCAGGCAGGCCTTGTCAAGGTGGGAGGGAGTGCATGAGCATTTCATGTCACACAGCATGTTCTTGCTAGCAAGTAAAACTGCTTTCTTGGAACAATGATTTATCATCTGGACATGTTCAGAATGCATTAAAAAGATTATCAAATCTCCCCAGCTTTCGGAGTATAACTGAGTCAGTGGGAGAGGGTACATTGTGACTAGAACTGGTGTATATAATATAATAATGACGTTCTCGATGTCATCTCAGGCATTTGGTCTTGCAGGTTCTTGCTCTGATCTCTCAGATTGCCTCTACCTTACCAAAAACAGACCGTGCAAATTTCCCATAAATTTCACTTGGTCTAGACTAGGACTCTTCAGGGAGCTCTTGGGAATTTTTATTTTGTTCTCTCAGACATAAGTAGTGTTGGGATAGTCAAACACATATAATATCAAATGCTGGCAGATAGCTCTATAAAATCATTAACCCACTATATGAAATTCCAAAAACAGATGTTTAACCTGATCACATCCATTAAAATAAGTCACTTTTTAAAATCATGAGTATTCAGAAACATTTACTTCAAAAAATTCTTTAGTAAGTAATATTCAAAAGATAAAGAGTGAAGGGACCGCTGATCACAAAACTCAGCAGAGAATCATAATGTGCTGCTAATAATAACTGCAACGTTGGGGAACTCAGTCTTGTAAAGATTTTTTTAGATGTTCAGGCCCCATCAACATAACAAAATAAGAAGAGGGAGCATTGAGCAGTTATTACTGTAGTCGCTTCAGCTGCATAAATCATGATTTGTGACAACTCAGGCTATAAAGTCATCGGGATGACAATGACTAGCAATGCAGCTGGAGTTAATCAAATAATTATTTAACACCTGTCTCTCTTGGTCTGGCCCCAGCTTCAGAACATATTTCATTCTCTCCTAGTCTCTCTTATAACCTTTAATTTTTAATAGAGAAACTGAAGAAGTATAGGATGTACTTAGAGCTAAGGAGAGAACCTCCAATTGAGCTGGGATCTCCCTAAAAGAGGGTCTTTCTCTACATCAGCTTGGTCAGTATCTGGAGTGGTTACCACAGTGATTTGCTCCTAGTCAGCAATCACTAACTGTTATTTTAACTTCTGGCTGGAACCAGCTTCCTGGCTAAACTTTTTCCTCGGAGTTTTTCACTCAGGGGTCACCAACTCTGTCAGATGCTGGTTTTCTAGTTAGTTCCTTCTGCAAGCAGACAGGCTGGGTTAGGTGTGTAGGATAGATCCCCATAATTGTCGGCAAGAGAGAATTCCTTAAGATGTCATGGTGAGCAATGGTCTGTTCCCTCCCTAAAGGTAACAGCTTCGCATTCCCCAGCTTCTCAAGGCTTAGTATGTGCTCAGTAAGTACTATCATTATTACTATTATTAGTTTGTAAAAGCTTAATTAATGTTTGCTAAAATATGAATGACTGAATGAATGCATGAATGCATATGCCTCTTAATGGACAAACTTTTTATGTACTGATGCTAATTGCCTAGACTCTAGGGTTAAATTCAGATGGGGTAGTGCGAGGAATAAAATAGAACAGCTGCTTCCTTTGTTCAGTGCTCTGGCCTGTTATTTGCAATCAGTAGATGTGTAAAGAACAGTAGCCTTTATGTACCCCAAGCATCAAAGGGTGAAGAAGAAAATAATGACTCATCAAAAAGCCCATCCCTCTCAGAAATGTCAGAGGCAATCACATTTGGTATGAATGGTGAGAATTTCATGCATTTCTCTGGTTGATATTCTATCAGGGTTGAGGACTGATAGTTATAGGGCAGCATACACTTAAATCTTTTAAAAGTATTCCCAGATATTTTTAGTATTTTTACATTAAATTCGAGGCAGGGAGTAGGTGTTTTTTAAAACATGACTAAATACTTTCTGCATTTAATTCATCTAAAAGCATTCATTTTTCTTTCTTTATTTATTTTTGTATTGTGGTCATTTGTAATTTTTTTAAAACTTCATGTGTTTCCTTTCCTAATGAAAACTTTTATTCGAAAGGCAAAAAAAAAAAATTTTGTCATAACCTTAAAAATATTAACGTAAAGTCATTCAATCAAGTTCTACTCAATCTACTTAGATTTATATCTTCAATAGGATTGATCAACTGAGTAAAAAACATCAAACTAGTATTTCTTTAATCTCAGAGTTTACCAAAGAAAGTCATGATCTTTGATGTGTGATAGTTAGTATGAGATGAAGAGAACAAATATACCCAGCATTTGTAGCACTCTGAGGATGAGATTGTTTCTCTGAATTAATTGTTTGCCAAGGCAACTTTGAAACCCAGGATTTATGTAAAATTGTTTTATGTAGCAAATTTTCAATGTCCTAAGTGAGACAATGAGGATTAGAGTAGAAATCAGGAATCTTTAACAAACAACATATTTCTGAAAACACATGTTGTTATTACAGTTTGCTTTGCTACCTTCTATTTTAAAATTGTCACCTCTATCAAATTGAAATAACTTATTTATTTCTAGCAATGATCTATTGTGATTCATTAAAAATTCATATTTGTCCCATTTTAGGGAAAATTGTAATGATCATGCTAAATAAAAACTCCTAACCATACTGTGGTCAAACCGGGTAGGGGCTTTAGATCAGAGTGGATTATATCTTTTTCAAAGAAACTGATGCCCTTCACTTGTCCTATCAGTCAGTTACTTACATCTAAATTTGGAAGCATAATTGCCATAAAAAGTCCCCCATGAGAAAGAACCCCAGGCTTACCAGCAGAAAATTGGAGGTTCAAAGATTTGAGCTGGCAACATTCATTCCCGTTGGTACCTTTATGCCTGTAGGGAAGAAGACTGCTTTTAAGCAAAATGTCTGACAGTGGAATTAAACCTTATTAATATGCTGAGTCTGCTACTTACTTTGCTTCTCTTCCATGTTTTGTTGAACTTTGTCTGTTCTGTAACTTCTGCTGTTTAAGTTGACTCTCTCCAGATTCACCAAAGAGAAATAGCTCCTTTGATAATTAGATTGTCTATTTTCAAGGCAAGCAGGGAAAATAATAAGTTATTTCTCCATTGCATTCTTTTTGTTTGTATTCAATAATTTTTATGGAGTTAATTTAAATTTAGCAGGCTTTATGTGAACTGCTTCGGGAGGATTTACTTCATCTTATGTGAAAACTGTCTGCGTTTGACATTTTAGAATTACCCACCTATTTATGGGATTATATTGCATTCAGTTCTTGAAAGAGCAAGTCAATTTTAGGCATAGATTTTTTTGAGGTGTTTTTTTTTGTTTGTTTTTTGTTTTGTTTTTTTACCTCTGCCTGGCTTTGTGAAAGCTAGCTCTGAGGTAAGAGTGGAAACAGTGGGAGGAAATGGAGTGTAGAGGATAGTAGAATCAAAATGTGGCTTGCTCAAGGTGATGGTTTGCATCATAAACTGTTGGTGGAAAGAAGAAACCTTGAAATTGCAACCCAATAATTTACTTAATTTAAAAATGTGTTCTCATATTTTTTAAATTAAAATAAAATTTTACTTGATATGTAGCCTGTCTATTGTCCTTGGAGGACTTGTTAAAATATCAATTGCTGGGCCTCCATCCAAGTCATTTCGTGTGCACTGAGGTCTGAGAATGCCTGCTACTCTGACTGGGAGCTTAGAGTTCTGGCTGAATTTGGATCCAGGTTATCTTCACTCCACTGGCTTTTTTTTTTTTTTAACTGATGTCTCAAACTAGAGCTTAGGCCCAGTTATGTCTTTCAAAATACTTCAATACTTCTGAGTTGGGATAGGGAGTAAACCTAGGTCCACTGGCAAAGGTTAAGGCAGCATATATCTACATGAGTCACAAATGCAAACTATTTCAAATACCATTTTAATTCCATAATCTTAGTGGCTCAGAAACAGCAATCAGTGTCATTCTTTTATTTCATAGATGAAAACAAAGTTTAGGATTCCAGGAAAGGAAAAATCTAAAAAAAATGTAATGCTAAAATTAATTATAATTTATAATTGCAAAAATTTGAAGTGCCTAAGAGAAATTACTCCCAAAATGGACTAGAATGTCCCCCAAATCAGGCTACATCATTTAATCAAGAAAATCCACTCAAAGGTGAACTCACTTTTTACAGTATTAACTCAAATCAGTTTTCCAGAGAGATGGCTGATGGAAAGTTGACTCTTTTACAGCGATAGTAAGAAAACACTCTTTATTAAACTTTGTCATTAAAACTCAGAGGGTGGGGGCACTGTAGGGTAACAGAGATCCAGGAACCTTGGATTCCAAACTTGATCCTCTAGAGTTTAGAAGAAAGTGTGGGCAAGTCATTTACCTTGAAAATGAATATGTTGGACTAGATCAAATGTCAGTAAGGATAGCCCCCAGGCTTGCCACCTGTCTTGTGTATGGTCTCAGAGCTAAATGTGCTCTTTTATAGATGACATTTGCAATCAATTTGATAATAAGAAATACTTTCTTTCAACCCCAATTAAGAGAAATATTATCTCTCCAAATTGGAATTCTATTCTTCTCATTAGTAAATCTGTATTACATAAATAAATAAAAAACCCAACTGTACTTAATTACTATTATATTTTGAACTTCATCAATACATTTTTTGGTAAATATTAGACTTTTATCTTCTTTCTTTTAATCTTTATTGTTGAAAGTATTACATAGGTCTTCCTTTTCCCTCCCATTAACTTCTTCCAACCTTCTTCCTGTTAGATTTTTATCTTGTTATGCAAATAACTTCTTAATATCCTGGGTCTTCCTCTTGGACTGCAAAGCCTAAAATATTTACTATCTGTCTCATTATAGAAATGTTTGTGGCCCCTGGCTTAGGTGATCCTTAAGGTCCCTTAAAAGCCCGATTTTTATTTTTCCTCATGGCATCAATAAAACCAGTTATGGAATGTGAGTGACTGGGACAGTGTGGTTTCCCAGTGTTTGACCCTGTTTTGCTCTCTGTGAATGGGATAGAATCAGATGGACCCAAAGCAGAGCTTCATTTCTCTGCAGCAATTGACTATCTTTACCCTGTAGGATTCAAAAGCAATTGAAGATTTCTCTAAACATAGTAGTTCAAGCTGCATAGCCTGGGGTAGTAAAGCAACCCTCT
Organism: Antrozous pallidus; assembly: GCA_027563665.1. Classification (NCBI taxonomy): domain Eukaryota; kingdom Metazoa; phylum Chordata; class Mammalia; order Chiroptera; family Vespertilionidae; genus Antrozous; species Antrozous pallidus. The sequence goes on along the minus strand of CM050508.1, from coordinate 25,139,382 downwards.
CTTGGGCAACTCTGAAACCTCTCTGCCTCAGTTTTCCCATCTGTTCTATGGGGAATGTTTGTTTTTGTTCACAGCTTCCCCAAAAGTGACTAAGGATTTCACATTTTTACCAAAACAAACAAACAAACAACAACAAAAACAACAACTTCAAAATAGAAACCTTACGACAGAGTGTCTTCTTTTCCCAGCATTTATTCTTACATCATTTGTAAAATAAACAGTCTAACAGGTGAACAGTTAATCAAAACTAATTCAACTGCGGCCATTGAGTGACTTTGGTATTTCTAAAATAGATTCCTAAACATACTGAAAATGCTGTATATCAGAACTCCAAAGGCAGAGCTCCCATAGTGCCTGTCCATTCACTTGAGGTTGGAGGGAACAAAAGCCTCCCAGAGCCAACTGCTTCCTGAGGACAAGTTTGCCAGAATGGCTCAAATTTCCCTGGAGAGCCACTGATGGAATTTCAGCTTTGACCTTCTGGAGAATCTGTATTAAAATGCAAATTTGTTACCTAGGAATGTAATTGTTAACCCATTAATATCTATTTGTTAGCACTTTGTCATGAAAACTCAGGGGGCAGGGGTGCTCAAACTAACGTTTTTAAAAAAACATATCTTACTGATTTTTACAGAGAGGAAGGGAGAGGGATAGAGAGTTAGAAACATCAATGAGAGAGAAACGTCTATCAGCTGCCTCCTGCACACCCCGCACTGGGGATGTGCCCCCAACCAAAATACATGCCCTTGACCAGAATTGAACTTGGGACCCTTCAGTCTGCAGGCCGATGCTCTATCCACTGAGCCAAACCAGTTAGGGCTTAAACTAGCCTTTTTCTTTTCAAATTAGCTAGAGCTAAGAGCAGTACTCAAATAGAAGCAAATCTAAGCCTGAGGTGGGCTCAGGATGAGTTCTGAAGGTCCTTCAGTTCTGAGGACACATCCCCACCACTGTAAGCATCAGCATTTAAAAGAGTGCCTGAGTGCACGTGTGTGCACAAACACACACAAGCCCAGAGGAGACTTAATAGTCTGGACTGTGGGCAGAATTGCTCAAAAGAAATAATGGTGTACCCCATGATGATAATTTTAAGTGTTTTAGTAGCCACATTACAAATGTAAAATGAAAAAAAAGTAATATTAAGTGTCCTGGTATTTTATTTAACTCACTATAGTATCCAAATATAAATTAAATTTGTCTAAAAACAGACTATAAGGACAATTAGGTACTATAGCAATCTTTCTACATTTCTTTCAAAAGGAGAAAAGTGACCCTAACATCTATATAGGATATGTTTCAAGAATAAGTTTAACTAGTATCTTAAATTGGGCCTTACACCTCATGTAAGTAAGTCATCTATGCACCAAGAAATCCTGAAGATACTATATAAACTAAGGAATATTTTTTATTTATTTTTTAACCAAAAGTAATTATGTTTAATTATTCCACAAAGAAACTACTACAGAAGACTATCCTAAAATACAGAATCGCCAAAATTAGGTTTACAATGATTCATATGAAAAATAATACAATAATTAAGAAATAATAATACAAGAATGAACTTTATTTTGAATATGCACAACTATAAATCTATTTTTGCCCCACTCTGCACAACTGCTTGTGGGTAGTGGGCGAACTAATGAGAGGAAATAATTTTTCTTTCTCCTCCTTGCCCTCATTTATCTTTTTCTTTTATTTAAAATCACAGAAAGAACTAATTAAGGCAAAACTAAAGAAAATGGATTCAAAGTTTGCCTTGTTCATGTGAACATATCTTCCCACGGTGGCATATTTGAAAGGCCAAAAACAACCATCTGTTATACTGCACCCCATCCAGTGAACCTTCCCCAGCAAAGAGGCAGAAGGATGGTGTCTCTTGGGTGTGCACTTTGGCTTGCTACAAGCTTGCTTGCCAAAGCATTATTGTTCAAAAATTTGGTGTAACTGTTCTCACCCATCAGAGAATGATAGAAAATCATAGCACGTGTCAATGCTTACTGTACTAAAGATAAAGATATCTTTCATTGGGATTTTCTTTACAATGAAAGATGTACTGAAATTTTTAAGATGCAAAGAAGTGGTGAATAAATACAGGATGTACTTACACATTTGTGCACCAAATGCCAGAGGGCTGTGAACCAAACACTCAGAGCAAAAGAAGAAAAAAAAAATGGGCTGAGCCATCAGTTTAGTGGGTCATTTTGAATGTAGACAGCAAAATGTCTGTGTGCATGAAAAACTACTACTATATTTTCAGAGATCCCTTCTAAGAATCGTGAAATATTAATAACATGGTCTTAATGTAGTTGAAGACAAAAGAATGTGGCAAGGGTTGCTGAGAATAGCACAATGACAATTTGGTATTTTCAGCTTGTGCTTGTAAAAGCAAGAGGAAAATAAAATAAAAATAGTGTGTTTAAAGAACAGCAGCCTTCAATTTTACAAATAGGTATAAAGCCATGTCCTCCAATTGAATTCACATATACATATTCTTAATAACATACTACTAGTAATACTAGCTTCACGGAAATGTAGAAAAAAAATTATAAAAATCCAAACTAGTTTTTTCTTAAATTAATATGTCCATAGGACTAATTTTTGAACTTTAAAAAATTAAAGACATCCTCTACTTTGACTTTTGTGAATTATGGATTTTATTTTTTTGATTGGATGTGTTCTTATTGGAATGGAAGTTGAAAATTAGCAATGCTCCCCACCTCTCTTTTTTTTTTTTCTTATAAGCTTTTGAATGAGCCATGTGTCCCATTGCAATGAATCAGTCACAGGCCAATTTTAATTGTCAATCTTTCACTGCCATTGTGAGTTTTAAGATTTTGATGCCTGGTGAGATGGGGGTGCACAGGATTAGTCAGGAACAGGGAGTTTTCCTCCAACATCCAGATGTGAAATAGTAAAAGCAATGCATGCCTTCTTGGCCATCCTCGCAGCCTGTGACAGGTTGCCTTTGTGGGCTGTAGCTGAGTAAGTGACAGACAGGACCCAGTGGATTTGTCCCAAGTTCAAGGACTTGTGGTGTTTGATGTGGGATGGACAAGCCAGTGCTTCTTTCTGCCAAACCTGGAGTTTCTGATTTTAATCCGAACCCTAGGGCCATCATAAGCATGACCAAAAGCACCTTGCATGTTGAACCCTATCTAATTATGTGGACTGTATAAACTTGAGACCCATAAATCTCAGTCACTGGAGCAACTTGTTTTTCTAAGATGCTCCGGTCCAGTGAGAGATGAAAGCAAATAAGGGAGAGATTGATCTCCGAGCGCTTTTATGGTCGGTGCGCCACACACCATAAACTTCTGGCTCGTTAAAGGAAATTCCATAAACAACTTTAGTTAATAGCAATGAAGGAACTGTGTGCCTTTCTAGAGCTTCTGCTAAACTCCCTTTCCACTTGTGATTATAAGAGCCCGATTAAGGAAATTCCAACAGGATGCGCAAGAGGGAGGAATAGCCTTCAACTGGGAGCCACATGGGTGCCTGATGGATGAGTAATGAGACAAGGGAATGAGTCCATCTCTGCTCAGAGAATCAAGCGGTTTTGTGGACCTCTTTGTCTCTACTTATTTGAATAAAATCTGCTGGCTTGCTGGCATGATTGGTCTCTTTTGGTGGGTCAGGCTGATGGAAACTTGCCTGGTGGGTCCTTCTCCCAACTGGTGTTCTTGAGAGTATAAAAACATCCTAAGGAGATGATAAATGGAATGAATTGAGAGTGGATCACATTGAAAAGATTGTAGGTAACTGTCACTTTTTTTAACCTTGGTTTTTTAAATAACTTTATGTTTAATGGCCTTGTCACTCTGGCTTCAATACTGATGGTGTTAGTCAATTTTTATTTGAGATTGAGACAGATTTGGGAGGTGATCCTGAAGGGCAGAGGGAGAAAAAAGGGGAGCATGGCGCTTTAATTATTTTTTATTGTGAGGTTTCCCAGAATTAGTGGGTTTTTCCACATTAGTGAAAGCAGTCTTCGGTGTCAGTGTGATGATGTTTGTAAAGATGAAGTCATGGAAAGTGTGTCAGGTGCATAAGGAACTATATGGCCCATGTTCTCTGCACCAGCCCCTTGGTGTGGGGAGAGCGGTGGGGAGGAGTGAGTTTGTAGAGAGAGGGAGGTGAGTGTTGAAAACCTGGGAAGGGTTTTATTAATTTGAAAATAAACAAAACTATCTTCTGATCTTAAAAAAAATTAGCATGTTTTATTTCCAGAATCTACTATTGGTAGTATCTAGAACTTTCCCCTCAAATTATGACTCAAGTCTGAAAAACTCTTTTTTTCTTTTGTGCTCAGTTGTTTTTGTTGGTCTTTTCCCTTTGGTACTCTCTGTAGCTGTAATTAGGAAATAATCAGCAACCCATTTTTTTTTTTCGTTGGCACTTGGCTATACCTCCAACTGGTTGGTTCAAGACCATGCTCTCAGATTTCATAGCATGTGGCAAAGAGTGCAGGCTTTGGGGGCAAGGCATTTGGGGTCAAAGCTGGCCCCTGACATTTACCAGATGCATGGTCAGGCACTGGCAATTTACTGCTCAAAGCTGGTATTCTTCATTTTTAAGGTAAAGCTAATAAGAGTATGGAAAAGAGGTGTCGTGGGATTGAACATTGCGCATATAGGCAGGGTCCCAGCACACAGGCAACACTGGGGAAACTTTAGCTGTGATTTTATTGATACCACCGGTTTTAAGAAAATTTTTTTCCATGGGGCTCCTCTGCCCTCTGCCCAGAAATGTTAATGTTTCTTAAAGAGTGACTGTAATCTATGCAGGTTTTTGGTTGCTTTACCTGCATCTTGAGCCAGGTGATCACTAGTGCTTAGCAAAAATGTCTCCCTCTTCAGAATCAAGGAGGTGATGCTATGCTTTGCTATATGAGCAGTGGTTTATATTGGTTTGTTTTTCTTCTTTCCTGTAGCCTGCAAAATTGGATATTACAAAGCCCTTTCCACAGATGCCACCTGTGCCAAGTGCCCACCCCACAGCTACTCTGTCTGGGAAGGAGCCATATCCTGCACCTGTGATCGAGGTTTTTTCAGAGCCGACAGCGATGCTGCCTCAATGCCCTGCACCCGTAAGTTGTGTGATTGTCTCTCGTTTATATAACAGCAACAGCTTTCATCCCAACCTAGTGGGGCATTGCCAGGTCTTCTGCCAGGATAACTGTGCAGGGGGCAAATTACATCAGACAGCCCTCTTTTCTTAATCATAGCAGGGGAAAATAATTATGAAAAGAAAGGATCTGATCTTTCTCACTGTTCTGTTACCTTCAAAATGCACAGCTGCCAACAGATGACTTTGCAGAGCAGAGATTGAGCATTCAAGGATCGTCTGACAGTGTAATTAGAGATGAGGTTGCAATTTATAAATGGCTTTACCGACTCGTGGAGGACTCGAGGAGAAGCTTGAAGGTGGCAGGGAAGCGGTTATAGGGCAGGTCTCCGAGCATGGGATCCCCTGCGGACAAGAGGTTTCGGTTCTATGTGATACTGATGTCATAGCTTGCTTTGTCATTGCTCTTCGTCCTTCTTTCCTCATAGTTTTGTATTCATAGCAGTTAGGCTTGGGTCCTAACAAATGCTTGTTTAGCGCTAGGCGCTCAGTAAATGCTGGGCTAATGAATGGATGGGATTGGCACCTTGGTATGCTAGGGAGTAGAGAAATCTTTTCTCACACTTTTATATAGACAGTGTTCCCAGGTGTGGGCCTTCCTTCTGTGTACACTCTGGGCTTCTCAGACCTTGCAATGGCTGTGACCTTGACCAGAACAAGGAGTGGTGTGCCCAGGTATTCCACCCGTGTGTTTCCACTGCATGAGTCTGTCTGTGTGTGGAGGGACTCACCTAGGGGACTGGCATATAGGCTTTCCTTAGGTCTTGGCTTTGTTTGCAAGCCTGCCATTTAGTAGCTGAGTGACTGATTGTTTAGCCTCTTAAGTCTCACTCTCCTCATCTATGGAATAGAGTCGATAGTAAATAGTACCTCCCTCATGGTTGTTGGTACTGAACACCCTCATGTTGTTTACTTACTATGCAAAATACATAAAATGATGCTACTCTGTATAATTTTGCTTTTACTGCCATTATGAATTATTTTGTTTCTTAACTACTATAAATTCCATCTTGGCTGCCTGGAGCCAGCGTCATTCAAATTAAAGTACTTTCTCATGGCGGGGGTGGGGGGTGGTAAGGTAGTAGGGCCAGCTGTTTGGCCATTGTCCAGCCCAGGCCCTACCTTTAAAAGGAAGGGGAACAATTTCAGGTCTATCCTAAATTTGTACTAAAACTGCCATACTCTCGTGAGTTCCTGTTATAACCAGAGACAATGCATAATAGCAACAACACCATTTATAATTATGCCCAGGTAATGTAACAGGCTCAATAAACTTTACCACAGGGCTGATATTATAATACATCTATAAGATAGTGATTATTTTCATTTCATAGAGGAGGTAACTGCCAGCTCAGATGTTAAGGAATATGTCCAAGACTCCACCCAGCCTGATGGAATGGCTGGACAACCGGAAGACTCCCATCAGCCCCATTTACTGGGAGGCCCTCTTGCCAGCTACCTAAATTCCAGCTGTAACTTCCACAGGGAAGGAATACATAAGGGCCATTCTTGGTGTAAGCATACATGGGCAAAGATGTCCTTGTTGTCTTCTTTTTCTGTTCCTTCCATAGACTAAGTACTTTCTCTAAATGGGCATGTTATTTGATATGCTTAAGTCCAAGCCTCTTTTTCTTTTTCCAATCTAAATATTCTTATGCTCCATTGTGTGATTAATTTAATAGTGAATCTTTTCCTCTATCCATACCCACACCCAATTGTGGGATTTTAGAGAATGATAGAAAACTTAAAGAGAAATATTGTGGGCTGACAGTATGATAATTGTCCTTAATTTGGATCAAAGAGTCCACTACCTATCTTCCCTACAGATGATGTCTTCTCTAGGTTGGGGTTTAATTATGTTATGAGCCTCACAAAATTCATCCTTGATGGCAAGGTGGACAGGCTCTTTCTCCCAGGTATTTGTAGTGTTAGGATTCTAACCTGTTATTTTGCATTCTAGGGAACCACGGGCGAATACCTTAATCACTGCAACTTGCTATATGAAAGTTCAGGGAGACCCTAGTCATTGCCACATATCTGAGATACTAAAAAGTTTGCTGGGGGAAGGAAGAGTTCAACCAAAGAACTTATATATATATAACCCATGGACACAGATAATAGAGGGGAGAAGGCCTGGGAAGAGGAAGGAAGCGGGGTAGCACGGAGGGGGGTCTATGAGGAAAAAAAATAGGACCTCTGTAATACTTTCAACAATAAAGGTAAATTTATTCTTTTCTTTATTGTTGAAAGTATTACAGATGTCCCCTTTGTTGGTTATTATTTTCCCATTGATCTCCTCCAACCTGCATCCACCCCTTGCAAGCCTTTACCACCCTATTGTCTGAGTCCATAAGCATATAAGTTAGTCAAAGTGTAAGTGTGGTAGTTGAGCCCTTGGAATTTTATGTTTCTGTAGGAATAAATTGTTAGCTTTATCTTGAAGATGCAAATGAGAAAAAGCAAATATGGATTCTTAGCCTACGAGTGAACCAAAAAGTTTAAAAACTGAAGTAGCTCTTGCATTTTTCAGAGATAGTTTTCAATAACAGAAGAGAGGAAGACTGGTGGTTTTTTGTATCGTTAATAAAATGCCTGTTAAAAATACCAAAGCAACATGTGATCTTTCTCTCCTGATCCACTCTCTTATAACTCCTACACTTCACTGACCCAAATGTGCAGGATTATTCTAATGCTTATTGCATCTATCCAAGCCGAGTTAGGAAGAATCACAGTGCTGATCTTAACACCTTCAATTTGTGGGTTTATTTGCCCTCTCCAATCCCCAGTTCACTCATCTGTAAAATGGGTTTCTTACTATCTACCTGTGGCGTAATTTTAAACTTTAAATAAGAAAATATTTATACTGGTCTGGCACCTGGTAGGGATCGAACAAATGTTGGTCCTCTTCTTTTATGGCAGCTGGTCACTTCCTCCTTCAAGCTTCCTCCATAGCAGATTGCCAACAACTGTCCATGCCTCTGTGATGATTTTCTCACTGACTGCACAATTAAATGTCACCCAACAGCCTCACTGCACTCCAGAATTTCTGGGAGTGGAACTCAGCATCAGTATTTTTAGAAGTTGTCCCCATCATTCTACTATACAGACAAGGTTAAAACCACTTCTCTGCAGAGTTGAATTTTTAAGTCTCTTTTAAAGAAAGTAATTTAAATTCAATGAACATTTACTACATAAGACTCGTAAGACCTCCTTTGAGATAGGGGTAATCTGGGAGGTCATCATATGTTGCTAACAGGTATACTAGCAAGCAGCATAATTAGAATCTATTCTCTTCCTGATGAATACAGTGGACCTGCACTGTCCAATTAATAGCCCCTAGTTGCACATGGCTATTTAAATTTAGAGTCAATCACATTCAGTTTAAAATTCAGTTTCTAATTTAGGTTTGCCACATTTCAAGAGCTCAGTAGACATATGTGGCCAGTGGCCACCATACTGAGCAGCATGCCTGAGTCACTCTGAGTTATTTTTGTCATCTCAGAAAATACTGTGGGACAGTCAGTGCTGCAGCAGACATTTCAATAGAGAGAAGACAGTGGGAATTTCTCAGAGAACCTCTTGTTCAAATAACCCACAGGATGCAGCCCCCCACCCCATCTTTATCAGATTCTCTTGACAAGATCTGGGGATGGGAAGGAGCCTAAACATCAGGGATCCTTTCAAACAGATTCCAGCCACTAATGAGTCCTTACCAGTTGGTTAAGCCAGGTGACAAACCCAATTCCCTTGTGCTGACAGCCATGGCAATCAGGCACCTTCTTTGTTCATTCTGCTGCCTTTAACCCCCGCATTCTTATGCAGCCCTGCATTTACTGATCACTCACTGTGACGGCACACAAATAAAGAAATAAAACACACGGATTTAGACTCATTCTTTCAGCCACAGAGAGACTCTGCTCCACTGGCTCATAAAATCAAATTTTTGTTCAATTGGAGCACGACTAGACCAGGTGAACACATGTGGCATTGGCTAATTTAGCAGGAAACGCCTAAGGAGTTCTGCCCACCATCTATATTGCTAGAGAACTTGAGAGAATTTAATGATAAAATAACCTTATCTTTGGGGAGATTTCCCATGGAGCCTCTGGGTGGGTTAATATCAGTGTCTGCTTGAGAGATGGACAATGTTTCAATGGAGGCATCATCTGAATATTTTCAATAAAATAATCCACATCTGTTAGAATAATACCTTTTAAATGTTGATGTGCATGGAAAGCACCTAGAGATCAGCAGATGTCAGGACTGACATTCTGCTTTTCTAACAAGTTTCCAGACACTGCTGAGGCTGCTAGTCTGTGGATCACTTTTCCGTTCTAAGAGTAGATCCTCCCTGATAGATGGCAGGAGACAAGGGACCCTCTCTTCCATGCCTGTAAATTTCAGGGCTGCTCTTCCGCTCAGTGGTGACTCTCAGAAGATATTTGCAGGCTTCTGAACATTCTTCCTTAATGGAAATCGAATATTTTATTTATCTCCCACATGAAGGAAATTCATCTGGTATGGAATTGCATAATCCAATACATTCATTGTGGAGCTTCTTTTGTTTGCGTTTTCTTCCAGAGTCCCCACTAGGTTACTGCCAGAGAGTGTCAATGGGAATGGTCACCTGGGACACATGGACCAGTAGAAAAAGGCTATGAGACTTTTGGTTACATTGCTAGCAAGACAGACACCCAGACCTTGATAGACACAGGATATCATTTAAGTTGATGAAGGGATTTTGATTTCATAAATCATTTTTTAGGAGAAATTTCAGTATGATTTTAATTAACGAAGCTAATGTTCTTTAAGTCTGCAGATAACCAGCCCTTCCCCTTCAGATCTTGTTCACCTTTCCTTTTCTTTTCCCTGTCATCAGGAATGTTGTCTGGCAATCCCAGTGTTGGAGATGTCAGCTGTGTGCCTATGCAGGAGGACTGAGTGCCTTTTGTCACTGAGTCTCTTGTTCAGTGATTATAGTGAGAAAGGTCTTCCTGCCCCCTTCCCCCCAGGAGGCTGAACCAGTATTACACATAAAGTAACTTTCCAACCCTTTATTTTGTTTTAAAATACACCTGGGAAAAAATGCCTTGTAGAAGAAATAAATTGGTTTTGTGTATCTAGAAAGAAATAGCTAATTTGTTATTTTGGCAACTTTACTTCTGAGCACCATTACCAGAGTGGTTTTGCGTATTTTTCAATTGGAAATCTGTTCTGGCGCTGCTGGGTACTCCTTATTTAACTTGTTTGATGAAACTTATTTGAGTCCTGTGATCGGGAGCATCTTGTAAATAAGAGATTATTATTTTAGATTGCCAACTTAAAGGGCCTTCGCAAATCTGTCACCAACTAAACGGCCTTGCATAATTCAGTCAGCTGTGCCAAACAAACAAAGAGTGGGTGATTGATACTTAGACGTAGCCTAAAATATTCTAAAATTGCAGCTTTTAGGACAATTTATACTGGAGTTGCTTAGAGCTAATGAGGGCAAATTTACCAAGATCTATGACGAAAGATCTTGATTTGAAAAAGCTTTTTGCAGGTTTAGGTTATCAAGCAATTGAATAGCCTAGCTCTGAACAGCAAACATCACTTCACTCTGACTCTACATTTGCCTTTTTAAATTGGATTTAGTGTGCCAATGTATTTCCTTCAGAAAGTGTATTGTTTTAAAATTACCATTTCAGTTCTATTACTCAAAGCCTTCATTTCTAATGCTTTCTGACAGTTATCAACATAATGAACCATAATGAAATGATGAGCAATCTTCAGTGCAAACCCAGTGTGGATCCCAGTGGTTCTGTGACTGTGTTGTTAAAATTTGAATGCAAATTAAAATAACATCGTCCTTACTTGTTCCCAAGGTCAGGAGAAGAGAGAGACTTTTTTTAAGTGCTTTAATTTTGGAAATCTCACAAGCATTTTCAAACAAACCCTTGAAGGTATGATGTCCAGTTTAATTCTTTACCCCAAAGATTTTTATGCTTTACAGTCTGGGTGAGGGATTTTGGGAGGGATGTCTAGCATGGGGCTTTGATGTTTAAAACCATCGGATAAAAGGCAGTCTTCAGTTTCAAGTAAACTCCTTTTTTTTTTTTTCTACCCAAGAACATATTTCTTTTTTGCTTAAAGCTGCAAGTAACTAATAACGCCAAGGGGAAGGGCATTCTAAGAAACTGATTAATGAGAGTGCAGTTTGATCTAGTGAAAGGCTGGTTCGTAAAAGAGTAAGAATGTAGGCAGGTTCCCAAAGTTTTGTTAGTGAAAGTGTTTCAGAGGATCTATTGATTGATCTTTAACCATTTCATGTTGTATCATTCATGTAATCAATCATTGTTGTAAATGTATTTTTGTAAAAATTCTTGTCTCAAAGAGTTTCAGGAAATTTGTTATTTCATGTTGATCAAATTGACAATATACGAGTATAGTTTTGTACTACATTTCATTTGTCATAAGTCTAAAACTTAAATTGAGACATCAGCTCTCCTATTGCTGGATTACATGACATAGTTCTGCTGACTGTTAGCCAATGCCCATCCCCTGGGCCTTTCAAATTGACCAAAGCAACCAAAGATGTTTTGATGATTTTGATGCAGCCTTCGCCCACTCATTCCATTTCTAGGCTGCTCCTTTAGTGAAATATCAGTTGTTCAAGTATGACATCAGCTAGTGAGTGAGCCACACTCTTGTCTCTTCTTTCTGAATTACCTTTCAGCATTTTGATACTAATGAGAAAATACATCTAGAGAACCCAAGAACACAATTCTTATCCAATGACAATTTAAAATATAGATGACAAGATCACCTGGTGTGCTAAGTGAAAGGAACTAGATGGACCCAAGGCTGATGATCACTTGCCATTTTGTTATTTGCAAAATTTTGTCAAGCTTTGATACAGATCAGGTATCATTTAATTGAATTAGTTTAAAGCAGTGGTATTGTAGGGTCGTCTTTAACTCCCAACCTACTTCTCATTCTATAGGGGTTAATAGTACCATGTGGATTCAGCTGGAAAGTGCATAGGTGTGAGGAACACTAATGTATGCCCAAGTGAAAGGCTTAAATAATCTTCTAATCCCACTTATCCAGGTTTTTACATTTTTTCTACTACCATGAATAATTAAGAATGGCTTATTATCCACCAAGCCCTGTCATTTCTGGATAACATTTTTTACACTATTCATAGAAGTCATAGACCAGTTGTGCACAGCATGCTTTTATGAAACAAGGTCAATTATACATTTTCCTGAGATTCCCTAGGGTGAGAGCTAGCTACCTTCTTTGCTATCAGTATTTTGATTTTCTTCTTGTAGTTAATTTTTGTTCCATGTGCTCTTCACGGCTCAGCAGAAGCTGAACAGGGAGACTCCTATTGCATAGATATCATTGCCCCCCACCATCCTGTGACCATCCACCCAGAGAAAGACCTTTAACATAGATTCCCAATTATACTCCTCTGTGGAAGTTAGGAACCAGGTAGAGAGGACAACCCAGCTAAGACAACTGCGTCATCCAGGAAATAATGCCAGCAGTTGCCAGCATCAAAGTCAGGGAAACTAGAAAAATGTTACTTGGGGTGAAATGAGAAAGTTGAGAGCGTTCCAGCTTGTTCTACAAAGAATTCATAGTTATGATTCCTTTTTTTCCTTGCATTGTTTAAACCCTTGTGACAGTGGTTGTTTTAGCCTTTTAATCAGGGTTTCTGATAATAACTTTGTACTATTGGTTGTTAATTTTGGCAAGTGGCTTACCTTAGCTTCCAGTTCCTATGACTAGGAAATACTTTTCTGTCAGATTTTATTATGGGGCTAAAATAAAATAAAGGATGAAAAGGTGCTTCCCAAGGAATTAGAATGTACTCCAACCATGAACTAAATCACCTTTAAAAAAAAGCAAAATTAATTCACCAATTAACCAGAAAAGAAAAGACACAAAAGTTCATACAATGGAGAATGGAAAAACACAAAAACTAGAAAAAAAACATGGTGACAAATTTTCAACAAGGAGTTATCTCTATAGGAAGCCAAGAGTATTTCATGGCAGTAGTCAATGATCGATGTGTCCAAGTGGTTCTGTGTTTTAATAATAGGCAGTTTTGCTTTGGCACATTGTTAAAACACAAACTGCTGTGATAAAAGGTTATGCTCTGTTCATATATCTCAGATGAGGTTCCCTGAACAGCAGTCTTAATGTAAACTAACCCACAGCAACAGGGCTGAGAAAAAGCAATTAGTGGGGGCAACATATACAACTGTCAAGGGGGAAATGCAGGGGCTTTATTTCAATAAAAAACATATATACCCATTTACTTTGCCTTATAACCTGTCACTCAGCTGAAGAGAGATTAACAAAGGCTTATATAAAGGGTTGGAGGGTTTTTACAGCTAAGGCACTGAAGTATCAGTAGACAGCCCAAAAGTTGTACATGATTAATGAAGACTTATGAAATTGAACTCGAGACCCAAGGTGCCTCTTCCTCAGAAGATGTGTCTTGATTGCCTTGGCATTTTAGTAGGGTGACAGCAGGGCTTAAATAAATTGACCGTTTTAGAGTTACGTTTCTGCCCATTCTCTGGGGAGATGTTTCTTGCCACATCCACAATTAATTTCATGGCTCAGACATTGAATTTTAAAATGATTATTAAAAACCAATTAAGTATTAAAAGTCACCAATAGCTCTGAAAACCACTCTCTACATGAACCCAGCTACGTTGGTTTCCTATTAACTGTCTGCTAGCCTTGGTTATAGACTTGGTTTTTTAAACCTTTTTATTTTATCAGCTTTTGTGATATATGCAAGTGTTAGGGAGGTATAGCATCTTTCATTCATTTATTCATCAGATACTTAATGAGCATCTACTATATGTCTGGCATCTTTGGAAGGACTAAATCAGATGAGAAAATATTGTCTGTTCTCATAGAGCTTCTGTTGTAATGGGAACATAAATAATGAAGAAAATAATTTAAAATTCTCACAGTAAGGAAAACATAGAAGATGACATGGTAGGGCAAAATGAAAGGAAGAGAGAATTTTACTTTGCATAGAGGAGTCAGGAATGAGGAGGTTGTGTTGTGAGTTGAAACCAGAGGGTTAAGGAGGCAGCTACCTAAGGGAGAGAATTCCAGGTAGAGCTACCAAATCTAAAGTACTTCAATTACATGTTTAAAGTTTCTCTAACAACTAACAATGTGAGTTTTATTCTTCCCTTGGTCCTGGAATCTGTTCATACTTTAATTTCAGTTTTTATAAGAGATAGGAATTTAAGGTTTATATGTCACATTGTCCCAACCTTACTTCAAATTTAATTATCATTACAGATTTATAACATTTGCTGAAGTTCCAGTTATTCCTATAAGAATGAAAAAGTTCTTATTTCCTGATCTGTGAATTCAGGGTGGAATACATAGATTGCAGCTGTCCTAGTCTAGACTTTCCATGGAATGGTTCACACCAAAATCCTAGTTCACATCAGAGGCACATAGGACTTTAGGTTCAGTGTTGACTGATTCTTTCTGAATTAAAGGCTCATGTAAATTTCTTGTGGATATGTAAACATTAGGTTGTCCTAAATGGGGCTCTTTTAAGTCCTCTATAAGCCACCACATGTGTTCTAGAAACTATTCAAAAATTATACTTCAGTCTAATACATGGGAGGAAAAAACTAAGATTTGTGGAATTAGTGGAATTTTCTTTCATACTTGGAATGTTGCCCTTCTTACATGTCATGTTCACTTATTTTTTTGTAGGTAGTGTGAGGTTCATTTCTGAATGCTTGCTTTTCCCAGAGAAGAGCACATGATAGGTTAAGGAAGATCAAAATTCTTTTATGATTTGACAAGATATAACATGATATTATATGATAGCGCTTTGTTTCTGCTGTAATTTGGCTATAGTTTTTTCTGGACTTCATATTGTCAAGCTGCTGTCAACTGATTGCAAGTTGACGTCCCACCAGAAAATCATAATTTCCCATTGTAGCACCTTACACCAGTGCTTACGGTATGATACAGCAAGTATTTCACACCAGCAAAGTGAATAGACGCTTATTAAATTTATTCACAGTGAAAGAAATGCAGGGCCCATTTCTTTCAGAGCAATGAGAAACTGAAAAAATAGGCCACAATATTCTGCATATTTTATTGCTTCTTTAGTCAATGAAAGTAGATGTAACTTGGCATTTAGAAGCCAGAGTTGTTATCTGGGTTGTATAAATGTTAAATCCGAGGTTCTTGGACTGAGCTCCTCTGATAGGTTCCAGGTATGCTTGAAGCCCCTAGAATTAGGTGCAAAATCATGAATTCCCATGAGCATCTTCCTGGGAAGAGGGTGCATTTCTCCCATCAAATTCTCTGGGGCGGGGGTCAAAGGCAAAGTATGACCTGCAGGCAAAATTCAACTGTCCCGTTTTTGTACATGGAATGTTCTTGGAACACAGACACACATTTGTTTAGGTATTGTCAATGGCTGCTTTTGAAATACAGTGGACTGGCTAAGTAGTTGCTACAGAGGCTATGTAGCCCATAAAACCTGAAATATTGACTACCTGGCCCTCTACACAGAGTTTGTTGGGCACTGCTCTAAAGGATTCTCAAGTTCAGGGCTATTGCATTTCACTTTTGGTCCTGATAGTACAGCTATTATCTATGCCACTAAATTATATTTAAAGTGTGAAGGGCTCTTTAAACATGAGAAGTTTAAAATAGTTTACATACTATCCCCGTTCCTGGATGCAGGGAGAGAATCTTCAGCTTATATGTGAATTCCAAGGGGTTCTATAAATAAAGTAAAAAATGTAAAGGAAGGACATTTGTTTTTCCTTAAATACACTTCAATTATTGATTGATTTGTATTTTAAAATGTCTTAATTTTGGTGATAAAAATAAAAGAACTATAGCTCTATAAAGGCTAATAAGGAATAGGCCAGCTGACTTCTTAAAATGCTAAGATTGACTTCAGAGATAAAGTTTTTCATAACTTCATGCCTGAATACAGCATGACCTTTAGTCAAGATGGAGAAAGGAAAGTCATAATAACCAATCCTAAATGAATACCACTTTAATTGATGGAGCCTGCATTTTTAGAATTTTATTATTGATTTTTAGAGAAAGAGAATGAAATACTGACCTGTTGCTCCACCCATTCGTGCACTTATTGGTTATCTCCTGTGTGTGCCCTAACAGGGGATAAAACTCACACCCCTGGTGTATTGGATGGTGCTGTAAGCAGGCCAGGGGTAAAGCCCACATTGTAAATTCCCAGCCACATTGGTTCAGTGGTTGGTTAGGGAGCTCTAAAAACAAGAGAGGATGGAGTGCTTGCCCTTACATCCTCACGGTGCTCACATAATCCCCGTTTAGCTTCCTTTAGTTTCTTTCTTTCTCCCAGCTTCCCTTCCTTCAACTACCCAGTGAAGTATCAAAATAAACCATTTTTTTTCCTTTCTAGAGCAGGAGACAAATACTGGACTTTCAATATATATTTATTGAATAAATGAATGACCTTACAATCCCTCTCAAAACAAGTAACCACTAATAATATATATATAGCCTCCTTACTTTTTCCAGAGTGTTTTTAAATTATAAAAAAGAAGAAATTGAATTAAACTAATTACATTGAGATACTGCTTTCTAGGGCTTAATGCTCATGAATCTGTATGCGAAAAGCTGACAAATACTACTTTAGCTCAGAGAAAGCTGTATTAATTCGCACATTTAAAAACACACTGGAGATAGGCATAGATGCATTTGAGGATTTTGTTAGCCTTCTGTGCAGTCATTCACTTATTCTTCAACTCGTCAAATATTTATTGAGCCTGCTCTGAACTACAAATCATGGTAGACACCAGGAAATGAGGACGTCAGTTCTTCTCTGAAGGAGCATATAGACTCTTGATAAGTGTCACATTAGCAAACCATGTTCCAAACAAAATAGAAAATAGAAATAAAGACCTGAACTGTGGAGCAATACCATATAGAGATTGCTATCAGCCCTACATTCAGGCCAGTACTGAGTAGCTTTAGAAAGCATAAAACCCTACTATTCACAATGACCCACAAGCTGCCTGATGCTGGGGTCTGCTCAGTGGACATGTTGTCAATAAAAAGGCTAGAAAATTAAAACAAATGCCACCTTTATTCTCTGTGATACATCTTGTATTTGTAATTGGAGACTTATTTGCAGGTGGATATATTTCTGATGAGAAAGTCCATTCATTACCTTTCAGAAATATAATTGTTCCTAAATATCCAGATATAATACTTACATGAACAAAAGGGAAGATAATCTAAAAATTATGATTTTTTCTTTCTGGATCGTTTGTATTTACTCAGAGAGTTCATGTAACTTAGAAGGCCTGTTTCCTTTTTAGCCATCTCTACACATGATTGTTTTAAGATGCTGCTAAGTACTGATTTTGACTGTATCCCTACTTTTTTCTTTTGTCTTGAGAATTCTTTTCGAAGAAGAGATGACCCCTCCTTTAAATAGAAACACACTTCATATGTTATTATTATTTAAATGGCAAAAGGTAAAAAAAAATCTCACAAAAAATATAACCGCCATTATGATTTTAATTTATAAAGCATTCTTCCTTTCCAAGTTCCTGTACAGGCCAATGTTATAATCATACTAGGTGGACATTTCTATATTCTCTTTCTCCCTGCCTCAATTCTGTGTTTTAATCTATTTTCTAAGCTGCAACTATGCTCATATAACCATCACTTCACATGGCAGCAAAATATAAAACGTGTTCAGTACCATTCACCAGACCATTCCTGGAAACAAAATTGAACTTGAATTGGCCTAATTTTCCTTCTTTCCTTGAGCATCTACCCAAGCCTTCTTCCCAAAGGAAGAAGGTTGTTCCGTGCTGGCTACTACTAGTTTTCCTGCCAGCCCTCCGATTAGAAATCCTGAAGCATTTATTTTTCCACGTGGCTATGTTATATCTCTGAGGCCTGTGACCATTTAGTTTTCTGCTCTATTTCTTCTCTGCTTAGACACTGCCATGCCCCTTCCTACATACTAATTACTTACTTTTTTGCTTCTATGGTGCTTGATTCATTGTGTCACATTTTCCCATGTGAAAGTGGACCAGGAACCGTGGCAAGACGGTTAATGGATTTGAGAGTCACTCTCATTTAACCCTAGAACCTGGCAGCACAATGAGAACCAGTGGTTGGCCTATTTTCTAAACCAAGCTGTGGTCAGATTCAGATGCAAACTAGTAAGGATTTCACCATGGTGGCTTCTACAGAACCTGAACAGGACTGGATACACACTCCCTCTTTCTACCTTTGCATCTCAAAATTTAGTTGAAACTGCTGATTTTGTTGTTCATATACCTTAAATGGGGGCCATATTGTGGAGTGGAAATAATCCCAAAGTGGAGTTAGTACTTATGGATATGAGATTCTGCCACTACTCATATTACACAAACTTTCCATATTATCAGGTTCACTCCTGGATCTCAATTTCCTCATCTTTATTAGTAAAATGAAAACATTTGACCAAATGATATTTACCATCCTATCTGGCTCTATGAGTCTGTGATTTTAAAGAGCTCTATTCTTTTATTCAGAAACCATTCATTTGACCCTGTTATTTTCCAAAGGACCCTTAATACAAATTTGAAAATATAGTCAAGAGGAACACTGATATTTTTGGAGATTTCTGTGGGGTAATCTTACCTTTAACACAAATTTTGCCCGATTGTTTTCCCTGTAAGGTTCACAGAGCAGGCAAGGGAGCAGAAGACATAATTAGTCTCAAGGGAACCTAGGGAGGGCACACTTACCTTGTTAGAATAAAGTCTTCAATTAAGCTGTACAAAGAGAAAAGGAGACTGAATTGGCCTTATTCAGTATTATCACTAAAATTCTTTAGCTCTTCATCACCATTAGCTAAATAGTACTGAATATAACCCCTTGTATGCAGATTACATGTATCTCTCTCTCTCTCTCTCTCTCTCTCTCTCTCTCTCTCTCTCTCTCTCTCTCTCTCTCAGAGGCTACTTTGGAACAGTACATTCCATTGTAGTCCTTGAGATAACACTTCTCCTGACTTCAGCAGGCCTCCAGGTAACTTTCCTCAAAGCAGTCATTACAGATAAAGTAGAAGTAGAATAGATACAGTGAGCAGAAATCCCAATCTTTCATTAAAACCCACTTTTGGCTCTTTTCTTAGAAGATCACAACATGAAAGGAGAAGGAAAAGAGAGGTCTTTCTGACTGTCACATTGAATAAATATTTTTGATTAGAATGCGAAACCAGCTCAGACCAGGAAAATTATCTCTCATGTCTCCCACACTTATTTTTCTGTCGTAACTTCGTGGCCTATAAAAACTAACTTAAAGCAAGAGAGTCATCATTGTTCTATAGTCTTATCTATTATTATTATTGTTGTTAAATCACTACTATCTGTTGGGATCAGTTGTTCTAGTCCATCACCACCATTCATATTTCAGAAACTCTTGCATGTCCATTGGAATGAGAACAGGTCCTCTCACCCCGCACACACCCCCTATCTAAAAATTGAGAGTTTCTGTGAAATCTTTCTTAAGCTGAAATGGCACATCACTTTCGGGCACATCTTGCTAAGGGATGCACAAAGTAAATCGAGATAAAGCACAGATGCTGACAGATACAGTTCAAAGTTAAGGCAGCTTGATGCTTCAATGCTGAGTTCCTGGGGAAGGAGATTGACGTGCAGGGTGCATGCTGCTTCTATAATAGCTTGCTGCAAAACAAATGCAAACCACTCTTTTCACCATTTTTTCCTAAGTGCAAGATTCATTTTTGGATTTCTTTGCATTGGTGTAAACAGGTACTAATGTAGGTTTTTCGTAAAAGCAAAGCTTTGGCAGCCCTGGTCAATTCAAGGGCTGAGTGTGTGGTTGGGTGCCTTTGTGCAGTATCTGCCTCAAGCTGGGATGTTTCAACCACAGGACCTTCCTTCAACATCTTTGCAACCAGGTTAAACCAGATCCAACTAATTACCCAATAAATTATTTAATCTTCCTCTATGTTGATGATACATTCAACTTAGGAATCACCATTTGTCTTCAGAGTGATATATATCTCTCTTAATTTAGCAGAGTCCCACTACAGCTCTGAGAACTAGAATTGCATTTGCATACCCATTTTTTTCAGATGATAAGATCGAGACTGGATAAATTGGGATATTTTCCTGTCACTTAGAGAGGAAGCCTGGACTTGGAGCTCATTTGATGTAGAGTGGCCTTATATCTCAGAGTGGCAGGCATTGCCACATTTGTTTGCACACACGTGAAAATGACACACCTACAGTTTTCGGTGCTATTGTTATTTTAAAAGATCTTTTTGCTAATTCAATTTCCTTTTGCATTATTTGCCAATTGGGTCTATCTACCTGTTGAAGTTGCAGAGAACCATAGAAACTGAGAGATTCCAAAAGGATCCTTACAGTTCTTGGTATGATGGTATGTTTTTTCTCTTTTCCCAGGCCCACCATCTGCTCCCCTAAACTTGATTTCAAATGTCAATGAGACTTCAGTGAACTTGGAATGGAGCAGTCCTCAGAACACGGGCGGCCGCCAGGACATTTCCTACAATGTGGTGTGCAAGAAATGTGGAGCTGGTGATTCTAGCAAGTGCCGACCCTGTGGCAGTGGGGTCCACTACACTCCACAGCAGAATGGCCTGAAGACCACCAAAGTCTCCATCACTGACCTCCTGGCTCATACCAATTACACATTTGAAATCTGGGCGGTGAATGGAGTGTCCAAGTATAACCCTAGCCCGGATCAGTCAGTGTCTGTTACCGTGACAACCAACCAAGCAGGTAGGAAGCAGATCTACCTTATTATATGGTCTAAATGTGACAGTATAGAGAAGAGGCTTGTGTTGATATCCATGAATGATATTAAAGTTCCACAATTAAAATAGAATTACATGGACCTAATTATAAACTTGTGAGCTGTGTTATAATACAAAAGACTCTTAGATGAACATTTATTCATTCAACAAATAAATTTGTGGATATTAACTGTATAACATGCTCTGTATGAGGAGGAAGAGATTAAAATAAGACCAAGACAGTGATTGAAGCTAGATTAACAGTCCAGTGAGCTGGGTCCCTCTATGCAAGCGTTCTTTTTTTAAGGGGTTTGGGCTGGCCATTTTAATCACAAGATTCATGGTTGAACATTAGAGCATTTATAGATTATTTAGGATTATAAAATTGATTTTTACTCATCTGTATTGGTACATTTATATTTGTTGTAGTATATTTATATTTTCTGTTCATGTGTGAATTACAGAACTATTACAAAATCTTAAATATCAGATATTTAAGAATGCAAAGTAGAATCTAGAATTCTAAGCTCCAGCCCCTGATCCACTCATCCCTACTTCTCCCCTGAAGAAGTTTCCATGCATCCTCATGCTAATTTTCCATTCTGGATTTCTGCCACATGTTTTCCATTGCCAGCTTTCTGTTACTTATTTCTTGAGAGTTAAAGGGAGCAGGGAAAAAAAGCTATAGTTTATCCTTTAGTGAGGCTCTTAAGAACAACAAACTTTGCTGGCAAAGCATTATAAATTGCCCACAATCCTATCACCTCTTCCTGCACTTTTCTCTTAAATGCATGTTTCAGTAAGTGCACTCAATAGTTAGGTAAAATATGTCTGTACTAATTGATCTCTAGTGAGAAGTATTCCAGTGTCCCTATCCAAAGCCATTATTTTTCCACTTTCCCCTGAACTCTCTAGAATAAATAAAAAGTTAAGACTTGGGGGAGATTTTGAACTGGAGCTGGAAAGGCAAATCTTCCCCAAAGGCAGCTTCGGTGATACAAAGGTGGCTGGTCTTTTAAAATATGTCGTATGAACCAATCTCCAGGTATGCTTTTGTCTTGTATTTCTGCACTTCCAGGTTGTGAACCCTATTTGTGGTCATTGGTTTGATTTTCCTATAAAGACTAGAATGATTTAGGAGGTTCTGATGACATCACAATTACTCTGTGATGTCCGGTCTTTGATTAGTGCTCTTTCTGGGAGAATTCCCTGGAAATGCCACATGTTGATCCTGGGAAATGCATTGGTGTCACTGGTGTGTCTGAGTTAGAAAGAGCCAACGAGGTGCAGAGTGATTTTTGCACACCCTGGAGAGTCTGATTTGTGAGCCAGTCGATACTCTTATGTTCAGCCCTGAAACACCTTTCCAACTTTTCTCAAAACACCGCTTCGTGTTCATCACTGAGTTAGAACTAGGAATGGAGACTTTGTGACCTTAGTGTGCAGGTGAAGTCATTCTCTTTGGCAGAGAACAGCCTCTGGGAGATGTGCTGAGGACAGGCTTGGCTCCCACAGATTTTGAGGGGAGACGTCTATGACTCTCTGTACAACTAAGGATTCAAGCCAAAGGATTATGTCAACCCCCGCCAGGCCAGAAGGGGCAAGGAGTGGGATGAAGACAGGCCAAAGATGCTCCCCCTACAATGAGGGAAGTAAACTGTCAAAGTTGGACTAAAAATGTAGGTGTAATTCTTTTAGATCTAAGAGAAAGGTGGACAGGGAATTCCTCTGACATAGTGAGGGTTGTTTTCTCCGCTATGGCGAGCAGTCCTGGCAGGAGGTTTGCTGAATAGGACAAAACTCCAGCTCCTTATTTTAATTTTCATGAAGGGTGATGCTGGGAAGCTGTTCAAAATTAAAAATAAATCTTTCAATAAGGAGACCTCCTATGTGGCCAGCCAGAAAGCTTTTGCTTAGCCGTGTTGTGTATGTGCACAGCCTTGCCTCATTATCCTACAATAATTTGGAGCTCACTAATTCAAAATCATTGGGGTAGTTTATCTTTGATTAACAAACCCTTTCTTCATAGTAGGGCAGATTAATAATGTAGGCCAAAATTCTGGGTGAATGTAGCAATCATAAACGCTATCAAAGTTCTAAGCATATTTGCACTTACACAATTATATTCTAATTGTAACTCTTTCTATTATTTCATTAAATTAAATTCCTAAGGAACCTTTATAGGCAATGATGTCTCACTCTATGAGGAATACACAGAATCAATGAATGTTAGCAACGTGGAGGCCACAAAATTTTATGGCTCTCATTTTTGCTCATTTTTCACATGGTTCTTTCTCTCATCAGTAATATATTTAAGGACAAATGCAAAGTCCTCTAGAGTTCCTGGTTTTATCATCATCACCTCTGAGACCACAGATGAACAGCTCCATGAAGGGGAAATGACTCATCCAAGCTAATGTCACAGCCAGTGACACTTGAAACCAGGGAGAGCTCCACTCTTTTTAAATTATTACATAATTAATAGTGCTTGTATATTCTGCTTGGCATTCTCCCCATTTGTGAGAGCAGACTGGGCGAGGAAGTATAGCTGTAACTGGGCTTTGATCCTTTGTGGTGTGAATGGGCTGGTCTTCTCACATGGCTCTTTAAACCATTCTAACCTACATCTTACTTTGGAGTCTCAGGGGCTATTGACAC
This sequence comes from Antrozous pallidus, assembly GCA_027563665.1. NCBI lineage: Eukaryota > Metazoa > Chordata > Mammalia > Chiroptera > Vespertilionidae > Antrozous > Antrozous pallidus. The sequence goes on along the minus strand of CM050508.1, from coordinate 25,115,765 downwards.
CTTTTCCCTCCCCTCCTGAGTTCAAAACTAATTGACCCAGAAGACAAGACACAGGGAACTCAGGAACTCAGAATCTCAGCTTTGTTGCTAATCAACTGATGGACGAATGTCAGCTTAATATCTGTGGTCAAAAGGCCTAGCTAGCTCTAGTAACACTTACCCAGTGTCACCCCCAGCCACTTTAGCCCAGCTGGCCAATTCTAGGCTCCCTTCCATATAAAGTTTGCACCCATAAGTTTGCCCAAATGGTCACTCTGGGCAGTTAGACAGGTATGAGAGAGCAGAATGGGTGGAGCTGAGACATAGTTCTCTCAAATTCTCTTCATGAGATAAGTCACCCCCACTCCCACCTTTGTGCCAGGACCAGTGAGGGAGAGGTAGGGAGAGGGTGTTGGGTGGGAGCTCCAACTGAAGTTGCCCCGTACAAAAACAAGGATAATGGATGTTTTCTTTAGAATGCCTTTTCGACATTACAGATCAAGAGGGACAGAGTGAGATTCGCCTTGAAAACTTATTTCCCTTCCTTCACTTCTATCCTGGCAACTGCTCTGCCTTTTGTTTAGAAGGAGATGGCTCTGATGTTTATGAAAAATGGATAAGCAGACTGCTGGGTGATTTGTTTTCTAGATGGCTTTCTTTTGGTTTACTTTTACTTAAGTGGACCATCTCAGGCAAATAAATACAGCATGTGTCACTAGGAGAGAGAAATGCTGTATAAATGAAATAAGGTTTTCCTGGCTGAGCAAAAGAACTGTGAATATTTTTGCTAAAAATGCTGTGATGGCTGCCAGCAGATCTTAATATCAGTAAGTCTGGTTTTACTGTGCACCCCCAGACCCCCACACCCGCCTTCCAGCTATGGGGCTAGACCATTCTCTAGGTTGTGTTATTTTAAATCCCTGTGAAATCCTATGGCTGATAATCTATACTAACCCCAAATTGTACCCAAGGGCAGTGATTTTTGAGTTTTATTTTGCATGTGACACTGTTCCAGATATTTCACAGTAAAATACATCTGCTAATCTCTCCTCAGCACAGCTGTGGTGTCCTAGTAACAAACATCTTGGAAACTCTGAGTTTGCAGGAGTTCAGATAGTTGATGGATTATATAATTATTTGAACCTAACTGATCTCTAAGATCTTTTCCAATCCTAAAATTCTATGATTCCAAGGACATGTACATGCTATGAGCATGAAGAAGTGGGGCTTATTTCTCTCTGATGTTCAGAAACTGGCTCTAAAGGCAATTTCAAGATTGGGAAAAATTCCAAAAATGCTTCAGAATACATCTGAGTCCTGCCTTCCCTTCACCCCTTTAAGCCCCACCCTGCAAGACAAAGTATTTACTTCGAAGGGCAAAACAGGAAGCTAGTTGTACCCCCACTATAGCTATTCCAGGCCCCTCTCCAGACATTTGGCAATGTCTGGGGACATTTCTGGTTGTTCCAATTGGGAGCAGGGCATGTGCTATTGTATCTAGTGGGTAAAGGCCAGGGATGCTGCTCAACATCCTAAAATGTACAGGACTTTCTCTACAGTAAATCATTATCTGGTTCAAAATTCCTGTAGTGGCAAGACTCAGAAACTCTGCTCTAGTGACATGTTTCAAAAACAGAACTTGTGACTTCATAGCAGTGCCCATCTTATAAGGGTTCTATGGTCAACCTGCCTTAGCTTGTTCCCATTGCTCTGGGCTGGGGAACCTCATGCTCTCAGAGGATAGGTAGTTAGAGAAGGCCCTTTGGGGCTTCTTGTGGAAGAAGGTTGCTTTGCCCTCCAGATGAACTGGTGCTGCTTGTTAGACTGGCCTTGTTCTCTGGGAAGACAATTTCTAAAAACTGCCAAGAAACACCTCACCACCAATCAAGTGGCAGGACACCTTCTCGTGATGCCAGCACCATACATAGTAGATGTTTGTTGGTTAACACATTTATTTACAGTAATAACAATCAGTGAACTCTGTCGAGGAGTGAGAAATTTAATGTAACCAAAATAATGAGTAAAGAAAAGAAAATAACTAAGTAGAAGTGGCATACTGTCTTTTATTGCTCAACTGGTAAGTTTCCATTCTCTCCTCTGCCACCTTTTAATTAGACCTATTATGTTATTTGAGTGATATAATGGAGAACAGTGGGAATTCTCATCCCTACTGGGTATAATTGCTACCTGCCTTCCAGATAGTAACAGGAAAGCTTCAAGGAGATGGTGGGAGTAAAGGAAGCATCTTAGAGCAACCAGTTAGGTAATGTGCTCTAGGTATGGTGACCTTGAGTAAGGGGGGACTATTATGTAATTATGCCTAAGGGGAGAAAGGAACATGAAAGATGCCAGGAAGTCCAGTTTGAAAGGCATTGGAGCACAAAGTCAGACCGTAATGGTTCTGGTATGAGAGACAGTGCTTGTGTGGGCCTGAAGTGTGGTTTGAGATCACAGCAAAGAGAAAGAGACACCACTGGTGATCTTGAGAATGGAAATGGGCTATTAAACCCAAATGAGCTGTGGACAGGACCAATGCTTTTCTGTAAGCTTGAAAAGGAAAAGTTGGGGAGAAACTCTGTTAATATTTTTGAGGCACAAATCTTCAGTTTCTGTTAGTGCTCTAGAGTGAGGATGGCGAACTATGGACCAGAGGACAAATCCCGATCCTCCAACTTACTAAGAATTGTCTATTTCCAACATGTTGAAAATAATCAAAGGCAGAGTAACATTTTGTGACATTGTGCAATTATATAAAATTCAAATTTCCGTGTCCATAAATTTTTGTTGGAACAAAGCCCACTAATTTGTGTTGTCTAAGGCTGCTTTTACAGGACAACCATAGACTTGAGTAACTTCAAGAGAGTGAGTGGCCTTCACAGGGAACATACAGGATGGGGCAAAAGTGGGTTGACAGTTGATCATACAGAAAAGAATACAGTGATCAATAACTACCGATACAAGAATAAACACTGTGTTTTACCTACTCACAACTGTAAGCCTACTTTTGCCATACTCTGTATTAACCATCTCCCTCTTATAGAAGAAGTTGCTGACCCCGCTCTGGAATACTAAACAAGAAAGAGGAACAGTGAGAAAGGAGGTTGAAAAGACGGTGACGCCCTTGCTGGTGTGGCTCAGTTGGTTGATTATCATACTCTGCCTCAAAAAGTTGCTTATTTGATTCCCAGTCAGGGCACATGCCCATCTTTTTTTAAAAGAAAAGATAGTGAAATGTTGGTCTATGTTGGAACTGGTTCAGCAAAGGACATGGTGGACCAACATTTAGCTTAATCTCACAGTTGAAACAATTTTGATATTTGGCAAGACCCCTTCTGTTTTAAAGGCTTTGAAAATATGAACAGGATTTCACAAAAATAATTAGGTTTTCAATATGCCTTTGCTTTCTTGTACTGCACATCTTCTCCCAGTGACACTTGGGTTAAGTGCACACAGTAGAACATGCTTATATCCTCAGGAGGCAGTGTTCTGGTTCTCTTGAAAATGTGCATTCTTGGCACTCACTGCTGATGCTTTCTACATGTTGGCAGCAATTTTCTTTTTAAGTAATAATATGTACTGCTCTTTCCCATGTCTCCTCACCAAGATGATTCTTGGTTTGCCTTTGATCTCAAGTGAATCATGTTATATTTTCTTACTTCCAAGAAATTTAAAGGCAAAACACATGATGAAACTAGTGAGATCTGTAAGTCAGAAATCTTTCCAAAGACATTTTAAAATCTTTCAAATAAATCATACAGCAATTGCATCGAGAATGTTTGTTGAAAAGTTCTTTGCACATCCTCAGAATAGCTGACTCTCCAACAACACAGGTTTCAACTGCCTGGGTCCACTTATATGAAGGTTTTTGTTTTTGTTTTTTCAGTAAATACTGTAGAGACATTTTATGTTCTTATGATTTTCTTTTTTCTAGCTTACTGTACTGTAAGAATATAGTTTTTAATAGAAATAACATACAAAATATATGTTAATCGACTATTTATGTTATCGATAAGACTTCCAATAATAAATAGTAGGCTCTTAGTTACTTTTGGGAAGTCAAAAGTTACAACTGTATTTTTTATTGCTCAGTGCTCCTAAATTCCCCAACATTGTTCAAGGGTCAGCTGTAGTTAGTATGTCATTGTTGGGACAAGTCTCTAAAGTAGAAGCTGGTTTGAAAGTCCTTTCTGTGCCTGAGTAAACACACAATGACTTCAGAGAAGCCAGCCTGTGGATGTTCCCATTGGAAACTCTAATCCAGCCAAGGGCTCCTCCTCATGTTGTTCACCATACCTAGGAAATGTACATTTTAAAAACATGTTCAATTTTTTTAAAGGGAGTAGTCTCTTGATTCTAGCTTTATACATAAACCAATTTTATGTTCATTATTATGCAGGCTCATTCGTTATGATAATAATTAAGAATACTATGAACCTGTTCATATACAATGATACAGGCTTCTGGTGTGTGGCACCAGCTTTCGTGAATTTGTATTCAGGGTGGGTACCACGCATCTTGGTAAGGAGAAATAAATCAAAGCCTTCCAAAAGAACCTACTAAATTATCCAGCTTCAAGGTTGACTGAGCAGCATAGACAAATGTCTATAGAACCTAGTGGTAATTATTGCATATGAATAAAAAATGGGTTGCATTTCTTTTTAAGATGAGAATATTTCACTGTAGAAAAATGAAAGTTGTATTTATACACCCAGGACTGAGAACACTATTTTTCCTGACTTCTTCTCCTTTCCTCCTACAGAAATATGCACACAGGTTCATTTGTGAGACGGAAAAATCCATTCAACAGCATTCACTCTAAACACTTGACAGTCTAATTCTTATTTGCGTTTTATTTCTGAGTTGTGCTTGTTACTTTGAATGCTACTGCCAACTTTTACACCCTCTGGGGAAGCCATCAAGGGATTTGAAAAAAGCAGTGCCCAACTGAGATGAGAAATGAGCAGGGCAGGGCGAGCAAAGATTTTAGATGGGCTTCTGAATTGTCTAGCTGTCGCTCCAACTGGCTAAATTAATTATTGTCTCCTCAGAGGAGTCAGAGGAGACTCTGGACTCCAGTTCACAATGGAGCATCAATAAAAAGATCCAGAGAAACTTTATCAAAGCTTCCATTAACCCCCTACTGATATCTTTAAAGAGTTTTTCCCTCGAAACACCAGGAAAACCAAGAGCCATGCTGCAGAACTAATCCTGCATTGAAAGATCTGAAATCTATAGGAACTAATTAATATTCTTGTCCATGTCATTCTGATATACAGAGCTTTCTCTGAATTTCAGCATTCATGTGCTGTTTTCATGTGGATTGCCCAATATGGGAGCATCCTACATATTGTATTTAGGTAAAGACGTGTGTGTGTGTGTGTGTGTGTGTGTGTGTGTGTGTGTGTGTGTTTAGTTTTTACATTTAATCTGTCAAGATAAGTAAGGTTTAGCTCTATCCATCAGCATTTAAAATATCTCTTTTTAAATGTCTTTCCCCAGTGTCTACATTTTGCCCCAACACACACACACACACACACACACACACACACACACACACACACACCTTTTTCATTACTGTCTTTGTCAGAAGAATGAAGTTTTCATAGGCTGTCTCAAAACTGAAATAACAGAATAAAGAGAGATGGTGGAAGACATCAGTGTGTTCTCATGCCTAGTGAACATTGTGGCTTTCATTGGGAAATGTTACTAATGATTTGGTCCTACACATAAAGGTCCAGAGTGCTGGACAGTCAGGAAAATGTCTGCCAATCACTGAAGAACCATGTCTTGTATTCAATTCCTTCTTTCTCTATTCTGATAAATGGGTCAGTTGGCCCTAATGAACTTTACTGTGGCATTCCTGAAGGATCTTTTGTTGTTGTTATGACAAAGTACATGGACTCCTTTCTAAAACACAATTTATTTAAATTACCTTTATGGGTGAAATGGCAGTGATTTGAAATATTTGTTTTATTTTGCTATCATTCTTGGAAGGTGACGGGGATAGAATAAGAGGAAGGGTGGACTGCTTCCTTTTGCCTGGCATCTCCCAAATGGTCATCTGTGTACATGAGTTTCTCAGGCAGTTTGGTCCTCACTGTCAAAAAGGTTGTGGATAGATTATTAAAAACATCTTATTTAGGAAACTTTTGTCAGTGACTAGTGCATAAAAGAAGACTTACATATGTCACTTCAGCTTCTCAGTGGGTGCTAAATTAGGGACCTGCCACCAACAGGCTCAGTGTGCATAACAAGCTTGGACAAGGTCCATCCATTAGAACAAACTCTGAAAGGGGCAAGATCACAATGACTCCCTGGAGAGTTGGTATTGTCTAGATAACATACTGCAAGCTGTAAATCTGCCTCCTGAATCAGCCCTATTTTTTTTTTTAGCATAATAAGTGTTTATTTTGAGTATAGTAAGTGTGAAGGTAGATGAGCACAGAGCTTCCTCCATGTTACTTTATCAAAGCCAGGGTCACAACATATAAACAATCACTGATTTTGAATATGCAACAGACGGCGAGCTTAATCAAGTGTTCCTTCCACTCTCCAAGATAATCAGGGACTTTTTAAAATCTGTTATTTGCAGAAAACCCTAAGAGTTGCTTGTGGAGCCCCTCCTTGTGTCGGAGTCCCCTGCTGGTCCTGGTCCTGCAGGAGAGTGTGATTTGAGGAAACTTCTAGGAAGATGCTTTTGGAGACTTGGGGATTCTTGGAGCTAACATCATTTCATTTCTCGCCATTTAAAATAGGAGCAGAATTGTGATTACAGTATGTAATTAGGATTCTTGTTTCTTTGTTTGACATTGAAAGCAGGAAATCGAACAGAGCCAAATATCTCCCTTGTGAGAAGTGAGAGTATCTTTTTCTAACCAGGAACAGTGGACATAGAATTTAAAAACAACACATTGAGTCTGTCTCTATTTTGCTCTTTAGATAGAGAGCAAGCAGACGACTCTGGTAGAGGGTGAGGGGGGATTGGCAGGTGGAGGGATTGAGTAACAAAGAAATAAGAGAAAGAATTCATGGACACCCAGTGTGGCAATTGCAGGGGTGGGGCTAGATGGAGGTGGATAGGATATATGGGGAGAATAAATGGTGTTGAGAAAAAAAATAAACACACATTATTTTCACAGACCTTATTGTAAACATCAATGCTGAGTAGTCAGCTAATTCATGTGTGACTCTAAGAGGCTGATAATATAGTTAAGGAACTTTTATGTAATAAAAAATGTATTATTTAGAAAGAATGATAGATGCCAAGACCTTTAAATCTCATAGTTAACTCTTCAAGGGTATGGCTTTAATTGTACATATTCTTTGGATGGTGGCTTTTTCTCCTTCTCCCCACCTCTTTTTGTTTCAGAACACACACTGAATCCTTTCATAAAACTGTCCATTGTGTGCTAAAGGCCTTCTCCAATGTCCTTCTTGGAGATCATACTAGGGAGCTATTTCTAAGTGAAATGTTGTTCTAATGAAGTCCTCCCAGTATTTACAGATTGACCCCTGGGTGGAGCCAATGATACTGAATTTCACACTTCAACAAGTTATGTTAAAGAAAGGTCCCAGTGAGATGCTGTGAACCTTCTAGTTTAAAAAAAGTTTTTTTTTTCTAAGTCCTAAAAAGTTATCACTTTGTTATTCTTCAGGACTGTGAAAGTCATCTTGAATTCTCAAACACAGATCCAGTTGGAGACATCTATTGGCCTTAATACTATTTTAAAATTTAATAGCTCTGGTGTTTCAGCCTTGGTCTCATAATGCCTGTAGGAGTTTAAACTATCTGGCACATAGAGTTTATGTATCTGGCTGATACCCCAAAATTAAAAAAAAAATCCTATGGTTGCAGATTCCCAAGCTTAAAATCCCTTCTCATAAATTATGCTCCTTCTCCCAACCTCTGTCATAGCTTTTAAGAGAATTGCCAAAAAGATAGAGTTTCAAATAGGAGGCTTGCAAGAGTATCATTTCATGGCCACATTTTTGAGAGCATAGCATGTGGTGACCATTTGTATATGAAGCATTTTCAAAATGTGCTGGTTGTAATTTAACCCAAAGGTCTCTGAATCTCTTCTCTCCACTTACAAGTCACTTCTTTATGCTTGTCTACATAGTAAGCAAGAAACTACAGGAAATAATTGGCTACAAATAAAATGAAGCCTTCCTTAGGTAGTACTAAAAACATCTTCTCAGCATTCTATGGTTCCTGGATATTGTCCCCTAAATATTTTGATATCTTGTGTTCAGAACTTTCAAAGACTTTTATGCAGTGAAACCAAATGGATTAAAATGGAGAGTCTTAATGCTTCACTAGAATGGCCTCCTCTCTATCTCTATCTCTATCTTTATTTCTATCTCTATCTCTATCTCTATCTCTATCTCTATCTCTATCTCTATCTATCTCTATCTCTATCTATCTCTTTATCTCTCTCATCTCTCCCACTTGCAACATTCTATTTAACATCCATGGCCATCACTTCTCTGCATTTAACCTTTGTTATTTAAGCCAAACAACATCTGAACTAGGAAAAATTCTGAGTCATATAGAACATATAGATTTGCAACTAAAATTATATTGGAATGTTCCCTCTGCCTATCTCACCCTGTGGGTGATTATCTGCAGCCTATACTTTTATGCTCTTTACTCTTTGTCAGACATTTTTTTTTATTTCTACCGCCCCCATTCTGTCTATGCATTTCCAGATGACATAAGAAAAAACAAATATGAATTACTAAAACATAGTTTCAGAGATAAATATGTCACCAGCTAGTGAAAATGCTTATAAGTTAAGGAGCTTATATGATCAATTTATGGATACCACAACTTTTTTTGAGCCATTGATGTGGTCTTTTTAAACAACCATTAGGAAAAATAGGTATCCTGTTCCAACTGTATATGTGATGGGGAATTGGATGGCTCACAAGATGACTAATGGCACTCTGAACCTTTCTGTCTGTAGGTCACCTCCTTGAATCTGGACTCCATCATAAGTGGTCTAAGGCCCGACCATCTGGCAGCCCTTGAGTGGCTATGGTAATGGACTTGGTCTTGGTCCAGGTCTTAGTCGACAGGTGTTCACATCATAAGTGACACTAATTGACTTCCTAGTCTTTCAACTTGGAAGACGACAGTGGACCATCACTGTGTCAGTGATGGAAGGGGTTATTCATGATATACTCAGACTCCATTGAAAGCCAAAGAACTCATCACCTTGAGCTGGCACCAACCTGGTACCTTGAAAATATTGTGCTTGTCTCCCATGGGTTCCATTAGCCTAAATAGGATAAAAAATGAAATCTAATTTCAAAAGATTTTTAATAACTTGGAATGGCTAATGCTATTTTTTTTCTGAGGTTACATAAGCATTGTAGATTGAGGCTTTTCTTTTCATTTTGTGTTATAGTGATTAGATGCTTTCTATGAAAACTATATATAAAGGGGAAAAAAGAAAATTAGATTCTGGCTTCTATGATAATATCAGTCAGGCTATCTGTTTTTATTTTTAAAATTTTTGTTTTGGGGGTGGTTATGAGTGATATGCTCTTTGATGAAGAATTTAATAAGGCTATTTTCAATGCCTTTGTAAAATGGTTACCAATGTGAAAAATTAACTTTGAGACTCTTTATGAACATGAATTTCAAAGCATAGAATTTAAGGAACTTTGGTTGTTCCAGGTCTGTGAATCCAGAGTAAGTTACCATTTATTCACTCTCACTTGGGGACATGACCTGAGGGTGACTTGCATGACTTGGAGGAGATTTTGGGTAGTGTGTTAGTATTGGTAATATTTTTCTCCCTCAAGTTTCCTATGATTATTTAATGGCATCTTATAAAACAACACAAATGATTCGGGTGTCCCTGTAGCGAGTGGCAAAATCACACTTGAATTAGTTATCACAGTTAAAAAGTCAAGATGACAACAGCCACGTTGGAGATATTTATTGAAGCAGATAGGCTCTTTTAGTGGCATGATCAATGTCTCACCTCTTTCTGAAAGGCTTTTTCAGGGGTAGGAAATTGTAATGAACAAGGTTTTTTATTGGTCCATTTCTGGAGCAGGCTTTTAAGCATTTCTGCCTGTAAATGAAGCAACCTGAGTGTGGAAAGTAAAAGGCAAGAGATTTACTGGGTGCATCTATCATCCTGGCTTTTAGTGTATGTGATTAATACATCTTTAATTGGGGGCTGATCTAGACGCTTTGGGTGTCAGAAAGCTAAATGTTTCAGCATTGTCTCATGGTTCCTCACGCAGCAGGACGATTAGCAGCTGTCTGAGTAACAAAGAGAACCTGAAGCCCACAGCACAGCTTTTATTTTCCAGATTTGGAATGCCTGAAGCTCTCCAGTGGAGTCGACAGCTAGAGGAATAGAGGCCTTAATTCACAGCCACTAATCCTTTTCCTCTCTGTGTGCCATATTTCTGCTAAAGAGAACTTTTCCTTTACACCAAATTTATTCTAGATTATTTTGGAGGACATTGTTGATCACGGAGGGGCTTACTTTGCCCAGACATCTTCATCCTGTCTAACCAAGACACCTACCAAATAATTTCAATTAAGAGTCTATACTAGATAGATTTCAACACACTGAGGCGTGTTGAGAAGATTCCTCTTCCTATGTTTATTCATTTTTCTGTTGTTACTGGCTTTGCTCCATCCATTTTCTTATCGTAAAGCACTTGTCTTTCTCAGGCTAATTCTTATAAATTGCCTTCCAGTGGAAAGACTTGTTTTCCTGTTTGCTTGGAACCGGCATTCTTATTTAACAGGAAATACACACTGGGTCCTGCCATGTTTCTGTTGGCAAGTGCTGGGCTCTCCTTGTTAGAAGCTGCCAACAAATTTCTTAGCAAGCAAATAGAAAGTAAAACAAGCGGCTCTCAGACAAAACAGAAGATACACTTGAACTGCATCAGAGACACTTGGGGGCTTCTTCAGTCATTCCCAGTTCATTCTGGGGAATGTGGGTCTTGGTTTTGAGATGAACTGTGACTCAGTTGTAATTCTACAAATAATGGTATGACTGTACATGCAGTAATGCTAATTCAAGATAGTAGCTATTTTACAAAGTAAAACAGTCATTTAAGTAAGGAATTTTCTTTACTACAGAGAGCAAGAGTTACTGTATGGCTCAGGTATCAGGCATAGTGATTAAATAGTTGCCTCCCACAGCCTTAATTTACAAAAACTTAGATCATTCATGATACCTTTAGATCTATACCTATGGTGTTAACTAAAGATTTTGTCTTTCTAAAATAACTTCAATACTTCACCTTTAGTATTCTTAGTTAATATTTGTTTTTGTTTTTAATAGTTTTAGTGTGAAATACATACACAGAGGAAAAATCAGGTTCATGTCTACAGTCAATAAATTATTGCAAGACAAACATCGGGTCAAAGAATATAACATTGCTTACCTTTCATTGCTTCCTACTTTTTTTCTAACCCCAAATACTATTATTTTATTTTATAATCGAATTTTTTAGTTTTAGATGATTTCCTTTCTAGCTCTTCAGCTAGTTCTAATGTGAATAGTGATCATGTCTAATATACCTCTAGGTTTTCAGCCTCTAAGAATATATACATAGACCTGTACCCAACACATTGCAGACTCAGATAGCTGTTACTGATGCTGCTGTTGATGCCGTGAAGGAATAAGCCCTTTAACATTCAACTCTCTAACTGTTTACCAGTGAGTGGAGAGCCTAAGAGAGAAGAGGCTTTTTATAGATTAGTGGTTGAAAATGTTGGTTCTAGGACCTGACTTTTGAATTCACTACTTATAAGCTGTAATTTGGGACAAACTATACAAACTCTCTATACTTTATTTTCCTAATCTATAAAATGGAAATAATAATAGTATCTGCCTCATAATTTTTTTGTCAGAATTATATAGATGAACCCATGCAAGGTATTTACCACAATGCTTGGCACACAGTAATTATTCAGTAAGTGCTAATTCAGTATGTGTGTTATCATAGACATGTGAAATATGGAAGGAGGATCACATGATTTCCAGTCAAGCAGACTTGAATTTAAAACTGAAATTCTATAGCTTTGGTTAAATTATTTAATGTCTGTGAATTTCCAGGTATGAAATCAAACATGATAATTATAACCACTTCAGAGAGTTGCAAGGATTAAATGATTTTAAGGGTGTGAAAGTGCCATTCAGAGGAAGCCAACAGCATCTTTTTGCTCATTCTTCTCTGTTCAGTTCTGATTCCCATGGCCCAAAGTTTCAACTGTGTAAGCTGTTAACTGTGCAATGAAGACCACGTGAACTCTCTTCTGAAAAGAAAACTTAACCAAGCCATTTTGAGAACCCCACAGTCTTTTCTCATTTAACATTAAAATAAGCTTGGCTCGGTATTTCAGCCCAGTGTTGAGTGATTCTGTTACAGTCCTTCATGTTAGCAGACCTATGGCTATGATTGTGTCCTGGCAAAGCTGCACAGTTGGCTCCTGCATTGCTGACCTCTGGGCAGCACCCATATTGTGTCACAAAGGAGTGGATATCTGCTCACTGTGAAAGTCCAGGAGCTGGAGTTTCTAAAAAGGAATTTGAAGGCCATTAAGGGAGCTCATCTTCTGAGGGCCACAAAATACTGTATTTTAGTTATCATATGAAAATGTCACTATAAAAACATGCTTCTTTTTTGCTGACTGGGCTTCACTTTACTCGAATGGGTAATGTTGTAATCCCAAATGTCAGTTAGTAGATTAATACAATAGGAAATTATTTCTTGATCAACTTGCATGCAATTAGTGCTGCTAAGGAGAGGGTCAGTGAGGGGCTTCCAAGATGGGACTGGCAACAACTGGCAGATTGTGGGCTAAAGAGAATGGAGGGTCCAAGGGAGTTATATTTATAGATCAGAACTAGAAGAAGATTAATCTCTTCAGCCTACATTCTATGGCCTAGAAGTCATTCACATAAACTGCCATGCATGCTAAGGGGTCTAGGAAATGTAGTCCTTGCCTGAGGAGCTCCATCCCAGGTAACAGTCTTTATGGGAAGGGAACTCATAAAGTTGGACAATTAGTTACATAGGCCATCCCCAGCACCTTCAACTTCCTGATACAAACACTTAACCTAAGTGAAGAACATTATTTAAAACTAGAGGTCTAGTGCACAAAATTTGTGTATGGGGGGAGGGTGGTCCCTCAGCTCAGCCTGTGCACTCTCACAGTCCGGGACCCCTCAGGGGATGTAGGTGGGTACCATGCCGCTAATGCTCATCCTGGTCCACTGCACCTGCTGCCGCAGAGTCAGGAGAGGCTCCCACTGTGGTAGCTGTGCTCACCAGCTATGAACCCAGCTTCTGGCTGAGAGGCACTCCTTCTGTGGGAGTGCACTGACCACAAGGAGGCAGCTCCTGTGTTGAGCGTCTTCCCCTTGGTGATCAGTGTGCATCATAGAAACCAGTTGGTCTGGACATTCTGCCATAAAGATCACTTAAGCTTTTATTATATAGACTAGGGGCCCAGTGCATGAAATTTGTGCACTGTGGGTGGGTGGTCTTTCAGCCCAACCTGCCCCCTCTCACATACTGGGAGCTCTCAGGGGATGTCCTACTGACGGCTCACCCCTGGCCTGCCCAAGACCAAAGGCGTCTGGCCGAGGCTTTCAACCTTGGGCAGGGGACCCCAGCCAGCGATCACCCTGTGATCCGGCGGATGGCTGGCTGGCTCTGCCCTAGCCCCGGTCTTCCCAAGGCCAGCTTGGTTGGATGTTAGTTTGCATATCGCTCCTGATTGGCTGGTGGGCATGACTTGTGGTTGTAGTGAAGGTATGGTCAATTTGCATATTAGTCTTTTATTAGATAGGACTAGAGGCCTGGTGCATGAAATTCATGCATGGGGAGCAGAGGATGTCCCTCAGCCCAGCCTGCACCCTCTCCAATCTGAGACCCCTCGAGGGATGTCCAATTGCCAGTTGGATGGGCTGTCGGACATCCTTTTCACAATCCAGGACTGCTGGCTCCAAACTGCTCACCTGCCTACCTCTCTGATTGCCCCTAAATGCTTCTGCCTGCTAGCCTGATCAGCCCCTAACCACTACCCTACCAGCCTGTTTGCCCCCACTTCCTTCCTCTGCCAGTCTGGTCACTCCCAACTGCCCTCCCTTGCAGACCTGCTCCCTCCCAACTGACCTCCCCTGCTGGTCTGATTGCCCCCAACTGCCCTCCCTTGCAGGCCTAGAACCTCCCAATGGCCCTTCCCTGCTGGCCATCTTATGGTGGCCATCTTGTGTTTGAATGGGGGCAGGATCTTTGACCTGCCCTCTTGTGTGTTGGAGTGATGGTCGATCTGCATATTATTCTTTTATTAGATAGGATAGAGGCCTGGTTCATGGGTGGGGGCCAGCTTGTTTGCTCTGAAGGGTGTCCCAGATCAGGGTGGGGGTTCCCTTGGGGCATGGGGCGGCCCAGGTGAGGGGCCTACGGTGGTTTGCAGGCTGGCCATGCCCCCCAGCTACCCAAGCAGAGGCCCTGTGATCTGGGATTAATTTATACAATTAAAACTTTATAGCCTGGAATGGAGCCAAGCTTTTTGCTCACTCTGTGGTGACAGCCATTTCTGTTTGGTTTTATTTAAATTCTATAATTGAAACTTTGTAGCCTGGAGTGGAGGCCTAGGCCTGCCAGAGCTGCAGAAGCTTGACTTCCTCCACCGTCCAGGCAACCCTAGCCTCTGCTCTCTCCAGCTCTTTTGCTGCCGCCATTTCTGTTGGGATTATGTATCTATAATTGAAACTTTGTAACATTGAGTGGAGGCCTAGGCCGGCAATGGCAGGCAGAAAGCTTGGCTTCCTCCATTGCTGGGGAAACCCAAGCCTCCCTCCTGCTCTCACGAGATGCAGCCATCTTGATTGGGGTTTATTTGCATAATTTGCTCCTGATTGGCTGATGAGCATGGCTATGGCGTGGCTTGATCAGAGGTACAGTCAATTTGCATATTACTCTTTTATTAGATAGGATGTGGTTAATAGTTCTCTATAAAGGATTTGTCTGAAACCATCTGCCACCCAATTCTCAGGGAAAATAAGTAAAGTAAGAGTGTCATTTAAGTGATTTGTAGTCTTACTCTGGAATCACTTAATTAAAGCATCCTTAGTGTTCCAAAATCAGCTTCCAAATGTCATTAAGAACATGGGTCTGTTGTATCCTTCAGTAAGTGTTACTGTGGCCTGCTTTTATTATAGTACTAGGGGCTTGGTGCATGAAATTCGTGAACTGGGGGTGGGTGATCCCTCAGCCCATCCTGCCCCCTCACACATACTGGGAGCTCTTAGGGGATGTCCTACTGACCGCTCACCCCTGGCCTGCCCAAGGCCTTGGGCACCCAGCCATTGACCTGCAATGAGGCCGATGGCTGGCTCCGCCCCAGCCTCAGCCTTAGTTCTGGCCGCCAGCAACTGCCCAGCCCCAGGGGCTGCTTGCTCACTGCCTGGCTCCACCCCAGCTCCTGATTGGCTTGTGGGTGTGGCTTGATTGGAGGTATGGTCAATTTGCATATTACTCTTTTATTAGGTAGGATTTATTTAAAATAGACTGTATGTGTTGACCTTGGATATCAGCACCAATACACCTTTAGTATAAGCTTAATTAATATTAATATTTCTGCACTTAAATATAGATGCACTTCATTTAATTCAGAACCTTCTAAAAATTCCAACTGAGAATTTGGTTCTAGGTCTTTTGTTGAAGGAAAATAATTCCACATCAATTTTGGAGCAATCAAGTTTTTCCATACCCGCTCTTGATTGGTTGGTTGGTTTTAAAACCAATTTTGATTCTTGACTATGAGAAAATGTGCTTAGTTGTTTATTAATGATACATCAGTTGGAAACTGTGAGTACAAAGCTAAGATTTTACAACATCAGTGACATATCCAAAGGGGGTGGATGGGGATTGAGTCATTTAATGCTTTCTACCTAAAAAATAGCAGAGGGCTTTTGAACGTAGTGCAAAGGAGATCGTGTGTATAGGAAAGCCCTCTGTACACTGGCGAGTACCACAAAATACTGCAGTAAAAAAATTGACTCCTTGCTCTTTGGCACTATAGGTAGTGTAAAACCCAGAGAAATCCTTCTCTCCCTTTGGTGGGATATGGAAGAAAGCAATTAATATTAGCACCTAGAGTTCTTAGCATCTCTGTGATGGCAAAACCCTTCATCACAAGGATATCCTTAGTGCTCTGGAGCATTTAATTTGGATGCTTGACAGAATTTTAAAATGCACAAACCTTTGATAAAGAGCAAATCCTAGCTGTGGCGTTGAAATGAGAAAGAAAGGGGGAACAAAAACCACCTTAAGCTCCCAGTAATTAAATTTAAATATGCTATTTCCATTAAGCAGGGAGAAGTATAAACTGTGGGCTTATTTTTCTTATCAGTGGAAGACCCCTCCAATAAACATCATCTCTTTAAATTCAAGTCCCAGGGAGGGGACATAACCCTGCTGTGGTTAAGAAGACATCTTCCCTCCAAACCTTGGCCATTGTGTACTGCTGACATCCATGCTTTGGGTTTCTTGATTTCTATAAAGGGCTTTGTTCACCTTTCCTTGCCCACAGACCAGAGACCTTTCTTTGCATCTGTTTCCTTTCTTCTTTATTCCCTCCACTCACCTAATTTGAGCCAGTAGTGAAATGCAGTCTAACTGTTTCAGCTAATTCATCCCTCCCCAGAAGCCCCAAAATGTTGTGAATTCACTACTTGTGATGCTGGCACCCCCAAAAATAGTTTTATAGCCCAGAAGTGGTGGTTTGAAGTGCATCTGACCTTCCTTTCTTTTCTCCTTATCTCTTTTTCCTCTTCTCCATTCCACTTGGGTGTCACAGGGACCAAACTGCTGCAGTAAAATGACTTGTAGGTGTTTAATGGCAAGTCATTGAGGAAGTGAATAAAAGAAAATTACAGCATTCACACCAGTGGAGAGCAAGGAGAACTGCTGAGCTTTTTAACCAAAGAAAGTTAAATTTACCATTTTCTTAAAAGGAGCCACCTCTGTTTGACATCAAAACATATCCTGTAATTCTTCTTGGGAAACGTACCACAGTTAGAAAGTCATGATCCAGCCCCTAATCTGTGCTGTTTCTGTTTATCGAAAGCACACACAGAGATAAAACCCACATGTGCCTTCTGAATGCATTGTGGTCTGCTCTCAAACCAAACGGAACCACAGGCACACGGCAAATGGGGATTCCATTTGGAAAGCCTCCTTTGTTTCTCAGGGATATGTCAAATTTTGAATGCCAAATAGTTTGGGGGAAGGGGAGTTTATCTTGGCATAGAAAGCTCAGATCATTTGACCTCCAAGCTTTCATGAATTTTTTCTTTTACACTCTTAGGTTTTGATCCATCTTTAAAAATGGTATTTTATTTCCTACCATTTTACTTGTTTCCAATAGGTGTGTGGAGACAGTCTGTTTCCCAGGCTTAATCTTACTGCCTTCCCCTGACTGCAGAGGACTCTTTACTCTATTACCCTGACACTTTAACAATAATGTCCTTTTGGGTGTAATAGCTAATGGCTTCTCCTGGCAGTGACTGACTGAGCCTACATTAATGTATCTTTGGAGAGACTTTGGTGTCACAGGATTCTCAAACAAGGCATGGTTGTGGCTCTTTCTGGATTTAGGATTATGATTTGGGGTGGGGGGATCCCAACACTACTGCACCTTCACGGTTAGGAAGCCTAGAGAACTATTGCATGTGCCCTCCAGATACAGAGAAGACAACCTGAGTAGATATCAACACTGCACTCAACCAAAAAGAGCGGTGTCTCAAAATGCTACCTATAACAGGTGCAGTGAAGTGAGTTTTAATGTAAACTTACATTTGAATAACATTTTACAGGCCATGTGTTCAAAATAAGTTCAGAGGCATCGTAGGTCCCATAGAAAACAGACTCCAGTTATAATCAGAATCCTCATTCACTTCCCTCTTAATTGTAAATATCTTAGTTATCCTAAATAGCAAAACCAAATTCATCAAAGCTCATCTGAAACAGGTGCAGGTAAAAAGTTGTTTTAGGGATGACTTACTTCTGGTACTTTAGACTTAGAAAACCTTTTTCCTGTTCACAAAGAATATTTTAGATTTAGTTCACTTTTATGCACTTGACAAATTTATTGAGCACCTACTATGTGCCAGACATGATCTTAGATAGTTGAAATGTAGAGATGAACAAGGGCAAGCCGTCTCCATGTGGAAAGTACATCTGAACAGCTCACATGCTTGTATCTGGAAGGAAAGGAGTTTTATAAATGGAAGAACACAAGCAAGGAAATTGGAGTGATTTGCCCAAGATGGCAACTAGTAAATATCAAACTTGGAATTTTATCCACAATCCTTTAAACATTGATCTCTTGTTCTAAACAAATGAGTAAAGAATACTTTAAGTATATAGATCAGCTATGTTTTCATCTGTAGCTCATTTCTTATGTCCTAGATGAGTGCTCTGCCCACACAGCACCAGGGTGCTAGTGATTTCCTGAAAAATCTAGACATGTTTGCAGAAGTGCATCTCTGCTCAGCCCTCCTTTTTGCTTTTCTGCCACTGTTTGTCCCTGTGAATCTTCAGCATATTCCCAACCTTTTTCTAAACACTTCCATGGTTCTTTCTGCAAGCACCCTGCATTTCTCCCTGTTCTAGTTTCTTGTCTCAGTCACTGTTTTTATTCAGCCAAGTATAGACATCTATGGGCCATTGGAAATTCTGCTTCAAAACCTCAAAAATTGGGAGTTAACTGAATTAAATCATAAACGTTTTTAAAAAGCTCTCCTTCAGTAGTTCTTTGTGATTTTTACATTTATCATTCACCTTTCTTTAGCCACACTATTGTCAACAAGCATGACCACCTTTTCTTGTTATGTGTTATGTCAAAATTCTAGCCGTTAAAGAATGCCCGTTTATGTCCACAAGCACAAAAGTTTCCTAATAGCCAACATCTATTTTAGGAAGGCAGTCTGGGTAAATAGAAATGCTTTTCAATCTAAGATGCATCTCTCTCTTTCAGTAAGGATAGTTACGTCAGTCCTCAGCTTCTTCTCGGCTTTTCCTCTGATGCTGAAGCAGGTACATTACATGTCTAAAGCGCCCACCTCATCACCATGAGAGAATTTGGATAAAAAGAGGGTTCAAAGGAACTGTCTCCTTTTGAGGTCTAGAAAATGGGTCCTCTGAGTTGCCATTAAAGAATGTCTTCTCTCTGAGGCTATTGTAAAAACTTTTCCATCTGTGGTTTTGTTTTTTCTTTTTCAGTTAGGAAGAGTCTAAAAGATAAGATGGTACTTAATTTGATAAGAAAGATTGTATTTGATAGCGCTTTGCTTGCCTTTCCCCTTCTTTGCACTGTTTCTTTGGTGCTCTGTAAGCATGTGCTTAGTGGGTGAGTCGGTGCTCTGGAAAAAAAGTGTGCCTGTAAGATCTCAGAATGTAAATCAGAGAAATGAGAGGCAAGCAGGACCTTTCCTCTGCTTGGTCTTTTCATGTTGACCAAAATTTCCACTATGAATTAGAAGCGCTCTGCTGAATTAAGGCACTTATTTGTCAAAGCCCCCACTGAATCACATATTTGGGATAAATGTTCAATCTGTTACTCTATCAGTCTATTATTTCTTCTTCGAGTCCAGTTAGCAAAGGGCATACTGGGGCTCAGGATCCAGAACATTTCTAAATTGTAGGGTTGGCAGAGTTTATCGAAGCGTGGCAGCATGCAATCAGTGGCATCACAGATGATTTTAGGTAGACCCAAATGGAACCTTATATAATATTGAATTGCCCTGTGTGAAAGTTGGTTTCTTTTAAAATCTCTCATTCTCTAGCTTATCTCTTTTGGCAAAGCATGTAGAGGCAAGAGTTGCTAGTATTATTTAGTTGATAATATTATTTTACTGAAAATGTTATTTTCATTTTTATGGTTACTCATACTATGACTTAAATCATAGTACAAGAATTGCTTTGGAAGAGGAGTGGGAGGAGATTGGCCAGGAAGAGGAGGAGGAGAAGCATAGTATATGTGTGACTGTCACCGCACCCTTAACAGAGACGCTGGGCTGTCAAACGACCACCTACCTCTGAGAGATGCTCCCTGCTGGACTGTGCCATCAATATGCCTGTCAGATATGGTCAAGTGGGTTTGAAGCTAGTCCCCATTCCCTTTTCAGTGACAATTTATTTTTTTCTTAAGTTAGGGTTTTGTGTGTGTGTGTGTGTGTGTGTGTGTGTGTGTGTGCAAGTGATAATAGTAATGGCATTTTTCCTTTCAAAATATTTCCTTTCAAAGTAGTATAGTGTGTCAATTTAAGAAAAAGTATGACTTAAATCATAGTACAAGATACAGAGGTTTGTGGCAGCAATGAATTTTATGGGTGACATGAGAAAACTAATTATTGGGAACCTCTGGAGTAGGGAAATGCCATTGAGAAATGCCATTGCCAAAAGCCTCTGCTAAGGAAGCAAGCCACAGGCAGTCATCACTGGTAGGGTGATGGCTTCCAGATGTAGAGTTGGAGGCTGCCTTAGAAGCCTAGAAGGCAAGGCAAGGGGAGAACCATTATGTGGCTTATAATGTGGAGCATATCCCCGTTTTCTCTTCTCTCTGAAGAGGCAGTGTGGTGGGGCCCAGTTTTTGCAGAACTGGTGTTCTTCTTATCAGAGAAGGTAAGAAGTACTCATCCATGGGGAGAGGGGCTGCCACATCCTACAATGCCTGTTTGAAGTATGTTTCTCAGTAGGACCTGCTCAGGGATTGCTTTTGTCACTGTCCCCATAAAAAAAAATGCTCTTCTGAAAAACATCTGTTCAGCAAGAACCTGGACTTCCCAGCCATAGGATATATATAATCCTTTTTGTGAATTAGAGCTATTTATTCTACTTTCCTCTTTAACCCCATTTCCATCCATTTGTACGAAAGAGAGTCACCGTGCATACGCTCTGTGCATATGAATTTTCCAAGTAGGGCTGCATTAGAAATAGTCTGTTAGTTAATGCGGTCATGTTGTTAACTCCCTGCCTGGAGTTTGTGGAACGCCTCGTTTGAATTCATATTGTCTATGAATGTGCACCAGGCACCCCTGTTCCAACTTCTGAAATGGAAATCAGACTCATCTCCCACATACAGCAGCTGAGTGATAGCCCAGCTAGAGGGAACCATCTTAGTTAATCAGTGCACTCCAAGGGCTGCCAGGCAATTCTTTTCCGAGAAAGCTGTTGATTATCAGGGTTTGACCCAGATCGTTGCTGAGAGAAAGTTCATTTTTGTAACTTCATGATTTTCTTCCCTCCTGCTTTCTTTCTAATGGCCTTGCTTTTCTATTTCATTTACCAATCCTGAACATCAGAGATTAAAGAGCCCCTTTTTATGGAGTGTATGCTAAAGTGCACTGTTAGGCAATATATTCATTACCTGGAGTGAAATGGCTTTTCACAGCCAGGCAGCCTTCTTAGCTTCCCTGCTAACTTTATATTTAAAGAAGCCACTCCTTGGGTTTTGCTGGGCAATGGCTCTCTGTCAACTAGTAAAGAAAGAGAAAGAGCATGTGTGTGTGTGTGTGTGTTGGGGAAGGGGAGCTTTAATACAGCTAATGAGCACATTTCCGTTTTTCATTTTCTTTAGATGTTCAGTGGCTTCCATATGTCTGCTGGGTCTAGTTGGGCATGAGTAACCTTGGGTTTGCCTTTGATGGAGGACATGTGAATCCACTGCATCTTTCACTAGTGTTTATGCCTGAGTTCCAATCTGGAATTGCTTTGGAAGAGAAGGAGGGGGAGGAGGAGGGCCAGGAGAGAAGGAAGAGAAGCATAGTACATGTGTGACTGTCACCACACCCTTAACAGAGACACTGGGCTGTCAAATGACCACCTACCTCTGAGAGCTGCTCCCTGCTGGACTGTGCCATCAATATATCTGTCAAATATGATCAAGTGGGTTTGAAGCTAGTTCCCATTCCCTTTTCAGTGACAATTTATTTTTTCCTCAAGTTAGGGTGTGTGTGTGTGTGTGTGTGTCAGAGAAGAACATTAGAAAGACCCAACAATACCTTATTGCTCCTCAGTGGCCATTTTGATGTTTCCATTATTTGGGAATAAAAAAAGATTATACATTAAATATAGGAAGAGCCCTAATCTCTGGTTCTACAGACCAGCTTCATTAGATAAGGTTACTGACTTCATTACCGCTTCCTCTGCTCTCTGAGATGGCACGTTAGTACCACTGTCAGCCACAGTGGAGCTTAACAACAGCTGGCTGGAACTGTGGCCCAACAGTGGAGAAGCAAGCATTAGTCAAATTAGTTTTATGCATCTCAAATGTATCTTCCTCCCCACCCCCGACAACACACTGAGTGGAGGGCTGCTTTCGTGTCTTTCTCAGCGGAAAGGTTTGCTACTCGGTAGGCAAAAACAATATTTTAACTCTATAAAGTCATTGCAGAATGCCACGTATGTCCAGAGAGAACATCATTGCTTTATTCGTGTTCTTCATTATTTGCATGGTTGTGTTCAAACTGGAAACTTTCATTGTAATTAAGCAATATTTTATTTATATTGGAAAGTATGTAAATTGTTTGCCTGTGGCATTCCCCCCAGTTCCCTTGGAAGAGTTGCAAATCCTCTTGCTGGTATAAAATTAAAGACCAGTAAGATGATACTCGAGTAGGAGATGCAGTTTCAGTGAGCTTAAAGGGAAATCTTCCAAAGGCTTTCAAAGGCTTCCAGGAAATCAGAAGCAGACAGCATTCTCTATACCTGCAGCCTTTTAAGAAGAATGGTTACAGGTGCTGTGGATGTGCCATTGTAGGCCTGTGGACTACCAGACTTTTACTTCAGAGATTATTTTTCTAGGACAAACCTTGTACAAAGGGATACTGGAAACAGCCATTAAAATGGTGTATGGTATACTTTTGTTCAGGGAAAGAGCGAAATGGGGTTTGGGAGGAAGACAGACAATCCTTTATATTTTTCTTAAGTAAAATGAAATTACCAACTGATACCATTAATTTTTTAACTGTTTTTTATGTTTCTTTTCTTTTCTTTCTTTCTTTCTTTTTTTTTTTTTTTCAATAGCACCGTCATCCATTGCTTTGGTCCAGGCTAAAGAAGTTACCAGATACAGTGTTGCCCTGGCTTGGCTGGAACCAGATCGGCCCAATGGGGTGATCTTAGAGTATGAAGTCAAGTATTATGAGAAGGTATTAATTGAATGAACAAAGTTCTGTCCTCCCTTTTTCTTTTCTTCTCCTCCTTCCCTCCTTCTATTTCTCCTTTTTTCAATTTTTTTTTTGCATCTCACTTTTCGCCAATTACAAATCCTGAAATACCAGTGAATCTCAAAGTCAAATGCATTTTGCTCATAATTAAATCCAATTATGAATTGTATGTATTAAGTTGGTTATCTTCAAAAACAGAAAAAAATACATTGCATTCTAATGTAACTATAATGTTTTCTTTCTAGTATTGGAAATCAAAACAGCTAGTTCTAATCTGTAATCTTCTATCAGGGGAGTGACTCATAAAAGATGAAATGATGATCTACTTAAGTAGATCACTGCTATTCAGAATAAAGGTGTGGCTTTTGATGATTTTTAATGGAAAACCAGGGAAGAAAAATTATATTCTTCTGCCTCTTAAAGTTATAGAAAGACATTATTTTTACAAATAACTTTTCTCCCTTAAAGGACAAAATTCTGAAGAGAGCTATTTACATTTGAAGTTGTCTAGAAAAATAAGCAATTGTCTTCTCTTTTTAAAGATAATCACTTATTGACTTCCTTATTAAAAGCAGAAAAAGGGGCAGGATTGTATTTTTTTTTTTTTTTATTGAAACCAGATTACATAATTTTTGACATTTTCTAGACAGACAAGTAGAAAAAGACAAGGGATTTTCTTACAGTTATTTCTGTTAAATTGCTGTGTGTGGAGTGAGAAAAGCCATCAACCATCACCTAATTATCTTTTCTAAAACAAAATCATGAATAAAGATCTGAATGTGCTCAGTGTCAACAATGATCATACAACAACTCTACATTTCTTTCAACAGCTAGAAGTAACAATAGTACTTCTAACATTGAAGAGAATATAGTGTTTAGAGTTAATCAAACTCTGTTTTCTTTCAGATTCTGAGTAGATTGGCATGGCTCCTTTAATTTTGTGCCTAGATAAGTGGAGGATTTCTTTTGCCATCTTCCTCTATTTTATCTTTCCACAATGTAGGATCAGAATGAGCGAAGCTATCGTATTGTACGGACAGCTGCCAGGAACACTGATATCAAAGGTCTGAATCCTCTGACTTCCTATGTTTTCCATGTCCGGGCCAGGACAGCAGCTGGCTATGGAGATTTCAGTGAGCCGCTGGAGGTCACAACCAACACAGGTAAGAAGTTCTGAGGTTCTTTTCACTATGCAGGGCAAATCCTATTACAGGGAAATCAAGGTGCTGTGCATCATTTTTGGTTAGGTAAACATTTTGTTGCAATGAACAATGCCTGTAATTTGGAAAATCTCGTGCTATTTAGAGAAGAGCACTTTAAAATAATACTATTTGGCCTTCTTTTCATGTGATTGAAAAAAATGTCTGTTTTCTTTTGTTTGTTTTCAGCATTCTATAAACCATGATAAATGAGATTGCTGAACCAATTGAGAGTTGCATAGCTAGAAAATGTTCCTCCTGGGAAGACTGGAAAAGGGGCCATTTTTTTTCCCTTTCCTATTTATTTCTAGGAATCTTTTTAAATCAAGTCAGACCATTTTTTATATGTGTGTGTGTTTTTAAGCCCATTGGGACAAATATATCAACTCTTTCAACATTGTGAATTGGACTAACTAGTTAAGTAAAAAATATTAACAGAGGGTGTACCCATCAATAAGCAGATTACATATCTCCACATTCATAATTAACTAAAAAAAATTGAGCCCACTTTATAAGGAGATGGTGGAGCAGAATGTTTGACATCATCAATAATAGTCACAAATTATTAAATTAAAAAAAAAAGAATGAAAACAAAAGCAGAAGAGAAAGTACTCCAGATTTAAATTGGTAGGGGTTTGGCATCCTTTGGGATTATCCTGGAAGCCTTCAAGGAGGAAGTGGTCTTAACTGGATACTAATAGGCAGGTTTTTGGTAGTTTTGGGGGGTATGGGAGGGAGAGGAACATTTAAAATTGCTTGTCCTTTCTGAAATTTCCCATTAAGGAATGCATTAGATTTTTATGTAAGAGTTAGGAGTAAGAGTGGAAAGGAAAAGAAGAAAGAAGAAGAAAAAAACCCACCTTCCTGGTGATGTTTACCACAGGATTTAATAAGAATCTTTTGGTTGAATTTTTTCATGCAATTATGAAAAGAATGCCCTTGTCTCATTAAGACTGCCTTAGAAAACGTTGTTGCATGAATACTTAACGAAGGGCAAAGAGGCTGTGAGCATTCTAAATGGCTTCAGACATTTGAAACTTGTGACCCAGTCAGAAGCATGTCCTCTTAGGACCTTCCCGAAGGTGATCCTGTGTGACTGTCTTTACCAGTGCCTTCTCGGATCATTGGAGATGGGGCCAACTCCACTGTCCTTCTGGTCTCCGTAGCTGGCAGTGTGGTGCTAGTGGTCATTCTCATCGCAGCTTTTGTCATCAGTAGGAGGTAAGCACTTAAACCACTGACTGTACCACCCTCCCTTCCCAGTTTTTATGAGGGAGCTTTTTGTCCCCTCCGCACAAAGCTGAGGCTTTGATTAGCATTATAAACACAACATTTGCATCTCAAGCCCCATTCCCTTGGCTTTGATCTCCCCACACCTCTCCTGGAGCTGCCTACTGTACCCTGGTGGGAGCTCTCAGAGTTGAGAGCCTGGAAAGACCCAACTAATTCCAGGAAACCAAGCTGGTGGGAGACTTCTGGACACTCTAAGCTGTAAGGTGTTACATTTATATGTCTCTTCAACTTGGACTTACTACCAAAGGCAAAAAAGAGAAAGCCATATGAAACATGGGACCAAAATTTGTGCTCTGCCATTTGTCAGCTAAATTACTTAACCACGTTGAGTCTTGGTTTTCCTTTTATTAAACAGGGGTAATGATATCTGCTTCAAAGAGTTTTGGATGGAGACGTTTGATAGACAAAGTAGATAGATAATATGTCATACAGTAGGTGCCTCAGCATTTCCAGACAGTATCCATTGAGTACATTGTAGGCATAGCATTATTCTTGTAAATAAATATAAAACAGTTGATTACTTAGTCTCTGTAACTTTACAGTTTAACTTGAAACTTTAAAAAAAACAATCTAGAAAAGAAAGGACTAAAAATGGTTTGGCGGCATATTCCTTTGAACCAGTTTTTCTTACTGCTGTTGCCTCCAGCTACTTATTAACACTGCCTACAGCCTCTGGGGGAAAAGGGGTGGCAGGAGGGACAGCTGCTCTTCTTCAACCTGTGCCCACATCTGGGCCTTCTTTATCTCCTGTGAGCAAAGCTGCCCCTTCTCTGACCTCATTCCTTTACCATCCGCCATTTCACAAGGTAAAGCTTTGGGGAAAACAAACAAACCTACAAAAATTGCACAACCTAAGAATGTCAAAATGACCCTCTTAAACATAAGCCTTTAGGAGAGGAAAGTGATACACAGAAAGATGTAGTACTTGTCAGAGTCATGACATTGACCTAGTTGCAGCGCTTCTCTGGGACCCCAGAAGCCATGGTGGGCTCTCAGGCCACTGTGGCATTATCTCTCCCTGTCTCTTCTGTTGGTGCTCTCACTGATATCACAAATATCCTCTGGCTATTTCCAAATATGCCTCTTGGAAAGTGACCATGCCTTTCCCTTGCTTTGGTGATACATTATAATTAAGGTGATAACCATATAGCTTATTTTGCCTGGATACGGTCCCAGTTGTCACATGTATTTATTAATATCACTCTCCAAAATGCCTATTACATGGAGATCAATTTTGGTCACATTAACATAGTATTGAACAACTCCTCAAGGTGTGTGGGAACCTACATTTGTCATGGTGCTAGTTCTTGTTGGTGCAAAGACTAAACTAGATAAATTTGATCAGAGTATCTTGTTCTATCCTGAAGAAGTTAAATCTACCACAGATTCTCATCCTTGTTGCTATAATGCATATATCCATTGCCTGATCCATTCTATGTGGTGCTACACCTTGGCCTTTGGAAACTTCAACTAGCCAGAACAGAACTTGAATTTCCAGTGTGCTTTGCTTCCCTGACAACGATTTTGGAAGTAAATCAAGATGGACTGCTTTCTTGTCTATTGCCATTTGATTTTGTGTGTGTGTACCTGCCAGGCATATAAATACTTGGGGAATGGTATGCATTAATATATATCCATCTGATAGTGGGAAACAGTGGGGGCACATGGGGAAGAATAAAAATTACAGTGTTGCTTTCATTATTACATATTTCTGCAATTGAAAATTTCACAGTATATATAAACAACTTTTATTATCAGAAAATGTAGATATTTAACAGTCTAAAAATAAAAAACCATTATTAATTATCTTAACTTCTAAAAAATATTTAGTTGAAATCCAGTACCATGTGATTCTCAGAGCCATTTGAGACAAGTTTCCAGAAAGTGGGTCTCTTCTTGTGTCTCGTCTTCTCTCTGATGTTGGTTGAAAGCATTTTCTAGTTGTAGTTCAAATTTCTTTGAGATTTACATTTTTAAAAAAAATTGAAGTTGCCCTGAATATAGCAGTCAAACCAGAATCATAAGTCACCTCGTTATAAGTTTCTCTTGGATGTTCTTCTGCTTGGATGAAAAGGAAGGGAAATGTAATGCAGGAAGACAAGTTTATTAAAAGCCATAGCTCTAGAAAATAGCATCGCAAGCCTGATGACTTAATTTCCTCTCGGCTTTTATTGATCACTTTATTATTTAAGGCAGGATTGATAGCAGGATGCATCGGATTTCCAATTATGAGTCCCCACCTTAGAGAATTGAGCCTGTCGAGTTACCCAGCGATGATTCCTGTCCCTTCTTCCCCATTAAAAAAAAAAAAGTCACTTCCCAAGGCTGATAAACACTGCTTGGTGATTGGTGCTCAATGGATCATTTTTTAGAAAATGAAATGTCAACCCCTTGCCCTTCTATTGATTCTGCTTTAGTGTTGGCCATAAAGCTGTCATGGGAAAGGCGGCCGGGAGCCAGGTAGCGACAGGTTTTGCTGGGGCGGATGCACACTCAGCTGATTCTTCTTCACACGCAGGCATGTGCTTTGTCATGTTCCTCTGCAAATGTTGAAGTGGGACGAGTACAGGTGAAGAGAGAGGAGACAGGTCTTGAGGATAAAAGTCTGGCGCATGCTTTTAGTGAGAGTGCAAGTGAAAGGTGGTAAATGGTACCCGCAAAGTAATCTCCTCACACTGCTCTTTCCACTGCAGCCGGCAGTCCAGGAAAGTAACGATGAGACACCCTTCCCTGGAAAGTGATGGGGCTGCTTCTGGCTTCTGAGAGCCACATAATATTGATGGCAGGATGGATGCCAGAGACAGACGCTTTACAGAGTGATGCCCCTCCACCTGAATCCAACACTGTGGATGGCATCTGTGGGTTTTAAGATAGGTAGAGACCCAGAGGGTGAGAGAAAGTCTGACTACCTCAAAGAGAAAGTCTGTTTGGTGCTAATTTGTCCTTTAAAAATGAGGAAACAGCCTCAGGCTCACAGCTGGTATCTTACTAGATTTTTTTTTTTTTTACTAGTAATTGTGTCATTTATTTCATCACATTGGGATTATGCTAAGAAGCCTGAGCTTTAGGCAAGCCAAAGTAAGCCTTATTTTTTTTTTAAATGAAAAGATCCACATTTTTCTTTTAGCTAACTTGAATGTGTAAACATTTAGGGATCTTAGTGACAGAGTCCAGGTACTAAGTTTATAAACTTTATATATTTAAAATGATATATTATGCAAAGTACTTTGACCACAGTATACTGTATGTTTTTATCGTCCACATCATGTTAAGCATCTTTGATTAGTATCATCCTCATCATTCCAGTGATATATTTTCTGCCAGCTTTTTGGAGAAGACAATTGTATTGCTAACCGGGTTGTTTATAAAGTGTAGCAGTTCTTGTACACCCCATGGGATGCTATCCCTAGACTGCAAACCACAAATGCGTATTCTCATAGCAGACAGCCTCATTTCTCCATTTTGTAAGCTCTACAGTGCAACTACTTTATTGCTTTTTGAAGTGATTTTTTAAAAGACTATTAACAGTGACATTATAAAATGCAATGATGAGGTCAGAATCTTTAGGATGAATGATAAAATGTGTTACATTTTTCTGGCATTCCATCTTCCCCTCCTTTATATTAATGATTTAATTGGGTTTCTTCCAGAAGCAACAAAAATAGTATTAATTTGGGTTGCTTTAGGTTAGTGTGTCTTCCCCAAGTAGTACTTTTTTATTGGAGTATGAAAATCCCTTTTAAGAAAGGACCAGAACACAGGATGACTCTTTTCTAAGATCAGAGATAAGTACTGGCTGATAATCGAGCATATCTGCTTTGATACTGACCTTCTGATGATTGCAAGTGACTCTGGGTTTCCATTTATATTAGGGTTGTAAAGTACCCCTTTTACTTGAATTAAGAAAAAGAAGTGAATTGACTTGAAGAAAAAAAATGAAGTGTCTATGACAAAATATATGGGGGAGTTACGCCAATGTTTCTTGTTTAGGAAAGGGAGGAATTCCACCACTGCCATCTCGTATATCAGGAACTTGAGGACTAGAGAGGCAGTTAAACAATTAACTGAACCAAAGTCACACAGCTGGTTAGTTGCTTTATTCAGATAGGAATCCATATCTCCTGATTTCCAATACTGGCAGAGATAGATTATTTTAATGTCTTTTAACTGGAAATTTGACCTACCTCAAAAGCTAACATCGACAGTTGTATCATGCCAAAATTGTAAGAGTCTGTCAGTGATGTTGGTAATAGTTGTAATCTGTGAATTAGTGTCAAGTCTAATGCATACTATAAAGTCAACATTGCTAGTTGGATTTGTCTTCTTAGGAAGGTTAAGATTTTCCACTTTGAAGCCAACTGTTCAAGTAGTGCTGAACCAGTTACCATTCAGTCTATATCTGCCTTTCCCTGGTGTCCTCATTGGAATATTATGATCACGTAGGAACGAATACACTTAAATGGTAGACTAAATTGGCTCTGATGAAGCCATGTAAATTCATACAATTAGGGGGCAGATGGTACTGCAGGAACATTTCAAAACAACCTTCCTGCAATCGTACGGTTCAATTCCAACCATTTCAAAATGTTGCTTGTGAAGAACATTTAGCCATCATTTGGTTCAAGAACAATGACAACTTAAGGAAGGGGCTAAAGAAGGATGGCTTCCATGAATCATCATGCGTGTTGCCACTGAATGCTAGAAAGGATTCCCCTGAACCCGGCTAGTTATGACCTTGCCTTATTTTCTTCAATCTGCATTTTAGCTGAGTAAATTACTTACCTTTTACTAATTAGTTTTGGAACAGTGAACCACATCAATCAAATCCATCCACTTGGTCAGAAAAGTTAGTATGTTAATAAAAGCCGATTTCAACTGGGTCCCTGCTCTCTCCCCTCCACTGTTTAGTTTGTTTTATTGAGGATAGACAAGGTGCCAGGAACAACACATTGATTGGAAGGGCAGTTCAGGGACTCCTGCTGATCCTCAGTAAAGTCTGTTAATACCCTTATTGTGCCTCCCTTTGACAGAAGGAACGCTTAGCTCCTTGGCTTTCAAAGTTTCACCTGCCCTGGGGATGCTTTTCTGGGACTCCTGTGGTTGAAAGTTTCCATGTTTCCTTCTGGAGCATTCGCTAACCAACCACTCCCCTCCTTGCCCTTTTTTAATCAGCTTGCCCACATCTTAATAATTAGAAATTCTCCAACAAAGGTTTCCTTCTGCCATTCCGGTGATCTGCCTCGGAGATCAGTACGGAGTTAGCACATGTTGGGTCAGCCAGGCTGAGGTTTCCTGCAGGCTGGCTGACCCAATACTACACTTCAGTGGGTTTGCTTTCTTGGGACAATAAAGGCCACATTGTCCTACCCTTGAGACAAGGAGAAAGGGTCATCAAGTGACAAAGGTAGAGCAGGACAGAGGCATTTGAGTTTTCAAGGTATTATTAAAAAGCTAATAGGCTACAATTAGCCTTTGAACAATAATACCAGTGTTTCTTTTTAGCATTCCCTGTACTTTTGTAGGGTCCTCGCCTCCACTGCGAGGTAAAGAAGTTTTGCCTCTAATTTAATCCTCCCTCCAGGTGTAGGAGTCTGAGGAAACGATGGACATGTCAGCCTTATAATTAATGATCCCTGCCATTTTGCATTTCCTCCGGCTTTGCACGGATTTAATGAATGTGCTAGATATGAAACAGATAACCCCACCCCTGGGCAGCTCGAGGCCCCTTGTTTCTATATGAACTCAGTTGGTACCAAAGCTCTCCTGTTCTATGCATTTCCCCTCCCCTGCCTCTTTTTAAAGTAGAGATGTTCCAATCAGTATTGGAGATCTAAAGTGGTTTAAAAGATATACTTGTAATTTTAGATAATGCTTTTAGGAGCTCTGATAAGATACAATCTCTGAGGCTGGCAAGATCCTATCACTTCCTTGAGACATAGCCATGAGGAGTTTCCCTGACATGAAATGTTGTTTTCAATGGTCCCTGACTTAACACTCCTGTTTCCTTTAAAAGGGGAAGGGTGGGGAGAGGTTTGGAAGGGATTACATCTTTCTTCCTAATGTTTGGTTGCAGCATACTTAAACTTGTTTAGTTTCCTTGATGAAGAAGATTTTGAGAGCAGAGTGGGATACAATTTAAGTGGATTTACTGATATAAAATGTAAAATTAGTTATATTTAACTCCCATGCCATTGTATATCTTCATCTGCATTATGGGAAGTATGTGAAGTGTGAGCTGGATCAGGGCAGACACATTCCAGTACTGGCTGAGAGTCATGGGAGAATCTCTTGCATGCTCTCCCATTCCCTCGTCTGTTCAGAGTGTGTTTGTCTGCCTGATTGCTTTCATAGAGCTATGGGGAAGATGCAACTAAATAGTAGATGTGAAGGCTGTTCCAAAGTGAACTACAAATTAAAAAGGCAAGCTATTATTTGAGTCTTACTCTCATAACTGGGTCTCTGTTTACTAAGCTGCTTCCTGCTTTGCAAACAGTTAGGGGAGGAGTAATGAGAGCACTTTGAAAAGTTAAATACAGTGCAACAGTGCAAGGTGTTATTATTTGCAAGGGAATTACACTCACTGAGGGACATCTGTTGGCTCTGAGGGGCTGGCTATAGAGCTGGCTCCTGCATTGCTGACAAGGAGGAGAGGAATGTGGGTGAGAGGCCTGGAACATGTGACCATGATAGGGCTGCCTCTGTCCTTGTCTGCCTGGTAGGTTCTCCCTTTACATGATCATCTGCCTACTCTCTTGTTCATAATCAGGAATTGGTTACCAGATTCCAACAGGACCTTCAGGGAACCTTTGTCACCTCAGAGCTTCAGTTTTCTCATATATAACAGTCTTGACTGGTCTCTTTAAAGCTCTGAGAAAATACAAGATGATTATAAACTGCAATGTTAACTTGACATTTTTGACAGAAACATAAATGTACACATTGTATGCATTAATTTGGTCTTCTCAAAATTTAAAGAGCTGTCATAGCAACTGAGTTAATTTTTCAATTTCTTTATGTGTATTTATACACATATATATGCACACACATTCTATATAATAAAAGCCTAATATGCTAAGTATCTGATAGTTCATTTGACCAGTCGCTATGACATGCATTGAACACTAGGGGACAGATACTCTGACCAGTAGGTTAGCTTGCTGCTGGGGTCAGGCCAATCGGGACTGGGTGAGAGGAATCAGACACACCCTGGCTCTCTTTCACGTTCCCTTCTCAGCCCCAATCGTGCACCAATAGGATCCCTCAGCTTGGCCTGTGCCCTCTCACAATCCAGGATCCCTCGAAGGATGTCAGAGAGTTGGTTTCAGCCTGATCCCCACAGGCCAGGTCGAGGGACCCCACCAGTGCATGAATCTGTTCACTGAGCCACTAGTACATATATAATGTATTAAAACTACTGGCTTAAGTTTTATGCATAACAAAGATTTCTGATCCCCAAAACTTTATGACAAAGCCAGATCTCATTCCTAGAGGATATTTGGAAAAATAGTGAATGCCAACTGCAAGTCCATATAGCATTTTTTGGAAAGAGAATTAGACTACAAATGGAAACTTCTCATTTTCACTTTTGCAAGTTTTCTACAAACTCTTGAGGAATGTAATCTAGTACAAAGAAATATTTACTCTTGAAAGTTCCAATAAAAATTTTGTACGCAGCAGTTGAAACCAATAACCACAAGACTATTGCTTTAAGAATCCTATCTAATAGAAGAGTAATATGCAAATTGACTGTACCTCTGACTAAGCCATGCCCACAGCCACACCCACCAGCCAATCAGGAGCAAATTATGCAAATAAACGTCAACCAAGATGGCTGTCACCACTGAGAGCAGGGGGAAAGCTTGAGTTTCCCCAGCAATGGAAGAGGCCAAGCTTTCCATCTGCCATTGCTGGTCTAGGCCTCCACTCAATGCTACAAAGTTTCAATTATAGAAGATACATTCCAACAAAATGGTTGCCACCACGGAGCTGGAGAGAGAAGAGTCTTAGGGTTGCCGGGTCGATGGTGGAAGCCAAACTTCTGCAGCCCTAGCCTAAGCCTCCAGTCTAGGCTACAAAGTTTCAAACAGAAATGGCTGTCACCACTGAGTGAGCAGAAGGCTTGGCTCTGCCCCAGGCTCAAAGTTTCAATTGTAAAACATAAATTAATCCCAGATCCCAGGGCCTCCACTTGGGTCGCTGGGGGGTGTGGTCAGCCTGCAAATCACCATAGGCCCCTCACCCAAGGCACCCCAGGCTCCAAAGGGAAACCCCACCCTGATCCAGGACACCCTTCAGGGCAAACCAGCTGGCCCCACCCATGCACCAGGCCTCTATCCTAGCTAATAAAAGAGTAATTTGCAGATTGACCATCACTCCAATGGGCTGCCCCCATGTGGTCAAAGATCCTGCTCCCATGTGGATACAAGATGGCCTCCACAAGATGACCAGCAGGGGAGGAAAGTGGGAAGTTCCAGGCCTGCAAGGGAGGGCAGTAGTGGGCCATCAGGCCAGCAGGGGCGGGGGGTAGTTGGGAGGGACCAGGCCTGCAGGGGAGGGCAGTTGGGGGTGACCAGGCTGGCAGAGGAGGGAAATTGGGGGCACACAGGCTGGCAGGGGAGCAGTTAGACATCAATTATGCTGGCAGGGTGGTGGTTAGGAGGTGATCAGGCTGGCAGGCAGAAGCGGTCTGGGGCAAACAGTGAGGCAGTTTGAAGCTAGAAGTCCTGGATTGTGAGAGGGATGTCTGACTGCCCATTTAGGCCCGATCCTGGTAGGGCAGATAGACATCCCTCAAGGGGTCCCAGATTGGAAAGGGCTGGGCTGGGCTGAGGGGCACCACCCCCCTCCGTGCACGAATTTCCTGCACCGGGTCTCTAGTATCATATAATATGATAATGAGTTACCTATTACATACTGAACATTATTGCTATTTGATTTATGCAACATTCTTCCATGTAAACTATTTTAATTTAGAATATATATGTGGAACTTAACCAAATAACTTTATAATCTATCTTGAATAATATACATTTCTTTGAGGATTTGAAGCTTTAATTTTTTATAAAATATTTGCTTTATCACCTCAATTTAATATAGTGGTTAGGAGCTGAGCCTCTGCATTCTGACTGCTTGTGCTAGAAATCATAATGCACTAGCATTAAGATGACAGGTTATTCACCTTGTTAGTTCACTCCCATAAACCTCAGTTTTCTCATCTGTGAAATGTGTGTAGTATATCTGCCTGACATATTCTGATATCAAAAACTTATGTTCTTTCAGCTTTTGAAATTTGTTTTCTATTTTAATATTTTTTAATAGACGGAGTAAGTACAGTAAAGCCAAGCAAGAAGCAGATGAAGAGAAACATTTGAATCAAGGTACAAAACATTGGCTTAGCAATCATTTTACTTTTAGACCATGTCTCCTATTTTCAGTTTAGAAATATCTGAATAATATTCACATAGCTATTCATATTATATTCCTTTTATATAATTATACAAATAATATACTTTGGGGTATCAAACTGAAACTGGTGAATGGGGATTCATGAAAGTGAGATTAAAGATGGGGATTGGGGAAATTCCTTTAGAGTCTTTTTTTTTCCTCTCCCCCTTTTTTTCCCTTCTTTTATTCTCCACTCTGAAAAGGTATTAGTCTAGCTGGCTTATTTTTGTAGTTGGATGGCAATAAATAGGTAACATTTTATTTTTTTCACATTGGAAAATAACAGTTTTGGAGAAGGAATAAGGAATTGAACTGTAATTGCTATGCCTCCTCTCCTCCCCTCCCCACCCCTTCAATATGTAGAATTCAGGACCATCAATGTTTCTTTAGTGGGTTCTAGTTCTTTTAATCCAAAAAGGATCAAAGAATAAATTCAAAGAATTGGCTCTAGAATGACTTGAAGAGAAGACTTTTAAGTGGCCAGAGGTTGATAACCCTCCAGGAACATTATCCAGTAGAAACTAAGATGATAGCACAGTGCTCTCCATCTGCACTGGCCAATATGTTAGCCAACAGCCACATGTATTGTTGGATACTTGTAAAGTAGCTAGTGTGAAGGAGGAAATAAATTGTAAATTTTATTGTGTTTTAACTAATTTACATTTAGATAGCAACATTGGCTAATAGGTCCCCTATTGGACAGAGCCAGGAGGTAAAAGGAAGAGAGAGATTAGCAGTAGAAAGAATAATCTTGAGAAAGATTTTCTTTGGTGGAATATCTAAACTTATAAAGGCTATGTGGGGCTTGACAACTTTTTATTATTCATCTTGTTTTCTTTCTAAGACACTTTTTAATTTGCATGATGTATATATTTTTAAAAACAAGAATGTAATTTTTCTGTGATAAGGACAAGACTGACAGGCCCAAAAGATCAAAGGGATTGGGGCCATTCATTGTCTTATACCCTGTCAGTGCCCCAAAGCCCCAGGAGCTCAGGCAGGGGAAGGAGAGGTGTGAATGCCAGCAGAAAGTTACTAGTGCATCTCTGGGTGGTTCCGAGGTCACATTCTGAATTTTTTTGCAAGTGGCTGTGGGATATGGCTAAGTTACACTTTCTGGTATTCAAACCATTCACAGTTAGGGTACATTTCCTCAGCTAAAGCTTCCAGGTGAACTTCAATGTCTTTACTTTTTCCCAAAACAGAAAAAAAGTGGAGATCCAATTTAGAGGCTATATTCTCAAATCAATTTGCTTTGACCATTTTAACCTAGGTTTAATCTTACTTTGTTAATTGTTGTTCACATCTTTAATTAGTCCAGATGTTGGGCAAAAGGTTGACACTATGTAGACAAGGCCAGGCGAAAAAGGAAGTTCTTATTATCTCACTAAAGGAGGTTAGCTGGAGACTGTGGGCAGGATACAAACAACCGATGAGGAAACAAAATTCAGCTAACACACTCCAAATTTCATCATAGAGACTCATTTTCTCCCTGGGATGAGTTGTTCTTTAAAAATTTGTCCTTGAAGTGTGAAGATATTTCAGCAAGTCAGGAGAGCTGCAGCCTCTTAAGTAGTTAATGATTCTTTGTTTACCCACTAATGACAACCAGAGCAAGAATTTAAACATTGTCATATGTCTACACCAAGTCTCTTTTATCGTGCTAAGAAAACATTGCCTGTGCTAAATATTTGTAGACTTAAGTTTATTATCAGCTCCTGAGAAGTGTTTGGTCACTCTATCATGTGTCTGTTACTTAGGTGTAAGAACTTATGTGGATCCCTTTACATATGAAGATCCCAACCAAGCAGTTCGAGAATTTGCCAAAGAAATTGATGCATCCTGCATTAAGATAGAAAAAGTCATAGGAGTTGGTAAGTGTTTGTCTAGTAAACCTATTTTCTTTGTGGATATTAAATATCCATATATGATTATATAAATGCTAATGGGTGTTTTGTATGTACATGTCTATGTGTAAATATCTGTGAGCATGCCATTTCCTGGCTTTATGCAAAACACTAACACTGTGCCTGGCGGGTAGTAAGTACTCAACAAATGTTTGCTATTACTCTTTCATCTTGAATGTGTTTCTGGTCCACAGTCAATTCTTTTTCTCTTCCAAAGGTGAATTTGGTGAAGTCTGCAGTGGCCGTCTCAAAGTGCCTGGCAAGAGAGAGATCTGTGTGGCCATTAAGACGCTGAAAGCCGGTTATACAGACAAACAGAGGAGAGACTTCCTGAGTGAGGCCAGCATCATGGGACAGTTTGACCACCCGAATATAATTCACATGGAAGGCGTCGTCACCAAATGTATGCGGGTCACTCCCTTTACAAAGCCAAGTTAGAAGTTCCTGGCAAATTAAACACACATTTCTTTCCAGGGAAATGACAGATGGAGCAGCCCCACTGATTGCTAATAGGAGGAAATCAGTGCAGGACAAGTCATTAATCTTGTAGTCAGCTCTAAATGGGACTATGGTTTAGGCTGATACCACTGGTTCCAAGGCAGCTTGTGTGAGATTTTAGGGAAATTAATATTGCAGATTTTTGGTATGCCTTGCCATCTTTCAGATCTTTGCTAGACCCAACTGACTGTCACAAGGTAGGCACAAGCAGATGGTAAGCACAATAAATTTTAAGTACTTTTCATATAAAACACAACAAAAACCTCGCCACACCTTGTGCTTGAGGCTTCAGTTCCAGATGCGGGGAGTGGATCTTGGGAATCTTTATTAGGCTGGGGGATTTGCTTGTCTGCTCTGCCTGATTTATGGCTGCTGCAGTTCAGCACCCAGTTACAGTAACACCTGGTTGAACTTTCCTTTTTTAGTCCATTAGCATTCCCTGAGCCTGCGAACCACGCTTCATTTAAAACACAACACAGCTCCACAGATGTATTTTACAAAGCAAACCCTGAATGCATTGGTGAGGCTGGCTAAGACCAACTTATAAAATGCCACATGGACAACACAGCCGAAGTGGTTATTACTGAAGGTGGCTCTGTTCCAGGAGCCGTTGTACCTCCTACAGTTCTTACAAGTCAAGGATCCTGTAAGCCTGGGGCTATGTCTCCAAGAAGCCCAGGGTGCCTCTTACTTGATTGGAGGTGCCTGTGAAATGCATCCTCAGACATCGTGTACAGAGTGGCTACTCCAACGGGTGAAGGGAAGGAGAAAGGATTGGTTAAAGATTAAGCATTGGACATTAGACCTGAGACCAAAGGGGAGGTCTGACACAGGGCATAAAATCTTTAAGAAGAGAAAAAGAGGTTACTAAAAAGTGAGAAAGTATACACTAGTCCAGA
Organism: Antrozous pallidus; assembly: GCA_027563665.1. Classification (NCBI taxonomy): domain Eukaryota; kingdom Metazoa; phylum Chordata; class Mammalia; order Chiroptera; family Vespertilionidae; genus Antrozous; species Antrozous pallidus. The sequence continues at coordinate 25,077,318 of CM050508.1, read as the reverse complement.
GGTCCCCACACTTAAACATGCATCAGAATCCTGAAAAATTCGTTTCCTGAACCTCATCCTCAGGTGGGGTGAGGTCCATGAGTTCAAATTTCAAACTGTAAGGTATGCCAAAGGCGCATGAAGTTCCTGGGACCACACTTCCAAAACCTACGTCTGGCCTAATGACCTAAGATTTACATGCTGGCCAACCAGGTGGCCTTGACTCGTTGGCTCAATATTTCAGTTCCCTCATCTGTAAAATAGAGATAACATAGAACTTGCCTCACAAGATTATTTTGGATGAATTATTTAGGGTGGTTAGCATAATGCTTGGCACGTAAAAGACAAATAAAACTCTGAGCATTAGCTGGTGTTATTATATCTTAAGAAGTACATCTTTCCCCATCTTCAGAACTAATAATAATAAAAAAAAGGAACTTTAGGGAGAAGGATATACAGTTTTTCCAACTAAGGTGAAGGCTATAATTAGCATAGAATAGCTCTATTTGCTTTTTAAGATTAGTTTTACAGACAGGATATTTTTCTGTTGCCTGTAGCCTGAGGGGCTGCCCAGAGTCCTTCACTACTTTAATTAAAAGATAACATTCCGTCTAAATACTTCTGCAGGTCCAGTTTCTCAAAAGGAGGCTCTGTTCAGCTTGGGGTGTTTTTCCTGCGGCAGACAGTGATTTTCACAGCACCTCTGTAGAAGAGAGAAGAAACAGGGGATCTTTGTGTGAAAGTCCCACCGTGCCTCTAAAACCCACAGCTATTACAGCTGTAACTGTTATAAACGACTGGGTGCATTTGCATAATGCAGTTGTCACTGAATTAAAATGATTTAAAATTTCCACCAGAGGCGCTGTCCCCTTCCCCCACCTCTCCCCTAGCCACCCGCATCCCCCTCTGTTGCAGAGAAGGACCCGTCTCCACCCATGAGCCCAGCCTAGACCAATTTTATAAGCCCCTTTGCTTCTGCAGATATTCATCTTTATTTCTCTTGTAGAGCTCATAAAGATTCTGACAAATGGATACTGTTAACAAGCAGAAAAAGGAATGTAGAAAAATTGTGAAGATGGTGCCAATAGTCGGACCAGGGAGGTGTGAGGGTGAAAAGGTGGCCTGGAAGAGTGTGAATTCATTACCATCAGTTACTTGAGTAACTTTTTAAATTGACAAGGAGACTATAAATTCTCTCCACTACCCCCCTGTCTTTTGGATCCTCCACTCTCTTCTATGCACCTCCAGAGGGTCTGGTGAAATGGAAGTAGGTGTTAACCCTCCACCAGGAGGGTCACCCTTTCTCATGAGTTGACAAAGTATCTTTTGATTGAGGCAGGTTAATTAAAACTCATTTAGATGCATTTGTGTCTGTCTGGAAGACTGTGGTCACAGATATAGAGGGTAAATGAAGCTGAGAATTAAGAACTTCCAGTTTAAATTGATGGCGAGTGGACAGGTGGACAGGGACCACTCTCACCCTCTCCAGCCAAGGAGAGAGCCTGGAAGTGGTTTGGCTCATCCTTCAGTCTTCACCATGATTCCTGCTTTTTCTGCCAGTTTTCTTTCATTACTTGAAAATAAAATCTCCAGGATATTGGTTTCTAATCCAAATTTTTTGCTTTGAAAAGATTTCTTAGGACACCAAAAATACAATAAAAAAAAAACAAATTGATAAATTGTACTTTGTTGAAATTAAAAATGCCTGTTCTTCAAAATTGTTGCCTGTGAAAAAAAGACATGTCCTTTCCCCTCATCAGAAGAGTCTATTCTGATAGAGGTTCTGGATGGGAAATGCATTTGTATAGAATAATTTTGGGTGCTTTTCAGCAGTGACATATCCCAGCCCATTTTCCCTACGTCCAAACAGCCCACAATTACATCAATGAAAGTGTGATTATTTTTGATTTATTATCAAACTAACATTTTATTTTTCTCTCAGGGAATTTTTTATGTTCTCTTTGCTCTAAACCTTCCCTTAGTAAAATATTGAGGATTTATGCCTCCCCTTCTGTCTCCCTCAAATCCCCTTTAGAAAAAAGAAATTTCAGAACTTGAGTCCATAGCCAGTGATTAAGAAACTAAAGAATTGTTCTAATTTCCTAAGGTCCTCAAGAAAGAAAACTAAAGTAAAATAAAAATGGTGTTTCCCTACTTCCCCAAACCTTAAAATGATTTTGATTTCTTTGCCAAAAAGAGAAAGAGAGGATGGAGTGGGGAACATCTGGTACTGAATTAAGATTGCTGTCTAGGATGAAATAATTTAATGAACTTTTTCTGTGATTTTGTTGTTGCTGAGGTTGGTGGCTTAAAGAAACAAGTAGAATAAGTTTATTTATAGAAAGGGAAAGAGAGGAAAAAGGAGATATGACCCCTAATCTGAGCAAAGCTAAGAAAAAAGTTAATATTGTTCATGCTTGATCTTTAAAATGTGTCTGAGCAATGAAGTCATCAACATAGCTACTGCTTTCTGAAACTTGGGTTTCTCCAAATAAGCAAATATATATATATATATATATATATATATATATATATATATATATCTGTCTATTGATTTCCTTAGCATCACACAAGTGGTTCTTCTGGGGTCAAAATAAATTAATTATCCTAAAGATTTTTTGTTTTCCGCCTTTAAACAGGCCTGCTCATTTATCTTCTTCCCCTTTGGCTTGAGAGAGCAATTATCCATTCATGTGCTCCCTGGGTACCAGAGGCCACTTTAGTTAAAGACCTTGTCAACAAGCCATGCAAAGGGTTAACCTTCCAGATGGAACTTAAACCTACTCGTCTTTTTAATATTTCATTCCTAGCTCTCCACAGCTGAGGCATAAGCTTGGCTTGTTTTAATTAAATTAGATCACACAAGACAGGTGTCTTGGCAGTAAAATTGTGCACAGCCCATTTTTATCTCATTAACTGCAGTGCTCATCAAGGGTTTGTGTTTTTCTTTCTCAAAACTCTAGGTAAACCAGTGATGATCATAACAGAGTACATGGAGAATGGCTCTTTGGATGCATTCCTCAGGGTATGTGACTGCTTTATATTAAACCCAAGAATGTTGGTATTCAGAAAACTCTTACAGAATCCTTGCATCCATTGTATTTGGTGGCATTTCTTAACGGGGAAAAGGAAGAAGGGAAGAAATAGAGAATGATGTGATTTTTAAAGACTATTAGATAATCCATATATTTGATTTGTTCTTGTATTGTGGTACTGTTTGAGTCTTCGATTCCTTACAGTTGGATCATTTCCATCTGTCACAGGAAGCAAACCCAGCTTCTCGGATATATCCACTTTACTAGTGAATTAGTGATTTGGTCAAAAAGGCCCAGAAATAGTGTTGAATTTGATTGCATACGGGATGCAGCCCTAAAAAAAGATTCAAGTAATAAAAATGCTTGGTAAACATTAATTTGGCTTAAAGCTAATGAGATTGTTCCCAATTCCTTTATATGCAGAAGAATGACGGCAGATTCACAGTCATTCAACTGGTGGGCATGCTTCGTGGCATTGGGTCTGGGATGAAGTACTTATCTGATATGAGCTATGTGCATCGAGATCTGGCTGCACGGAACATTCTGGTAAATAGCAACTTGGTCTGCAAAGTGTCGGATTTTGGCATGTCCCGAGTACTTGAGGATGATCCGGAAGCAGCTTATACCACAAGGGTAAGGAGGATTTGCAACCTCTGGGTTTTCACTCTGATGAAACTATTCCACTCTTCTTGCTTTGATGCTTAAGCCCTTTGTGATTATAATAGACTCACCATCCTTCAGAGCCTCTTCAGAGCCATACATTCAGTTTTGCACCAAGTTTCCTAGACAAGGATTTTGAAACAGCCTCTATGTATGTGACCACTTTACAAAGCTACAAAGTAGCCCTTCACTTATTGTATTTTTTTTTTTACACTTAATTTTTCTTCCCCTTCCTCTCTCCCTCCTGCCCTTCCTGCTTTCTTTATTTTTTTTTTTAGGTTTTTCTATTTGTTTCTTTTTCATTATTAAAAATAACCTTATTTTAAACAGCACAGAGCAATGTTTCTAGTTGGTTGGCAATCAGCTCTGAGAGTGCATATACAGGATTTATAAAGCATTTACACTATGCAAGGTTTTCCAGTACCTAATGGCCTTCATTTTACTACTGTTAGATAAGCCAGGATTAGAGGGCAGTTAAGAGTTATCAGTATACAGTTAATGGCTGTGCTATCTTAGCTGGGCCATCAGAATATAAGATACTAATGGAATAAGCACAGAATCATAAAAGTTATTGGCCATTAGGGCTGACACTGTTAAAATCAACATGAAACAGACAGTTACCAGGCATTTAATGCTTACATTTTGCATCTGCAATCCTAAGCATTGGACTTTTTTTTGTTGTTGTCGGGTTGGTTATTGTTTTTTATTGTATTGTTCAGTTTCTTTGGTTCTAGTTTTGATTCTTATACATATCTTCTTTTGAATTCCAAGTGCATTCATTTAGGAAATCATGCATCTTTGTGAATACTGGAGATCTTTTATTTTGTCCCAGTAGTTAGAGAGAGAGAAATTAGGGGAGCCTTCTAGAATGATACATTTGCATAGATAAAACCTTAGCCAAATATTTAAGGAAGGCAGAGGCAGCCCAAGTGTCACAGGTTTAAATGTGATAAATGTGATACACTAAGTTTTCAGAGTAAAGGACAGTGAATCAGTGCAATTGCCAGTACAATATATTGTCCTGTTTATAGTAGCTCTAATAAAGCAGACTTTTAAATCGTGGCCTCTTGAACAGCTTAAGTGTATGAATTCAAGTTGAATTAATTTCTCTGGAAATATGAAACTCTATTAAAAAAGACATTTGGGCCTGGGGAGAGGGTAAGTCATTTTTAACATTCCTGGGTACAATTGCTTTACCAATTTTACAGTGTTTTCTTTTTTAATTAGATGGTAACCAAAATCCTGCCCTCACTTTATTAAAGTCAGTAATGGCTCTAGCATCTGCCATTATTTGGCTTTCTCCAAGAGCCTATTCAGTGTTCTCTTCTAGCTGTGTTGGGCATGTTTCTCAGGCTGTGTAAGAGTAGGATGAGAATGTGAGTGATAAAAATTTTCATTTTAACTTCTTAGTTCATGATTTTAGGAGCAAAATTATATATTGTCTTTGTGCTGCTGGATGCAGAATTTAACAAGAAGTCAAAAGGAATATCAGGTGCACATGCATTGCTATGCCATAACTAACACACATCTCCATCTCCTAAAACCTGAGATTCCTTTTCTTCCACAACATTGCCTCGAGCAGACCTTAGATAATAGGTAGGCTTTTTAAAAATAATTAAACCGATTACTTGTTCACTTCCCTGTGACAAAAGAAAACATCTGAGGAAAACTGTCTCTACATGGAAGACTTTAGTTAAGATAAATAAATCTCTTGTTGTTTGGAGCTATCTCAGGAATGCTTTTGACCTGCTTGGCAAACATTAAAGACATTCAGAATCACAAATGGCACATCAGAAATGTACTTAGGGAATAACTTATCGCTCGAATGTTCATAGGGTGGCAAGATTCCTATCCGGTGGACTGCGCCAGAAGCAATTGCCTATCGTAAATTCACATCAGCAAGTGATGTATGGAGCTACGGAATCGTTATGTGGGAAGTGATGTCGTATGGAGAGAGACCCTATTGGGATATGTCCAATCAAGATGTGAGTCTTTATGTTCTGAAATATATGGCTTAGCATTGAGATTCAGGAAGTTTCGCATTAGCGTATGATGGAGTGCATGTTGAGCTTGAAATAATACATTAAACTCAGGATTCATAATATAAATGTGTCTAGTAATATAGTTAAACCTTATGGTGGTAGATTTCAAGGACCAAAATTACCATAGCCCTAAGTGTTATTATTTGGGAGATGGATCAGATAGATAGATTTAGGTAGATGTATAGAGTCCTGACATGGAGCAGTATTTGAACCTGGGAGATTTCCAAATTCATACTGAAACAAAATTAAACTTTGAATTTGAAGAAAATGCAAGGATATATGAAAAACACGCATTTCACATGTGATCAAATTGACATGAAAGGTTTATTGCAAGAAAACTAGTGAATATTTTAAAGCTGACAGAGTTGTAATTAGAGCTTGCCCCTTGAGGACTCTAAAATAAAGCTTCACTAAATGACCCTTTGTAAATTATGCACATCCCTTTAAATGTACCATCTGGACTACTTCGTAAGGGAGTATCCACAATGCCTGCAATTTCAGTAAAGCATTCAATAATGACACTAATAAGATTCCAGAGTAATAGAATTTAATTACAAACATCTCCAGTGAGAAAGGACAAAAAAAAAAAAAAAAAAAAAAAAAAAACCTTCAGCAGTGGGTTTCTAGAACATGTATTTGCTAATTCTGGAAAGGTTTTAGTTCCGGGGTTGGAAATCAGATCACAATAAAATAAACACTCTTTGAAGTTTAAAAATTATTTTAATATATGTGGTAAAATATTATCACAGAGTTTGTAGATGCATGGTATTCATTATCAACAGAAATATTTTAGGAAAAGTTATCTTTTAAAAAATTCTCTCTGAGGTGGAATGTTACCTGACCATCTGCCATGTCCTGAAACACAGGGACTTGTACAGACTTGACAATTCAATGAAGAAGTAAGTGTACTTAAGAAGCAGATGCTGTTGCCTTATCAATAAAAGGATGTTCAGTGCAATAGAGAAAATAATGAAGTCCATGACTAGTGGGGCAAAATGAATTCCCTAACCAGATTAAGAGGAATGGCCGTGTTGACATTGGATTATCTGTAAATTGTAAAGGAAGGTTGGTAGCAGATGGGAGGAAAGATAGCAGCTAGCATAATTGATAATTACAAGCTGGAAAAGGTGAAGGGTATACAATCTATCGTTTGATGTGACTATGCTATCTGTATACCATCAAGTACTTTTCCTGTAGCAACATTTAGTTTGGGGTTAGAGATTTTTAGAGGAACAAGAACAAACAACCCAAGTGAGCAAGTGATGTGTGTATTTACTTATTTTATATTTAAACTTTCTCCTTTTTTCAATTGAGAGTCATGACCAAATGCTTGTAACAGCGGATTATCTAAAAATGTTGTTAGCTTCCCTGGTCTAAGTACTTTTAGAATCTGTAGTTTTGATAGTTTCTATATTATGCTATATAATAAAGAGCTAATATGCTAATTAGACCAACAGTGGAAAGACTGTCCAGTTGATTTTCCTGATGAAGCCGGGCTGAGAGCACCGAGGCAGCCAGGGTTGCAAGGGCCAAGGCAGTTGGGGCTGCAAGGGCTGAGCCCCTTGCACGAATTTTGTGTATCAGGCCTCTAGTATTAAAATAATTTTGGTTGTCTGGCTTTATTCCTGAAAAACCATCTGAAGCTGTTTCTGCAAATAACACTGATCTAGCACTCATGTGTATTTGTGTTGGTGTTGGATTCTGTGTAGAACAGGAATCAATAGGAAATGTAACCGGAAAATTACTTTTATGAGTAGAATTTGGCATATGGTGAATGAGTCAAACTAGCTGTTGAAAATATGTCAAACTTATCAAGATTTTTGTTGGTTTTAATCCTCTGCCCTCAAAAGCATTCAGCAGTAAACTGAGAAAATATGCTTTGCTAACCCACAAGTCATCTCGCAAGCTGGCAGTGGATAGGGAGCTAATGAAGGAGTATTAAACAGTCTGAGGGATTATAAGAAATTGTGTTATCCCAGCATTAGCCCAATGTTGCTTGCATTGTCATCAGTTCAATATAAAATGTTTTCCTCAAATCTAAAGATAAAAGAAAGTGAGGGAATCAAGCTGACCTAATGTGTTTACTGGAAATAGGTAGAATAATGTTCAGTAAGGTAGCATATAGAAGTCTACTTTAGGAGAACTAAATAAATACTAATACAAAAAGATGTGGTCAAAAATACCTGGGGAAAAAGGATCACAGGGCTTAACAAATCACCAGATGATTGAAACAGTGTGCTGGTTAAAAAGACAAGAAGTCATATTGGTATGTCGAAACTGGACCCAATTGAACTGACCATGTTATGTTGAAGGCTAATTGTTCAGCAGTAAATAGACCTACCGCAGGGTGAATGCAGTGTGGTCATTGAGATGGCTACAGCCACTGGTTGTTTCCTTAGCAACTATTGCTTTGGTGGGAGAGGGGCTGGAGTGGAAAGATTGATTTGAAACAAATAAAACTTTAAAAATCCCCTAACAGGCAAAAGCACCTCCAGAATCTCATAGGATGCCCATAAACAAAGTTTATGAGTCGCCAAGAAATTATGAAGTAATTCCCCTCTTTAAATTTGGCATGAGTCATGCTGTATTGCATTACTGGGATTTATGCCATGAAGAGGGGGGTTTAGAGAAAAGTCAATAAGAAAAATAAGTAATACCTGTGAAGACAGATTAGGAAAATTAGAATTAGAAAAAGGACTATTGAATGATTTATTTATGTCTCACTAGACAGCAAGACTACTCTGGATAGTAAGACAAGTATCATCTACATTTTAATTTTTTCCTTACATGTGCCAGTGACCCCTTTAACATAGAAATGCCCTCAAAGAAGATGAGAAATGTTTTTGCTGTAACTTTTTAAAATATATACTACACCTTGAACAGGGTCAAATGATAGCCAAGTAAAATGAAGAAAGAAGTACAAAACTGACATAATGGTATGTATTTTGGTCTCCCAAAAGTAGAAAAGGCTGGGCGTCTAGAGAGATCGAGAAGTGTGCTATTTCAGAGGTTGGCAGTGTCTTCTGGATTGGGAGGTCAGGAAGGTGGTCTCTGGTTTTGACCCATTAGCTATCTGAGCAAGAAGATACAGGCTTACAATGATGGAAAGGGACTTGTATTTTGAAGGCAGCTATTAATACTTCCTAAGGAAGGCCTTTAACAAGGTTAGGGTCTCTTTCCTAAGAGTATTTTGCAGACACTTGGGAGCAGAGTGGAGAGAGTCATTGCCCTGTGATTTCTGAGGGTCAGACCAACACCATTTACTGATCTAATTGGATTCTAATCACTGGAACATTGATGCATCTTCACTTGACAGCTTCAGGTTGGCCTGGCCTGCCATTTGAGAACACCTTATAGCAACAGCAGGTTTGCCTACCCTGTTGCCAGCAATAGGCAGGTCCAGCTTGGCTTCTGTGAAGGAATTGGAGGTGTTCCCATGTTAAGCTTGCTGGCAGCTTAATGTACAGGGAACTTGCCTGTCAGGAAGGTGAACAGCTAACAGCTTGCCTGGCAGCTTAACATGTCATCCTGTTTTCTTCAATAGGTGATTAAAGCCATTGAGGAAGGCTATCGGCTACCCCCTCCAATGGACTGTCCCATCTCACTCCACCAGCTGATGCTAGACTGCTGGCAGAAGGAGAGGAGTGACAGGCCTAAATTTGGGCAGATTGTCAACATGTTGGACAAACTCATCCGCAACCCCAGCAGCTTGAAGAGGACGGGAACAGAGAGCTCCAGGTGAGCCATGCTTACTTAATAGTGATGTATGAAAGAATACATTCGAGATGGCAGGCAAGTGGTGACTCACGTTAATTCCTGCCTCTTAGTAAGAGGTCACTTCATAGCTCTCTGCAACTTGGGTGGTTTCTTTCTCAATTAGTGAAGTATTTATGGTAGTTTACCATTTTGAAGAGCCAAATATCTGTCAGGCCTCGAGGAATAGTTAGAAAAATAAATTAAAAACAACAACACAGCAACAGCAAAACTACTGAAGTGCTTATTTTATGATACTGGACATGGACATTTTGAAAGAGGGATGAAATGTACTTTTGGAAGACATTCAGGTTGCTAGATTCCATATTTTGAAAAGGAAAGGAATATTGTGTTTGTAAAAAGTAAGGATTAGAGGACAGCTCTTTGTACATTGCAATTTTAAGTTTGACTTATAAAGTGTTAATTGTCACAAGAGATGTCTTAGATTTCAGTTCTTAAAGTTTTTCTTTTATGAGTCTTTTAAGAGTTGCAGGAAACAGCACCAACATGGAAACTGATCAAGTTACAAAGCATGCAGTGATTGTACCACCTGTAAAAGAGATAGTTATTTCATTAGGAAGAGGCAATTGAAGTATATCAGTTCAGAAAGAAGATAAAGATATTGCAAATTCTATAGTTCAATGGGAACTTTTTTTCACGATATTGAGCTTTACTGGCTTACAGTTCAGGATACCTAGCTACCAGCTCCATCAAAAAAGGTATAGACCATCTTTATCAGTTAAATAATTTAAAAGACAGGTACAATAAGATCAATTGATTCAGGCATGCATGAGGTGAGGCACCCATTCATTTCCAAGTCTGAATTTCTCAAAAGTGTCTCATCATGATCCTAAGTTAAAAGCAGGAGGACATTTTCTCCAGATATGCAGGCCCTTCCTGTCTTGGCCAGCATTATAATGTTCTCTAGTCTTTCTCCCGAAACCCTAGCCTAAATGTTGCAGATGAAAAGGACTACACTTATTATTATAATGCATGAAAAAAAAAATAATTTGGAGCAAACACTAGAGGTACCTTCTGTTCTCTTTTAGGCTTTCAGATCCATTAGCATTGGCCATTATACAAAGAGCTCAGTGGTCAAGCTTTTCTGCAAAAACATCCAGCTGAATTCACACCTTACTCCTGCCAATTGGTAGCTATGTGACCTAAAACAAAAATCTAACATTTCTGGGCTAGTTTCTGTTCTTCTGTTCACTGAGAGGGTGAAAACAGATGGCTCTAAAGCCAGGTTTCCATGTAGCTGGCTTCTCCTATTTCTATGTTAACCTCAGCTTTTACATCTCCAGCTCCAGAGCCCATGTGTTATGTCTGAGAGTGCTGAGGCCAGTGCTTAGAACTTCTCCTAACAGCATAAACTATTTAACTATTGATATTCCATAATGTGTGCTTAGCACCAAAGTTCAGGGAAAAAATGAGTGATTGAATACACTTTTCTCGATGCTTATTTTTTTCACTGATGGTACTCGAATAGCTTTTATGCTTATCACCGCTTGCTGATAATGGGGTATAGTATAACATGATATGTTACTGAGCACAAAATTAGGCAAATGTCATGGAGTTCCATAGAGAGCTCAAAGACTTCCGGAACATGCTTAAGAGTATCTGTTGGGGTGTGTTGATATGGAGTGAGGATATTTTCAACCTAAGGTCATTTTGACCTTCTCAAGTGCCTCATGTTTACACGTTGCCTTTTAATGTTCTTGGCGTAAAGTTAGAAGCAAATGCATACTGTTGCTCCTTGTTTGGTATGAACATTTAAATTGGTAAACATTCAACATTGATGTATAAAATTCTGAGTGTTGATATTTGTTATTGACTTGAAATTGGGGGAATAATTAAAACTTGATTATTCTTGCCATAAAAATATGTAAAATTTTACTTACAAAATTGGATATAATTGAAACAATGAACATGAAAGAAAGGTCACAAAGGCAAGCTAATATCTGGGCTCAGAACTAACGGATTAAACAAGTCTTTGTTAAAATATTTACATAAAAAAGAAGTAATGCAAATAAAATTAACTGTTAAAATAAAGAATGAAATTCAATTAAGTCTGCTATGTAGAAAATGAATCAAGGCATTATTTTGACTTAATTTTGTTTTTATAAGAAAAAAATGTTTTTGGGTGAAAAAAATGTTTTTGGGTGAAAATTCAGTCATGATGATATACTTCTGATTTAAACACTTGCATTCAAACAACGTAGTCTGAGAATGAAAGTCATGTCAAAAAAACTGTTAAGGTGAAATTCATTCCATAATTTCTAGAGAAAATTGAACTTTAAGAAAATAAAACTTAAGTAGCAGTGTTGCAATAAAGGTAATTATAGTAAGGTGGCATTGAATACCCTGTGGAGGTCTACCTTGTGATTATTACGTATTTTGATGATGAAGATAACTACAAGTCTGTTACTAAATACTTTCCATTAATAGGTGATTTATTATATATCAGTACTATGAAGAATGGCAGAATTCCTACCTTGAATTATAGTTGTTCTTAACAATGACCTTATATCAAACACCTGGCCTGAGAAATGTGTTAACTAATAACTAAGTTAATAAAATGTGCTCATTTTTTGTGGAAATTATTATTTAGGAGCTCCTGCAAGGGAATTCAGAAGCACATTCCACAGTCTAAACAGTGATCAAAGTGGCCATTCTTCCTTCCAGTCTTGGCACGCGTGCTGGTCAGGCATGGGTTGATTAAAGGGGATTAACTCCCTGCTGTCCCAAGTATTTTTGAATCCACCGAGACTGCCTGTAAACCTGGCTCAAAGCACATTAGGCTTGAACTCTTGCTGCTTTCTCCTTCCATCAAGTCTGGCAGATTGAAGCTCGGTTTTCCTTACTCATACTTCACTAGGGTTTCCATAGTTGCTGCACTCATGTCTGTAATATTCAGTGCTGGCAGGGACTGGACTCTTTCTGCAAAGGCAATCAATTTCAGCCACAAGGGCTCCCCCAATCTTTACCCCAGGATAGGGTGTTAAAAAACAACAACAACAACAACAACAACAACAAAAATCCACTGCTATGATTACTAATGCACTAAGAGGTTCACACGAAATAAATGCGGGACATGAAATTAAGAACAAATAGGGCAATTGATACTGTTTTTAGAAGCTTTGTGGAATTGGGAGCAGAAATAATCCCAGGGGCATATGATGACGGTTACTCTTGGTGTTTCAGTTCCTCTTGTCTGCCTCAGGCAATTTGACTTCTGAGTCTTGCTGTCTCACTGACAGCTCTGTCTACAATTTCTTGTTCCATTTACAGACCCAGCACTGCCTTGTTGGATCCAAGCTCCCCTGAATTCTCCGCCGTGGTATCAGTGGGCGACTGGCTGCAGGCCATTAAAATGGACCGGTATAAGGATAATTTCACGGCTGCTGGTTATACCACACTAGAGGCTGTGGTGCACATGAACCAGGAGTAAGTACTCAGCGATGTAACACAAAAGGGTAAATCTAGATTTAATAGTATTTTTCCTGTTTTTGCTTTGAGCTGCATAATCATCCTACCCATTGAAAACACTCACACACACACAAAACTGGAATGCCTTTCATTTTGATTGAGTCTAATTTTACATAGCCTTTACAAAGCACCTACATTGTTGCATTGAACTGCTTAATTAAACATCTTAATACACCTGCCTTGTTGTGCTGTATGAATTATGGCTGATTCAGATGTGTGTCTGCATGAAGCCCAGAAGAGAGGTTCTCAGCCCCTATAACGTTACTCTCCCTTTGTTTTCTCTCTCCCCCACCCCTCACCCCCCTTACAGCGACCTGGCACGAATCGGCATCACAGCTGTCACCCACCAGAATAAGATTTTGAGCAGCGTCCAGGCGATGCGAACCCAAATGCAGCAGATACACGGCAGGATGGTTCCCGTCTGAGCCAGTACTGAATAAACTCAAAACTCTTGAAATTAGTTTACCTCATCCATGCACTTTAATTGAAGAACTGCACTTTTTTTACTTCGTCTTCGCCCTCTGAAATTAAAAAAACAAAAACAAAAACAAAAAGACCTATCTGCAGTGTTGCTTGGTGTACAAAATGCTGGAAAATGGGGCTTCCAGAAATGACCAGTGTCATTTGAATTCGACCTGGAACAAATTGTTTCTCAGAAGTACTCGGTCCATCGCCAGTTTGTAAAATACATGTACCTGTGCAAATAGGACTCCGCCTCTGAGTTTTGATGCTGTACCTGCTGCCAGACACTGGGCTTCTCAGAGACATCCTGATCCTCTCTCCATTTGGAATTACAACTGGAGTATTTTGTTTGTGGCATAAATGACAGTCCTCCTTCTTTCACTGGAATGAAGGCCTGCCCAGGAACATTGCTGAAGGACTTACTTGTAGCTGTTAAGGTTTGGTTCATGGCAGAGGGAAGAACGCAGGTGAAAAACGGATGGCTAATCAGTGCTGTTTCTCAAAGCTCAGGCCACCTGGTGGATTGTGATGCCATGAGGGGATGAAAAGAAAAGGAAAAGTGGATTTAAACATAATAATAATAAACCCCACGCACCCTACATCCCTGACTGGACAAAAGAGGTCTGTTTCTTTGGGCCTGAGGCTGTGCCATATAGTCATATTTTGGGACTCTACAAACTTACTGTAACTTCCTTATGGATAGTGGACTGTGACAATCTTGAGTAGGGAATTTTCATACTTCCCTTCTTTAAAGAAGCAAACCCAAATCTCCAAGGTAAGGCAAAAACAAAATGAAAAAAAGCAATAAATTCTTCTCCGATGAAAGCATTGGGTTTTTTTTGAAACTTATTCTTACTTGAAACATTGAGTAGAAAATATGATTTCAGGTCTATCAGGTAGTTTGTAGCTCTTTCAATATTTCAATCTTCTCTTCACAATGGGAGAGAAGTCCAAAACCAATATGGCTTTCCTACTGTTCTTCCAGGAAGCAGTGAAATAGGAGCCATGTTTGATAAGGTACAAGAGGAACAACTCATTCTGCTGTGCTCTCTCTTACACAGGGTTCCTCTGGCCATTTTGTGCCCTTCATGACACAGATATTTATTGAACTTCCTCTTGGGTACCAGGCTGTAACCTCAAACTTGTTGGGTTGTGCACATGCCCCACTCTTTAGAGAGTTTGCTTCAGTTGAGAATCCTTTCCATTAGTCTTATTTTTATGTCCTACTCATAGTCCTTTTACCAAAAAGAGTAACCAGGGAGGATGTACAGTGGTGAGACTTGGAACTCACCTTTAGTTCCTCATTATCAGAAAGTAACATAATAAAAAGTGTAAGATGCCCATTTTTAATACTAGAATTTTCTTCTTAAAACATGTAAAATAAATGACTTTTTTCATTCCTAGAAGCCAATAGCCTACTGTTTTTTTGACTAGACAAATTTTAACTTTTTTTTTTTACTTCTATTGTTATCACTATTAAACAATATCTTGGCTGATTTTAATAACCTATTTCTCTCTCCTTAGTTTTATCCTAAAGGTATTTCTTATAGAGCAAAGAATGTTAAATTTGATGCTGTCAAATCATGACAGTTTAGTACAAAACCTTTTGCAACATGAGTTATAAAAGCTTTTCTGTTCAGAAAAAAATATGAAATTTATTGTTTAAACTGCTTCATCAATTTTTATTTCATCACCACTTTTGCTAAAGTCAGGTGGTTCTGTATATTCATGTTAAAAGTTGACAAATGTAGGTGATGTAGATGGGGGTTTGTTTGCTTTTCAAAAAGTTTATATACACACACACACACACACACACACACTGGTGGCCTGGTGCTCAAAATTTGTGCATGGTGGGGGGGGTCCCTCAGCCCAACCTACCCCCTCTCACATACTGGGAGCCCTTAGGGGATGTCCAACTGATGGCTCATCCCAACCTGCCCAGGCGAGGCTTTAGGCCTTGGGTAATCAGCCATCTCCCTGCTCAACTCAGCTCCAGCTGCCTATGACCACCCAGCCCCAGGGGCTGGGCACTCACCTCCGCTCCCATGCCCCGGCCACTTGCCCCACCCCCTGGCCACCTCCAGAGCTTGCTGCACCCTGCCCCTCCCCCGGCCGCCTCTAAGATCGGATGGCGGTGCTCCTGTGCTCGCCCCGCCCTGCCCACCTCCAAGCTTGGGCAGCCCAGGCACCACAGCACTCCTGTGCTCGCGAGCCAAGGTATGGTCACATTTGCATTTTACTCTTTTATTAGATAGGATATATATATTAGCAAAGCTGTTGAGTATTTTATATTGAACTAGAGGCCTGATTCGTGTACTGGTGGGGTCCCTCTGCCTAGCCTGTGGGGATTGGGCTGAAATTGATCTTTCGGACTAGGGTGTGGGTGAAGCAGTTTGGGGGCTGACAGTGCCTCAGCAGCAACCTAACACACAGCCGATTTCTAGAGAAATCAGACTCCTCTACTGGTCAGAGTGTCTGCCCCTTGGTGGTCATTGTGCATAATAGCTACTGGCCAAATGGTTGGAAGCTCATTTAGGCTTTTATATATATACTAGAGGCCTGGTGCACAAAATTCATGCACAGGGGGCAGGGGATGTCCCTTAGCCCAGCCTGCACCCTCTACAATCTGAGACCCCTTGAGGGATGTCCGTCTGCCCATTGAGGCCTGATCTTGGTAGGATCAGGCCTCAATGGGCAGTCAGACATCCTTCTCACAATCCAGGACTGCTGGCTCCAAACTTCTCACCTGCTTGCCTCCCTGATTGCCCCTAACCACTTCTGCCTGCCAGCCTGATCATGCCCTAACCACTACCCTGCCAGCCTAATTGATGTCTAACTGCTCCCTTGCCAGCCTGTTTGCCCCCACTTCCCTCTTCTGCCAGCCTGGTCAACCCTAACTGCCCTCCCCTGCAGACTTGATCATTCCCAACTGCCCTCCCTTGCAGGCCTGGTCCTTCCAACTGCCCTTCACTGCTGGCCTGATCGCCCACAACTGCCCTCCCTTGCATGGCCTGGAACCTCCCAACAGCCCTCCCCTGCTGGCCATCTTATGGTGACTATCTTGTGTCCACATGGGGGCAGCCAACTTGTGTGTTGGATTGATGGTCAATCTGTGTATTACTCTTTTATCAGATAGGATAGAGGCCTGGTGGATGGGTGGGGTCCAGCTGGTTTGCCCTGAAGGATGTCCCAGATCAGGGTGGGGGTTCCCTTGGGGTGAGGGGCACCCTGGGCGAAGGGCCTGTGGAGGTTTGCAGGGTGGCCACGCCCCCCAGCAACCCAAGCAGAGGCCCTGGGATCTGAGATTAATTTATGTCTACAATTGAAACTTTGTTGCCTGGAGTGGAGCCAAGCCTTCTGCTCACTCTGGGGCAGCACCCATTTCTGTTTGAAAGTTTGTAGGCTAGATTGGAGACCTAGGCCAGCCATGGCAGTTGGAAAGCTTGGCTTCCTCTGTTGCCGGAGAAACCCAAGCCTTCCTCTTGCTCTCAGTTGTGACAGCCATCTTGGTTGGGGTTTATTTGCATAATCTGCTCCTGATTGGCTGGTGGGCATGGCTGTGGGCGTGGCTTGTGGGTGTAGTGAAGGTATGATCAAATTTGTATATTACTCTTTTATTAGATAGGATATATATATATATATATATCAGACTGATTCAAATAAGACAGCATTATGTCATTATCTTATAAGTAAAAAGAGAACATTACCTTGCCCTGGCCAGTTTGGTGAATTAGACAGACCATCAGCCTGTGGACCAAAGGGTCCCAGATTTGATTCTGGTCAAGGGCACGTACCTTGGTTGCAGGCTCCTCTCCAATAGCCTGGACTGTGGTTGGGGCTTTTGCAGGAGACAACCAATTGATGTGTTTCTCTCACATTGATGTTTTGTTCTGTCTTGCCCTCTCTCTTCCACTCTCCCTAAAAATCAGTGGAAAAAATATTCTGGGGTGAGGATTAACAACAACAACAACAACAAAAAAATAGACCAGAGAGAGAGGAAGAGAACATTCCCTTGCATATATTGAATAATTAAAACATTTTGCTTTCTTAAATTCAAGAACTTAAGACCTGAAATATTTTTCTAAATATTGAACATATTCAAAGAAGAATATTTTAAAGGAGAGAATGTCAATTCTAATATATTCTATGCTGGTGTCATTTTACTTCCCCAGTAGGTATCTCTTTAAATAAAATCATTGGGCAGGGATTGAAAGTAAGGTCTATGAGTCTTTCATTCAAAGGTTGCCTTCTGAATCTTAATTTTGATACATGAAGGATTTAGAATACAGGCCAATGGAAAAGTCAACAGAGGACTCTTCAAGTGTCTAAAATTATATCCAGTAGCAGTAAGAGTGTTAATACCAGGACTTCCACAAAGTTACACATTTTAGAAGGGCAATGTGAGTACAATGGAAAGGTTGTGTTGTTTCCTAGGGTGTGGAGCCATGCTCTGGCATGCAGACAGCTGTGGATTCTAAAGCCAACTGAGATGCTGAGACTGGGAAATTCACTCCACATTTCTTTCTAACTCAGTTCCTCCACCTGTAAATTACAGATAATGATACTTTAATTATAACTCCTTTCCTAACATGTGCTATTGTAAGTGTATATGAAATACTCTTACGTGGGACACACTGAACTTGACACAAGCGAAGTGTACCAAGTGTTATTCATCCATCTTTCACTGTGAATCCAAATGTTTTATTGTGACACATGAGAGTGGAGTGAAATGAAGTTTAGTGGTAGGGAGCCATGCAGATGAAGCTTCTTTACTTTATAGGGTTTTATAATGTTTGGGAGTAAATGTATATTTATACAGAAAGTGGTAGACCTATTAAATTATTTTTGTGTTATTTAGCCTTAGAAATTCATGGAATTTGTTTTTTGTTTTTTTTTTATATAATGGAAAGAGTGAAATGTACAAGTAAAACTCCTTTACAATGAAAAGAACTGGATACTAATAGCACTTTGATGTCTTCATGATTGACTCAAAGGAACAGTGCTTTGTTTATTTAGTCACAATGAAAGTCACATTTTTCACCGATGATCTCACATGGACCACATGCTTTGTCTGGTCTCTGTTCTTGCAATTCCCCTTGATAAAAGAGTTGCCTGAATTCAAAGGCGAAAAGAAGGTTTATTTTTCTGCATTCTTTCTGGCATCAAGTAGACCTGAGCCTTCACCTTCTCACACTTCTCACTTCAAACATCCAGTCCTTTTTACATACACAGTGTCCCCAAATAGCCCACTTAATATTACAAATATATTTATATAATACATATTTATATCTAGGTGTTGAGAAGAAAGGGTTGGCAAACTGAATGGAGACGTGTTTTGGGAACTACACTTTCTCCTAAGAATGGAATTTCTATTAGCAAAATATCATCTTCTACAAAATGTTTGCATATCCATATGGTGTTGGTTGTACTGCATCAGAGTCATAGGATGATAGTCATGTTCTCCTTTTCTTTCACATAAATGCATGCCTGTCCGATGAAATCCGTTTACATTCAGGTTGCAAAGATACATTTGATAGATTTACTGATTTTCAGAGAAGAAACAGTAGGGAAAAACAGATCTGGTCCTTTTTCTTTCCTTTCTTTTCTCCTAACTGTCAAAATGATGTTGACAAATGGCTTCTTAAAGATCTTGGTAATTATACCCTTACCCACATTTATAGTTTTTAATTGCTTAAGAAGTAGTTCTATACTATTTTATAAGAAAACTTTATTTCTCTCTTTCCAAACAGACTAAAGTATTTTCTACAAGTTTAAATAATGGCCATCTACCTCAAAGAAACTAAATTTATTTTTATTTATCTCCTTCACACAATAAAAAATGTATACATATACAAGCAAATAAATCAATGGTTTAATAAAATAAGCAAATTTGTCTGTAAAGATAGATTTTGGCCTTAATCCTTGCTCTATACTTGAGGCCAACTGCAGAGCATGGACACTGGGGTGGGAGATATAGTCCAAGAAGCAATCTGGATAGTCAGTTGTTGCAAAGACAAGGAAATAGCTTCCTTTGGTTTGAGTTGATTATCTGGCAAATGAGGAGTTCCAGTGATTTAATTATATTATTCAATTCTAGACTGATGGGTCATCTGTAGCAGATTAGTTCTTGGGAGCTTAAGCCCCCAAGACCACCGTCCCTGTTTCACTGAACCTCTCACTGTGCCCATAGCCTCAGGTTCCCTCTCTCTGTCTATTCCATGCATATTGTATTGATCTTTTACTAATTAAATCATCTCATTCATTATAAGTCACTTTCTTTTTAAGAAAATCATCAAATACTTTTAATTTCTGAGTTTGCATTTTTTCAATTGTATTGTTGACTACTGACAGATTGGCACATTTCCAAATACATATGTTCCCAAGAAATACAGTTTCCCACTTCGGGAAGACTAGATGCCAGTATCCAGGTTTTTACAGTACTACAGTTTGTCTTTCACATCCTTCACCAACACTTAGTTCTTGTTATCTTGCACGACTGAACCATGTAAGTCATTTCAAAGAGGGGTTGTTCTCACACTGCTATAGACATAGACTGTGTGGGCTTCTATTCCCAGTGTTGCCACTTCAGCATTTATAATTCTGAAAAGGTAGGATAGGCTTTCTTTTCTATAATGTCCTCATCAATGTAATAGGAATATGAACTGTATCTTCCTCCAAGTAGTTATGATTAAGCTGCAAATGCACATAACTTTTTGGTTGTCATAGATGCCATTTTTTCAGAAGAAATGAGATTTCATGATCTCCCTCCTGAACTACTTACTGAGCCCTACCAACTTCCATATACCTACATTCTTTCTTACAATATTGGTTGACAACTGGCTGGCTGACAACTTTCTCTAAAGTCTTGTTCTTTTTTTTTTTTTTCTACAGGGAGTAGATTCTGCTATCTTGGCCTCACAGCCCTTCCTGTTGATTACAAAGCCCACAGAAGAAAACAGAACACACCCTTCTTGGTTCCTTAGAAATGTGTTTCTTCTGCTTCTACTATGCCAGTTCTGGAGCAAAGACACGGATGAAACAGCACCCGATACCTGAAATGAAAAAATCTATGACTTTCCAATCCCCGTTCCAGTGAAAGAAGCAGCAAACATTCACAGTTCAGCATCTGTTCTCCAGTTGCACTGAGGAATGTACTGTCTCAAAGCACCAGCTCTGCAGAACCCTTGTTCCCAAACTCCTTGTGGTTTTATTTATATCTATTTCCATATCTCATTGCTGTATGTCACTGCTGCATTGGTGTGGCAGCAAGTGACCAAAGGCAACAGGTTTTATCATGGACACCAGGTCAGGTGCCACCACACAACTCAAAGCCAGTTCCCACGAACTGCCTATGATATGCATTGCTGAAGTAACATTTTACCCAGGGTGTGCCATTGCAGTGATATAAATATATTTTTTCCTAGACTAAATATGAGCGGACTATCTGTTTTGATGTGTGTAGATAGGTGTGAATGAATGTAAATGTATGTGGATGCGTGTGTGTGTATGTATGTGTGTGTGTGTGTGTGTAACCTCATGCTTAGAACTGCCTGTGAATGTCATGGAATGCTACACCTGAAGAGTTCTGGTTTTCCACCAGTTCTGAGATGAAGAGCCACACAAGATAGTGGACTGGAGACCATGCCCATTCCCTTAGAAGGAAACCCAGAAATGTTAAATGTCTGTATTTATGTTGTATTTTATAGCTGCCACACTAACCTTAATAAGTAATTATACAGCTTTGGGCAGAACATTTTCACCTTAGTGGTGGAGTAATCTTAGAATATAAATATAAACCCATTCAAGTGACAATCCATCATCGAAGTCACGAATTCTGATTGAACTCCTCATCTGAATCACCAGTTCCTTGATGGAGAGAGAGAGAAGGGGATGGAATTTGTCTGGTAACCCCAAATGGAATACAAGTAGCCTTTGTTTTCCTGCATAAATGAACTTGATGGATGTGAACAAATATATGCAATTCATATACTTTTGGAGATAGACATGTGTGTCAGCTTTGAAATGATGTGTCCTGGATTAATACTTTGTCTCCCAATGTCACACAAAAATGTATGCCAGTGACTCTTGAGGTTAGCATAGATGGGATTAAATGGCCTCAAGCAATTTCAGGTTCCCAATTACATGGAAAGTTCTACAATTATTAATATAGAGCTAACTCCTATGGCCCACAAAAGTGAATCAGCCTTCTAGAATCTGAGGTCAACTGTGTGAAGATTCTGTTTTGATATGATATATATACCAAACTCCAGCCAACATACTGCCATGTTTCATAATTGAGTGGCTGCCTTGCTTATTTTAAGCTATGGTTGCAGAAACTGTGGCCATTTATATAAGCTATAACATCAAATCAGGGAAAAATGGGAAACAAAAGATTCTGAACCCTATATTATTGAATAAGTAAAAAAAAATCATCAAATATTTATTGCATTCTGACAGGGTGTATGGCATTGTATTCTCAGAACTATGCCAGAGTGACAAAGTTAATTCACCCCTTTTGGGGGACCTTAATATATTTTTAAAGGGATGTGCCTATGCATTAATGCCTGAAAAATATGTGTAGTGTAAAGATATGAGGTTGAATCTCTGAGCAAGTCACCTTTCCCCAGAGGTAAGGGCAGGAGGCCAGCTTTAGGGGCTGGGGCTAGCTCCATGAGTTAGTGCTGACCTAGTGAGCTCAGATCTACCATTAGGAAGCATTAAGCTGATCCCCTGCACCAAATCAAGTAGCTTCACCATGTGTCCACTGGCCCAAAATTATTTTTAACAATTTTATGAATAAAATGTTCTGGTGTGTTTTAAAAAGTTATTTTAAAGAAAGGCTGTGCTCACTACACTGCTGGTGTGTGTGTTTTGAGAGCTCTTGTATTCAATCTGTGAAGGATATGTATATTAATCCATACACGCTTATAGCCTCAATATTTATCTGAAGACACTTAAATTCTGACCAGTAAAGTTCTAGAAGCAATATTTCACTTATTTAACATTCTCCAAACAACATCAAACATTGATACACACTGAAGAGTGTATTTATTTTTTTTATCACTCCAAGTATGTTGGAATATGCAAGGACTGTGGTTAAAATTAGAATGTATAAGGCATATTATAATTTAGTTCATACTGATAAATAAATTAACAGAACATTACTTGGTTCATACATGTTCCAAAATTTGAGCAATCTCTTGAGTTAGACATAGAATTTCTATTTTGTTTTAATTTGTCAAGGTATTTTCTTCCCTTCATAAAACTTAGGTACACATAACTTATGTCATTTATTTATGGTCTTTTATACCTAGTTTGTAAAATTGTAAAATAGCAAACTAAATGCAAAGAGTTTGCATTTGAAAACAATAAAGTAGTTGCCATATTCAAACCTGGAATCTAGTTGTCTCTTCAATACTTTTTGGCTTAGATATGATGGTTCTCAATTAATTAGTTGTTGGTTGTCATTTGATTAAAACACAAAATCTTACTCAGTACTTACTGAAAGGATAAACAGCGATAACTTCTAAAGGGTCCTCACCCTTGAGAACAACACATTAGCAAATCGGACTTAGATTCTGTGAGATCCTGCATCCCATTGTGATAGGACTGATCTTTGATTGGAATTCAGTCTCCACCTCTTACAGATCATGCAGTCTAGGGCAAGTTTCTTAACTTTTCTGTGCCCATTTTCTTTTTTGTAGAATGATGATAAAGACTAAACATGTTTAAATGTTAGCACAGTGTCTAACATCTACCCAGAATTCAGCAAATGGTAGCTATTCTCAGAAGCCTTCTTGATCATAAAAGATGTCTTCTCTAATATCCCCAGTTCCTTGCTATCTCAAACATCTTTTCTGTTAATCCAGATGACCAGCCACCCATTTTTACCATAGGCTTTTATTCTGGATCCTTGGATCCTTAACTTCTGGAGAGTACATTAGAACTCCAAGAGTCCCTAAAACATGGTGCAAATGTGAATGATTATATATATACTAGAGGCCCAGTGCCGGGGGTCAGGGGGTGTCCCTCAGCCCAGCCTGCACCCTCTCTAATTTGGGACCCCTCGAGAAATGTCCTGACTGCCCGTTTAGGCCTGATCCTATTGGGATTAGGCCTAAAGAGTGTCCCAGTTCAGGGTGGAGGTACCCTTGAGGCATGGGGTGGCCTGGACAAGGGCCTGTGGTGGTTTGCAGGCTGGCCACACCTCCCCCACCCCTGGTTACCCAAGCAGAGGCCCTGGTATCTGGGATTTATTTATCTTCTATAATTGAAACTTTGTAGCTTTGAGTGGAGGCCTGGGTCAGCCAGGGTGTGCTGAAAGCTTGGCTTCCTCCAAGCCTCCTGCTCACTTATGGCCGCAGCTATCTTGGTTGGGTTAATTTGCATACTTGCTCCTGATTGTCTGGTGGGCATGGCCTGTGGGTATGGCAGAGTGATGGTTAATTTGCATATTACTCTTTTATTAGATAGGATTTGTGTTTTAATGGGGAGAAAGATCATAAATTTCATTAAATCCCAAATTGGTCTGGGATACAAAAATATTAAGGCCACAGTCTTAAGGATGAACGTTCTCATGAATGCTCTATTCATTAAATAAACTATCAATTGACTAAGCTCCTGTTAATTGAAAATGAGATTCAAGACATAATTTATTAACTGAAGCCATTAAGAGCAGCTGGCTTTAGAGAGTAGGGCCATGCTGTTCATTATTACCAACAGTGCCTTGAAATGAAAAGAATCTTGATATGTCTTGTTATTTCCTACTTAAACACTTCTCTACAATCAACAATTTTAATATATAAAGTAGTTGACAACATATTTGTGATTTGAAAGAGACTGGGTTTAACATCCCCCCCACACACTTTTTATTAAGATATAAAGTCAACTCTATTAGGATTCTTCAGATAAATAGAACCAATAGGAACTATGTCAATATCTCTCTGTATATGGAGATCTATATGTATATATTATTATATATAATATGTATGTGAGGAATTGGCAATTTCATAGGCTGAGAAGTATCATGATCTGCAAGCTTGACACCTAAAATGCTAGTGATGTAATTTAGTCCCAAGTCCAAAGACCTGAGACCAAGCCAAGCCAATGCCCCAATGGCATAATTTGCAGACCCAGTGCAGGAGATGAGATGTTTCAGCTCAACAGTGAGGAAGGGGAAAAGCTTAGGGATGCATTCAACTTCTACCAAAACCTTTCCCTGACCTACCTTAGGTGCATGGTCCTCCTTGAATTAATGATACAGACAAGCTAACTGCTCAACAGTTTTAGTTATTCCTGTTCACACAAGACTATATTTATCAGCCTTCAAACCCTTAGGTTAGGCCCTTGTGATGGGTTTCTGGCTAATAAGATAAAGGAGGTAGAGAGTCAAGCCCTTTCCAAGCTTGTCTATAAAGCCTCCAACACAATCGTTCACTTTCTTTTCCCCTCATATGGTGGCCTGAGAGGCCACCTGCTCAATATGGTAACCTCACAGGGAAGGACTTTAGATCCCTGAGGCACTTCTTGGAAAGATGACAGAAGATGCTCTGGACCTTTATCAGGCTGTGATGTGAGCTAGAAATAAACCTTTAGTATGTTATATTCTCTGAATATGAAGTCATTCATTACAGAAGCTGAAAACAAGGGGAATGCCTCTTTCCTCTACATAAATCTTTATTCAGGGCATCAACAAACCATTGCAGTGGACAGGGCAATGTACTGAGACCATTGTTCCAGTATGCTGATGATGCTCTGTGCCATGGATAACAAATATATACTGCAGTGCATAGTTTTCTAAACACCACTTGCCCATTCCATTGTTAGGTGGCTTACTTTTGACTGATTTATCTCGTTGATTATTTTTGTTAAGCTCTAGTGAAATGAACTATAACTTAAGTACAATATTCACCTTGGTGTTTTGTGAGAATTAATTTCCAAAGTCTACTTTTCCCTAAAAGCAGAGTGTAATCTATCATTATTAAGATACCACCATCTAATATAGAGTGAATGAAGAAGTAGTGATTTTCTTTAATTATCATTTTTGTGTTCTCAGCATAAAAGCCGTGGACAGCACTTCTCAGATGTCATTCCTCAATTTGATGACAGCCTGTGACAAAGAGAGGCTAGTTATTAACTAAATAGAAACAAAAGATGGGTCCAAAGACAAGAGAAAAATGAAGTGAAGTAGAGGTTGAACATGATGTAACAAAGTACACAGACTTCCATGTGAACCCTGCCTTGGCTACTCATTACTCATGTGTCCATGGGTAAATCACTTAATCTCTTTGAAACTCAGTTTACTCATCTTTAAAATGGGAGCAACACCCTATTTTGTCAGGGTCTTCTGAGAATATAATATAACCAAGTCTATGGAAAGCTAGAGCTACAAACACAGATGTTTCCATGGGCCAGTTAGTCTATGTGAATAAGTGATACTATCCAAATGTAACCCAATAGAGGGAGTAAGTATTTAGCTAACATTAGGTTAATAAAATATTAATGAGTATTAGTCAGTGAATGGTAGGTTGTGGCCAGGAAGGTTCTTTGGTCACATAAGATGGGGAAAACGGTCATTCATTCCACTATACACTTTTGGATTTTAATACAGCACATTAGTACATTAAAGATTCTGGAAAACTCTGTTGTTAAAACAAACAAACAAACTAACAAACAAAACAAAAAACCTAATTTCATTAGTTTAACCTAACATTTCCCAAATATATTGAAAGATAAAATCTTTTAATCTTACGTGGGATAAAAGTCTCTGAAACACATTTTGAACATTCCTTTGGGTTTCAAATAGAAAAGTAAAGGAGACAGAGGCAAACAGATGCCTTTTATATTGCATAACTTTCAGCTCAAGTTCCTGAATTCCATTCACAATGCACCTACATTCTAAGGCATATACTATGCACAGGAGCAAGTCCACATTTAATGTCATTTCATTATAATGTTGGTGAGAGAAAAGAAAATTAAGTCCAGGCTGGGGCCATTGTCTGTGTGGAGTTGCATATTCTCCCCAAAAGAGCACTGGCTTCTTTTCCCCTTAAATTGTCAAATTAAAAAAAAAGATAACAGCCAACACAATAGCCATCCAGCGTAAATGCTCTGTCTTGAACCATAAGTATACAGGTTATGTAATAGAGTTGCATCTTATTGGTCACCCTCATAATAAGGTTGTGTCTGATTGGTTAATTATTGGTACTAGAACTCCTTATATACAAGTATAGGCACCTGGGGACTCCGGTTTCCTCCCACATCCCAAAGATGCACACATGAGGTGAATTGTGTGTTTAAATTGTCTCAGTTTCTGAGTGTGAGAATGTGTGTGAGTGGCCCTGCAATAGAAGAGTATCCTGTCCAGGGTGGGGTCTCACGTTGCACCCAGAGTTTCCAGAACAGTCTGTGGCCACTCTAGACCCTGAACTGGAATAAGCAGGTTGGAAATTCATTATCTTACATGTCTTTATTCATCTTTCTTAGATGTATATAAAGTTCACATTAATTTCAATGTTTAATATTAGAAGTGTTTTAGGTCTTTATTTAGAAGTTTGCTGATGTTTTGTGATCAGAAATGTGCTGTAGAATTTAACTCTTGTTTATATCAATTTGCCTATGGCAACATTGATTTTGTTATACGTCATCACTTAAAGTCACAGTTTCCAAGAACCTAATGATAATATTAACTGAAGACTTAGAGGTTTACAGCTGCTTGGAGATTTGTAATTTCTAAATTTGCATTTTCTCCATCATGGTCTAGTGGCTTCAGTACTGGTTGGGAATAAGCACGTGAGGTGGGGAGAATGGGTTAGAGAAATTATGCTGCTAGAGAGTATGAATATCAAGTCCTGATATCAGAGCCCCAATAGGAGGTTTAAATCATGAACTGAACCACCTAAGTCAAAGTCATGACCTGGGCTAAGATGTCTGAATTCTTCCACTCATGGTAAAGAATGAAATGGATTTTGACAATAAAAAATGCAGAGCACACTTCCATCAACAACTTAATTAAGGCTTGTAGCAATATTGTGGGCTTTGGCCTTAGTTATTTTACCCTTTCCTTTTGGAGGAAGTGCCTTGAGCCATCAACTGTTTGCAGTTGAATGGGTAATAGACCCCTGCCATATCTTGTTTCTGACAATCTCTCTGAACATAATTCTTTGTTTATAGCACTGATGTAGAAAACTTGATGAATACTTAGAAGAAACTAGAATTAGGACCTAAGGATCTAGTTAAAATCAACTTAGTAGAACATAGACATTGCTTTGTGTAGAGCTGGAAAATATAGCCATGAGAGAAAGTAGCTTTAACATACACCCAGAGAAACTATATATTATACACATAATATGTTAGAGGCAATTATGGCCTAGTAATCTGCAGAATATCACTACCTAGCAATCAGATTGACGTATTCTAATGAGACCCATGTTGTTTGTAATCAGACTGGTATTGCTTATTCAGATCTCTATTCCATAAGATGCACTTTTAAATGGCTCAGATTGCACCAGATGCTATAAGAAATAGCATTCCATTTTATTCCATTACTAGCATTTTTCCCTCTTCCAATTAGCATAATTTAAAATCAGCCAGAGGCAAATGTAAAGGGCTGAAAAGCTGCAAAAAAGTTCAAGAAATACTTGATAGAAAAATGCAAGAAAACACACATGCACAACATTATTGTGTGTGTGTAGGTAAGGCAACATTACAATTAATAGAGTTCTTAGTCTCTTAAAATGCTCATAATTTATTTCTGGGATTTATTGAAATATTAGAATCACTCAGGGGGCTAATTGCCCTGTAGTTTATTTTTGCTTATGCATTATCTAGTGACTGACATAATAGAATCACCACCTCATTTACCATTCAGTTAAGGTTTAATTGAGTTCATCTTTCCCCCCTCAAAATGGACAGGAATTTAAGAATCAAAATAAATGATAATTTGTAAAATGAGAAGATCCTCATAAATTGCCTCTTTAAAACTTAGATTCTGGCTGTTTATAAAACATCTGAAATTAAAACCTGAGCTAACATAATATATACTTTCCCCTGATGTAATCTACCATGATGCTAGATTAGGTTCTCTTCCTAATAGCACCTAACAGACTTAAATTGAGGACCCAGGTTCTGTGTGTAATTTGAGTGGCACTGATCCATGCTCAGCTATCATTACTTACCCTAATGGGTCTGAACCAGAGTAAACCATTGACACACAATGACTGGTTCATAGACGGTCCAATCAGAGAGAAATTTGAGACGTATTTTTCCATAGAATATGATGGAATCTTTCTGGAATCCTAACTCACCCCCAAATAAACAAAAGACATAATTTTCTCTGGTAGCCATTCTGGGTTCATGAGAAAAGTCATCCTTAAGATGAAGGTGACACCCATAGGTAAAGAGAATCTCAAAGAAACAGAGCAGGACCCAGTGGTGTATTGGAGGCATCTTGTACTAAATGAGCTCATGAAAGTGGATTGTTAAATTTTCAAGCATCTTGTGAGGTGGTTAACTACATCATAGTGGTAGCTAGAATATGGCCATGGTGGGAATATCTATAGCCACAGTAATGTGCAAACTCTTCTTCTTCTCCTTCTTCTCCTCCTTCTTCTCCTCCTTCTTCTTCTCCTCCTCCTCCTCCTCCTCCTCCTCCTCCTCCTCCTCCTCCTTCTTCTTCTCCTTCTTCTTCTCCTTCTTCTTCTCCTTCTTCTTCTTCTTCTTCTTCTTCTTCTTCTTCTTCTTCTTCTTCTTCTTCTTCTTCTTCTTCTCCTCCTCCTCCTCCTCCTCCTCCTCCTCCTCCTCCTCCTCCTCCTTCTTCTTCTCCTTCTCCTCCTCCTTCTCCTTCTCCTTCTCCTTCTCCTTCTCCTTCTCCTTCTCCTTCTCCTTCTCCTTCTCCTTCTCCTTCTCCTTCTCCTTCTCCTCCTCCTCCTCCTCCTCCTCCTCCTCTTCCTCCTCCTCCTCCTCCTCCTCTTCCTCCTCCTCTTCTTCCTCCTCCTCTTCCTCCTCCTCCTCTTTCTTCTTCCACAGAATGGGTTGTTAAAAATTTACTGTTTTTCTTCTTGCCATACCTCCAATTTAACTATCTGAAATTTGTCTTCCTTCTGACTTTTCATGTCAGAAGTCCAAAAGTCTCCTTTATTGTTAAGTATATTCAACATGGCCTGAAAAGTTATCCATGATAACAAGGGCTAACACTTATTCAGCTTTTACTGATGACCAAGAACTTTGCTAAGTATAAATTCAGCCAATCTCAAACCATTCACATCTACCAAAAAAAAAAAAGTATATTTATTTCTCATTCACAAAGGAAGAAACTAAACTATAAAGTCCACTTGTCCAAGTTTCAAAGAGACCTACTTCTAGTTTTTCAAATGCACCAAGCCTTTTCATGTGTCGATGCCCTTACCTATGCTGTTTCCTCTTTCTATAGACTGGATCTACCTAGTTAACACCTACCCATCCGTCAGGATCCTGAATTAGTGTTTCATGGAGGTCTTCATATTCTTAGTCTGAGCCAGTGACTCCTCATTTCATGCTGCGCCTACCTTGCTTAGAGTGCTTTTAATAGTCATTAGTTTTTGTTGATGCCCCTCAAAGTAGACCATAAGATCAATAAAATCTTAGAAATCAGGATTTTCTTTTAAAAATACCTTCTGTTTATACCTTTATGTCTAGTACCATGGCTGCCATGGTAGTTGCCCAGCAATGCTGGCTAAAGTATTTGAAGAAATGAATGAATTTCTATAATTTGTCTTTACTGCGTTGAAATTCAAGGAAATAATAAATACTTTGTCATTATCCTTAGCACATATTCTTATACTAAATGCATGAATCATCATAAAATTATAAAAACGCCTGTCTTCCTCCTTCTTCACTTTCCTCATCTTCAGTATTAGACAGAAGAATGTGTTGAGGGTTATAAAGAAGATATTCGACTTTGGTGTCAAAAAATGGGACATAAATTCTAATTTCATCATTTGTTGACTGGATTATCTTAGGTAAATTGTATGTTTGCCTCATATGTGAAATAAGAATGATGTCTAACATTTAAGATTACTATGTGAAAGTAAATAGTTGGTATAAATGGCCAGATGCACAGGAATAGGCAGTTAAGAAGTGGTAATCTTTATCTTCATGTCCTATAACCTTAGCCATATTTTGCTTTTCTTTTTCCTGAAAACTATCACCTAGAATTTAGTATCTTATCTCTATTTACTTTGTTTGGATATTACAAATTACTACTTTATCTTACTAATCTTAACTATAAGTAACAATAGCCACAAGCATTACTGTATGTCATGGTAGTTTGGAAGCTAAAGTTTTTTTTTTAACTGAAACTATAAATTATGGGTTTGTAAAAATTTCATATTTTTAAAGTAAGGCTATTATTTGTCTTTGGATTCCTCCCTTTTTTTTTTTTTTTTTTTTTTTTTTTTTTTTTTTTTACAATAAATCAGAATGTAACAAACCATGACTGTGAGAGAAAACCATGACTGGACTGATGTATACTTTGTCATATTTTGTATTTCATTTTGAAAGAAATACTTTTTGGGGAAAAGGTGTTGATTTTAGCAACTTGCACTAAGTAACTCTTGTGCTCCATATGGTGTTAAGATTGAACATGACTCTTGTGAATGTCATGTCTCAGCCTTTTGGCCAAATCATTTGTGATGGGAGGTGATTTTGCCCTTTATGAAAGGTTAATCACTGTCAATCATCCTGAAAGAAGAAAGTTCTAGGGCTGGACATGAACTGACCCTAGGATTGGTGTAGAGGCCATTTTTATTCCATGGGGCTTCAGGTGAGAAAATGAAAGTGGTCCTGGACTTTATGCAGGGGCAGCTCGTTCCAGTGGTAAGAAGAAGAAGAAGGAGATGCCCCTGCATAAAGAGGCATGCTGGAAGACAGGCTGGTTTTTGGCCTACCAAGGAGATCCAAAGTAGAATCTAGCATGTGGGATGGGAGCAGTTGTGAGTTATTTTCTACAACCCTAAACTTCAGTTAAGCTGCTGTAAGCCACATCCTCCCTAATCCTTTCCCAGGTGTGATGTGTGGGATAGGGTTGAGGAGTAAGCTCATAATAAGATCAGGGGGGAGGCAGTGTAATGAAGAATGTCCAGAAGAGGAGTGCTATCATGAGGATCAGCAGCAGCACAGAAGATCCAATGAATACATGGGAGGCAGGATGCTGGGAAATGCTCAGAAAACTTTGAGGAGGCTATTTGCCAGGAGTTGTTTGGAAAGAGTTCAGATCATAATAGTCTAGACATGAAAAGAAAATATAACATTATGTTGTAGCCACAGGCAGGTGAGGTTGGTGACTTGTCTTATTTAATTCCCACCACAATCAGGTTGCAACTATTACTACTCCAATTTTATAGCTATAGCTATAAAACTGAGAATTAAATAGATTAAGCATTTGCTCAAATTTTAGCTGCTTGTAAAATGGCTGGGCTGAGATTTATACTGTATCTGTTGTCCACCAAAGATGAGGTTCTTCCAATAAAACCATCATGCTTCTTGAAGGAGTGAAATGTGTCAACTGGAGAAGAATGCGGGTCTCACTGGTTAATTTCCTGTGACAATTCCACAAAACAGACTTGTGAAAGGATTACTTTCTATTTGTTTTTTTTTTTTTTGGTATAAAAAAACCCCATCATTATTGTTATCTGTCTGAATGTCTTGATGGAGGAGTGGGATGTAAGGAAAATCCATGTGTTCATGAGAACCAGTAACATTTCACATCTCGAGTAAGACTTTTAATTCCCTGGTCGATAGCCTGAAATTGATTTTCTCCTAGCTATAGACCAATGTGATAGAAAATCTACTTAGTGTAATAGGCACTCTGTCCTTGATGCTGTTGGAAAAGAATATTGTACAGTTTAGATGTTAGATCTAGCCTGAACTCTGCCACAAAGAGCTTTGCTCATAATTCCTCATTCTAAAACTGGAACTTGAGCTTTCTAATCTCTAATATCTTTCAGCTCTGAAATCCAGTGTATGCTTTAAATTTTTTGGTTCCTAGGTATAAATTTCTGAATGCAAGAATGTTTATACACAGACACAGAAAAGAAAGTCAAGTCTAAAATGTAGAGGATATGCCCTGGTGTGACTGTAGACATTGTTATAATAGTTAAGTACATACTTCCTTGCTAGTTGGCACATGGCTTCTGTTCTGAAGCATCCTGTGTGGCTCCTTTTACCCCAACTGTCCTAATTATCCCCCATGCAACCCCATAATCACCAAGTCAAGGTGATTTTTTTTCATGGAAGTTTTTTCCATTTCATGGAAGTTTTTTTTTTTGTATAGTTTAAACATAATTTCACATATATAAAGTAACAATAATTCTAAATAAAGACTTGGGCCATAAAAAGACACTGAGGACAGAAAGAGGGAGATAGGAATAGAGATATTGAGAGAAAGAGAAAGAGAAGAGGCTACGGCTTTCACTAGGGATAATAAAGTCAACCTGAAAATTTGTTACCATACTAGACATGCATGGTCTCCTGTGTCATTTAGTATCTTCTTTCTGTTTTTCCTCTCTCTCTTTTTTTTTTTAAATCCAAGAGTTAAAGGGAAAACATTTCTGTGTTCAGATTGGTCCTGAATCTTTTACTTAGGACTGTGAATAGAACAAAGCTTTGAATAGTTAGCTATCTTTCATTAACAAATTAGATTTCCAGTACTTTAAGAATGGAAACACATAGAAAGAAGAAGAAGAAAAAAAATCTTGTGTTAAAAGTGCTTCTTTTATTCATCTCTGTATTTAAAAATGAAGAAAATATCTTGGATGGTAAAGAGGATGACACATTCACAATACAAGATCTTTTACAGATTCATAGACAGTATTCATACAAACGGTACTCTAATAATCTTATACTCCATTTAAGGACTATAGTAGCTTGTACATTTCTCCACATTTTAAAAGATTTGGACAATCATCCTGCATGTCCTTCTGATCCAAGTATTGTTTTTACTATTGCTTGATGGGAATTTAGGTGGACTAGAGTTGAGGTCTTGGATACTAATATATGCTTACTATAGTGTGGTTTTCCTTCTTAATAAGTCAGTTATAACAATGTCTCCCCAAATGGCAAACACATGGCTCTGAGTTTTGGTTCTGATTGACATGAGTAACTTTCAGAAAGCTCTCTGAAGTTCTTTGAGGATCCATTGCTATTATTGACAGAGATTAGTAGCTGATTGCTTTGAAGCCCACTTATCTTCCTTAGCTGATTGAAGATGTTGCTGATGTACTTTTTTAATTAGTTTGTGAAGTGGGTGGAGTTGGAGCAAAGTCAATTTCATCTTGCTAAGATCCAATCAATGCTAGCAGGCTGAATGACTGTAGTTTATTCAGCTGATTGACCATGGGCTTCTTAGAAGTTGTTTTCTCTTATTTTCAATTTTGATGATTAAAAAATGATTTAATTACAGAAGTCACCTCCATGTTGCTTAGTATTTTGGCATGAAATTTACTCCACTTTTCCACCTCATTATAACTTGTAAGTTACACAATACAGGTTTACAGAATTCAATAATAGTTGCTGTTACACATTTTAAATAAGACAACACACTTTCCTCTTTTGATTTTTCATTCCTTTTCTGCAGAAATACTGTACAGAAAAATATTTAAGGAAAGAAAAAATTGCACAAACCTTTGCAAAAATATTTACAGTTTACTAACTTTTGCTGCAATTTACTGCAATATATATATATATTATTGATTTTTTTTTTTTTTTGCAGAGAAGAAGGGAGAGGGATAGAAAGTTAGAAACATCAATGAGAGAGAAACATTGATCAGCTGCCTCCTGCACACCCCCCACTGGGGATGTGCCCACAACCAGGGTACATGCCCTTGACCGGAATTGAACCTGGAACCTTTCAGTCCACAGGCCAACGCTCTATCCACTGAGCCAAACCAGTTAGGGCTTTACTTTGTTTTTATGATGTATGTTTTACAAATCCTTTCACTGGTTAAACTTTTCTTACTGAAGTCATGAATAGAAAAATGGTGATTCCCATTTATTTGGAGAATTATTATGACTGCTTGCCTGAGCATCAGGCTGAAATGCATACAAAACCATCTCACATCCCAAACAACAACCAACCAAATTTTGTTTCTGTCAAAATAATAGAAACAAATGGTTCCAAAGCAGAAATGCTGCTAGTAAACGTTTTCATCAGAATCAGCACTGTGGCTATTAAAATTCATCCAAATTAAGTGTTTATTTTTTAAACAAAGGCCTTATTTGTAAAATATTTGCCTGCAAAGATAACACTAGCCCTGCGGGGTAAGTTTACTTATATGAAAGTCCTATGATTCATGAGAGCTTAATTATATAATTATGTACAGAAAACTTTAGTAAACTTCTCTCTAAAAAAAAAAAAAAATAGAATGTTAAACCTGCATTTTTAAGATGGTGGTAAAACTTGTTCTAAAGTTTTATTCCCAAATGCTATATTTTTAAAGGAATTCTACAGTATGACTCATGGAGAACATGGGAAGGTCACTATTATTCAAATGTACTAAGATATCCCAGTTGAGCCCCAAACCATATGCAGGTTCTTGTTTCATTTTGATTGGTCTGGTCCTAAAGTGTCAGATGGGATGGAGAGGGTGGATAAACATTGAAAAGGATGGATTGGTATCTACACCAGTGGCTTACCCTGAGGGACTGATTTTGAGACTAGAAAGAAGGGTATAAGTTGGCTATTGCCACATAAAATCTGTTCATAAACTACACTAAAAAGCCACACACATCTCAGGCTTCTGTGCACATATACTAATATCCTTTTGGGTAAAAACAAGTTACATGGCCAAGCTCAAGATCAAGATTAGGGAAATACATTCTGCCAACCATTAAGTCAAAGCAGGTTACATGGCTAAGACCAACATTAATGAGGGATGGGAAGTGAGTAAAATGCTTCCTGACCAATATTGCAATCTGCCACAAGAGGTGAAGCAAGAAAGTAGAGAATATGTGTATGTGGAATATTTATGAGTCAGAGTCCAAACAGTGCTATAGAATAGCGATTTTCAATGATGTGCCACGAGGATTTTTAAACCCTGCAATTTCTGACTAATGTAGTAAACTCTTCTCTGAAAAAAAAAATGTTACGCCTGCATTTTTAAGGTGGTAGTTAAAATTGTTCTGAAGAGGAATATTTTCCCTTAGATAATCAAATAAAAAAATGACAACAGCTAACACAACAATAGCCATGTGGTGTGAATGAGTCAAAATTATACTTTGTTTTAAAAGATCGCCAAAAAATTACTTTTTGGTGTGGCACAGAATTTTACAATTTTATGTGTGTCATAAGAGGAAAATGGTTGAAAATTGCTGCTAAAGATTGTAGTGCAGCTTTACCATTCCTGAGGTTAAGAGTGGCCATCAATAGAGAACTGATGAGCATTAGGGAACAGTATTCCTCCAGGGGCCTCTTGCCTATAGTCAGTGGCCAGGTACCTTGGTCAGATGTTGGAGGAGGAGGAATGGATCGGGAGTATACTGAGCACACACTAGATGCTACTACCCATGAGTAGACTAAGAAATACATAGAGGCAGAGACTTTCAGGGGGCTCAACTCCTGAATAAGTAGGAGAATTGGTATAGATTAATATATATATGTTGCCTTTGGACATCATTGTTTCATAAGTATAAGGAGAGATTAGATTCATGTTCTATCTCCTTCCAAAATAAAGCCCAAATGAGTCTTATATCCATGCTGAGAAGATGGAAAGAACATATTTGGCCTGAAACTGCATGTTTATGAATAGAATGACCTACTGAACTTACATTTAAACATATAGTGGAATGAATATGTGTATCCAGTGGTAGGTTCAGTTAATAATTAAACAAGCAAAAAAAAACACGGAAACTATTTGAAAATATTCAATGTGGTTTTGCCATTTTATTCTGAAAAGCCATGATTCCTACCTGCCCCTCCATCTGTCACCCTTTCCCTACTGATACAGGCATAGGGACACTATGACATTATAATAGTTACCAACATGAGCATGGGACTTGAGTGTGGCAGGCTGCTAACCTCTTAACAAAACCATTTCCTCTTCCTGAATACACAGCTTGATTACATTTTGCAAGTTCCTTGCAGGTCATGTGGCCACATGACTAGTGAGGATGGGAACCCAGAAGTCCTAATCTTCTAGAAGTGACTGAGATAAGCAGAGTTGTGAAGCATGATCTGATAGCCATGGTGGCCTTTTAGGTGAAGGCACATAATAAACTCTGCTTATTGACATGTTTTCTTAGACTTGTTCTCGGTCAGTGTATTGGGGTCAGGTGAGTGGTGAGTTGGCTGTAGGCGGGGAGATCTTATCAGGAGCATGTGGAGTTTGTTGGTCTCCCCGAATGCCACTGAAGGTGGTGCCGGGGTTGCAGGCAACACTCTGGAGGCAGTGGGTAGTGTCATAGTCCTAACAAAAACTGTTGGCAGACTCCACAGCACTCTGGAATTCTTACTCAGATTCTTGTTTGCAGATTAATGTCTGCCCCATTACTAGATCAAAGTCCTTAGTATCCTTAGGATT
Source organism: Antrozous pallidus (assembly GCA_027563665.1). Lineage (NCBI taxonomy): Eukaryota > Metazoa > Chordata > Mammalia > Chiroptera > Vespertilionidae > Antrozous > Antrozous pallidus. The sequence goes on along the minus strand of CM050508.1, from coordinate 25,040,346 downwards.
TAAAATAGTGGGGCCAACACAACATGGGTTTACTACTGGTCTCTGCTTGATCAGGAAGAGAAAATTGAGTTAAGACTCAACACTTTATACTTCTTAGCTGCTTCTTTTTCCTTATCTTTTCTTAAATAATCTCAAAAGGCTGAAATCAATTTCATGAATCTTCAATGAGGATTAAGTACAAGTGAGTTGGTTCAACTTTGGGAATAGCTCTGGAAGCCAGCTAGTGCTTCCTTATCTCTAGCAGAAGAGGCTGATGGGAGGGGCTGTGGACCATGGAGCCAATCACCTTCTCTCCCACCCAAGTTCTCCATAAATCCCTCAAGGCACTCAATCATGCTCTGAGTTTCCTAGTCTATGAAATCTCTCCAGAGTGCCTTGTGGAATAAATAATTACTGGTTGCAAAGCATAAAATCCAAAGTGCTATGGAAACAGAAAAACAGAGCGACCTTGTTGGTTGCTCAACTCCAGTACTTGGCAGAGCAGCTCTTGAAACGTGACCACACACAGGAATCAGCCAGGTTAGGCTGAGAAGTGTTCTCATCTGGGGAACAGTGACTTGCCCAGCCATGTCCCTGACTCTACCTCCCTGACACCCATCCATCCTCCTTTCTTTTTCCTGGTCCAGTGAAGAGGAAAATAGATCTGATTAAAATATGTTCACATTGGTGTGGTTTAATTTCATGCATTTATTCTTTCACTTATCTCTTTAACACATTTATTGATTACCTGCTCCATTTGGCTCTGTACTTGACCTGCGTATAAAGGCAGAGGGTCCCAGCTTGAGCCTAAACTGCATGAATAAGTCAAAGGGAGTGTGCACACCTATCTGAGCAATTGAGAGAACACAGGGGCAGGAGACTTTGCAGTAGAGCCTTTGAGAAGCCTTGGGAATGGAAGGTTGGAAGGGAACAGGACAAGCTTTGACCTATGTTTTCAGCTTAGACGTTGTTGCCTCTGGTCTGGAGTTTAATAATATTATGTATTTTGTATGATATATTTCAGCAATATACACATATTCACTATCATGGATTTCTGTATATATAGTCTGTAAAATGAATGTCTGGTTTTCAGTAACATCTGAAAGATCATTGTTCGTGAGATATAATGGCCAGGAAGCACTACTTTTCATGGCATACCTATGTATTGATACCTGGAGCAGATCACTTCTTTATCTGCATAACTCAACAAAATCACCTTCAATAATAATAATGTAATCACCATCATCACCATTTTATTTATTAATTATTTAATTAATATCCAGGAAAATATTTAGTATAGGAACTGAAATTTATAATTTTCACTACCTAACAAAACTTATAATTTGCACTATATTTCATTGTTTTTAAATTTCAAACACAAAGAGCTCAAGTGGCCATATGAAATGATGAAGTTGCAGGAACTCAAGTTCTGTCTTTTCACTTGTATAGTCACTGTGCTGGCATGATTTTGAACCCACTGTTTAAAGGCAGGAATATGTAGTTCTTGAGGAACTGAAGAAAAAAACTGCACCCAAAGTGAGCGTTATTGATTCCAAACAATTCCTTATTCTTCAAATAAAATTGTAGCTGAGTCTTGTTTGGAGACTGGCTGTATAAATGGGAGATCTCTGAATGAACTTCCTTGTAGAATACTGTGTTTATTAAAGGATAAGGAATGGCACTTGCTAATTTGAAGCATGTATTGCTTTTGCTGATGTTGTTTCATTATTAGAACTTAGTCATCACTACCGGAGGCATTTAGAACTTTGATCAACTAACGATGATTTTCTGGGAGTAGTTTATCTTTGTTAGGATTGTCAGATGTAGTTATAGCAACAAGCAGATCAACATTTAGTTGGTTTTATTATTTTAAATATCCGCAGACATTGCAGCCAAAATTGCCTTCACCTAAAGTGGGCCACTCCCTTTTTCCCACCATTCCTGCTCTATTACTACTTTGAGGAATTTCAGAACAAAACAAAATGCTAACAGAAAGAAGATTCTTTCCCACGTATTCATAGATCTCTGTTCAGTTTTGCTACTGAGAGTGTTTCAACACTGGTTGGCAGGAGATAACCATAGTGGACAGGAAAATTGATACCCAGAGGGAAGTGCAGATGTGTCCACAGACCTTGGCAGGTCCATGGTGCCTGCCAGACAGAGTAACACTGTTGGAAATTCCCAGAAATACCTCCAGGTAGAGGGGCTGCTTTGCAGAGGTAGAACCCTGGGCCAGCATGTTAGGGCAAGAGCCAGCACTCCTAGGTACACCTCTAGTTGGGTGGGACAGAAAGAAGTGCTGCTTTCAGAGAGCACACAGTTTAAGTAGGGCAAAAATAAGCATTGTTACACAGTATAATATAATTTATTTTAATATGTTGTATAATCTGATAAGCAGAAGCTAGGCAAATGTGTACAGGATGTCTGAGAAAGTTTCCTGGGAGAAATGACACTTCAACTGACTCTTAAAAGAAGAGCAGGAGATAGTGATCATTAAGACATTTTTTTTTCTGTTGTGGCTTCAGATGTGGCTCCATTGTAGATAAGATATCTGGGATGGAGATACTCCCAAAGATTCCCTTAAATTAAATAAGATTATAATACCAAAGATTTATTGTGCATTCGCAGTGTGCCAAGTAGAGTGCTCAGTGAATTATCTATCATATACTTTAATCTCAATGCAGTCCTATGGTATAGGTGTCATTCAATCCTCATCTACCTAGAGATTGAGGGAGGAGGGGGGATGAGGCTTTAAATAGCCAAGGAACTTGCCAAAAGGCCCAACTACTAAGTGACAGAGATATGATTTGAATACAGTCTAACTTCAAGTCTAGCAATCATCTCCTAAAAACAAGCACAGGAAGACATCTGGGTGATTGTTCACTTGAAGCCCACGGTTCCCCCTTCCCCTAAGCTGTATGGAAGACTGGTCTGGCTCTTCTGTGCCTGCACCTGCCAAAGTATTCCTCTGAGCTGTGGTTGCCTAAGACAAGGATCATCACCAGTGTCTACCCTGATGGGTATGGTACAGGCTTTGTGTTTGAATTCCTTCTCTGCTACTTCCTGGCATTATGATCTTGAGTAAGTCATCTATTCTTTCTGAGCTCAGTTTCCTCATCCATAACACAGGGCTACTAAGCCCTAGTTATCCTAATTATTCTTAAGGTCAAATGAAAGCAGGTGAAAGAGCACCTGGCTTGTAGTAGGCGCTTCATCATGGGGCTGCCCTGACACGTCAGCATTAACTAGGAAGAGCATATCACTACCTGTTTCCGAAGGAAATTTAACTGGCATTCAATTTTGTTCTTCCACAGTGACACATTTGGAATCCTAAGTAAAAGACCCCAGGATTGCTATTTATTTTAAAAAACAAACACCTGTCATTGCTCAAATTAGAAACACTTGCAGAACCACGCTACAAAATATTTATAAATTCACAAATGTGTTTTAATTGCTGCTAAGTAAAATGAATTCAGCTGCAATTTTTCACTTTCTAAAAAAGATGACTTCATTTCTTTTTTCCCTATCCTAATTACAACTGTTGAATATTGAATTTACACAGCCAATTGTACAGTATTTGTGAGAAAGGGAAGTTAGGGGGCTGGAAGGAAAGAAGATGACGGTATTGGAAAGGCATGACATAATGTAAAAGAGGCACTCATATTTCAGTTGAAAATGAGGTGGAGAGAGTATATTTCTATTTTGCCCCCTAGTTCCTACCCACAGTGGGAAATTCATTACCTGATTTGTAAGCTGTGTTTTTTGTTTTAGTTAAAATGTAATTCTAAAATTAACCATGATTTTCTTATCATTTATGTTTCTTTTTGAAGTCCAGGGTAAATAATAATAGTATTACCTAAAAGAATAAAGACCCAATTTCCTACTAGACTTTTAAATATTAAGGTCATGAGTGTTATCTTGGTATAATTTAGCATAATTACTTGCTGAGAGAGCACTAAACCAAGAACCACTTATGTCAAAGTCCACTTACAAAAACGTTTTGTTTGATGTTTGAGGACTTTCAAGTGAATATATATATTTTAAAAATTGGATAATTTAACACCAAAAAAAATTGGATTTTTGCTTGCTCTGACAAAAGGGAATATCAAGCCACTGTTCCCACTGTGCATGGATGGCAGTGGTTCTCCAAGTATGGTTACTATATCAGCAGCATTAGAATTATCTAGAAATTTGATGGGAATGTCATTCATAGGCCCTCCCAGACCTACTAGGTCAGAATCTGTGGGGGTAGGTCCACTAACCTGGATTTTAATCCCCTCCAGGTGGTTCTGAAGCACACTAGATGTAAGAACTTCTGCCCTAGGTAGCAACCTGCCAGGGTTACTTGATTGTAGGCATCTTCCCACCAGCTTTGGATGTTTCACCTTGCCCTGGTGAAGACATGAGTGTGTACACCTACTCACTTGGCCCGACCTCCATAGGGAAAATTTCCTAACCAGTTCCTGGGGCCAGCCAGCTTCATGGGTGTGTGACCTGTATAGTTACAGGGCCTCACTTTCAGAAGAGACTGAGATTGGTTTAATGCTTTACTATTCTGTCTTGGAATTTTTAATAATTTTATCTTTTAGTTTGTATTTTGTAAGTGAACTGTGATGTGACAACTGGAGCATGTGTGTAAGTAGAGGAGACACACAAGCTAGCAACATGCATGAGCTCAGGCTAATGGGAATGAGGAGTAGCAAGTAGTATGCACATTGTGTAGTTGGTCTCCATGCACAAGTGCATGCCTGGGGCCGTCCCAGGTTCCAAGGATGCTCAGGCGATTGATAGAAGTTACACACAGGCAGTTTCATTATACGCAACCGGAAGAGGAACTGCTGGTGCCCAGGTAAACTTTGTCTGTAAATAGCAACAAAATAATAGTGTACACATGGAGATTTCAATAAGGGACATCAAGAAGTCAGAATTCTTTAGAGTTTGGAATCTCTGGGTTAAAACCCGCTGCACCATTGGGGAAATATCCACAGGCTTGAAATAAAAATGTAAATTAAAAAATTATTACATTCAATAGGAAAGAATACTATTTTCAGATGAAACTTTGGATTAGCTAATTATTAACAGGAAAGCAGTTTTAAGACCATTTTTGTGTGTGTCTGGTTGAAGATACAGTGATATAATGCATAAACAGGTATCTGAATTATAAACAAATCATAAAGCCACTTCTGTCTTCTTGTATGACGTTACAAGTTACATAAGATGCCATAAGAAGCATTAAAATTTCATTCAATAAATTTACTCTTAAAAATAAATTCAGACTTACACAAAACTAATTTGTATCCAGTTAAATCATTTTGGAAAAATTATTTCTTAAAAAATTATTTCTTACCATCAACTTCGAATGTACTAAGATTTATATTTCGAAATAACATGAAAATGTATCCGAACATTGGCACAGCCTAGGAAATTCTCTTAATGATTATAGGAACATTTGCATCAGTATAAATAAAGATTCATCTCAAAGTTAAAAATAAAAAAAATTGCTATCTATCACTTGCAAGAGTGATTGTTTTCAATTATATTGCTTGAAAATGAAGTTGCTAAAAATATAAATTTGACTGATGTAATAAACAAGCAGCAGAGAGAGCCAGAAAAATCTTACAATCAATCAAGATATCATATTAGCATTAATTATTAATACAGTGTAGAGTTTATTCATATTATTAATATTACAAAATTTTATATTTTTTGTAATTTATAAGCTTATGTTCATACTTCTCTGTTCCTATTGCCCCACTATATTTTGTAGTAGCAAAATATTTTCAAAAATAAAGTGTTGCATTTTAGTATCGTGAACAGCATTTCTCCCCTGCTTTATGAACAAGAGGTCTTGATTTCATTTTGCACAGGTCCCCCAAATTATTTAGGTGGTCTTTCCTGTGACATCTGAGGTACTGAGATCCAATTTCAATACCCAGCTCTGGGACAATCTGTACAACCTTGTGTTTTCAAAGTGCTGATGGCAAAAATGGTGCTAAGATGGTTACAGAAAAGAACATTAAAAGAGACATGGTAAATAGGAGTAATATAGAAACTCTGGATCCTGAATGGATAGGAAACTATAAAGGAAATTGGGGGAGAGGAGAGTGGTGAAGGTTACATATGGACCTGATATTAGATGATGCCAGTGAACCAACATCTATTTTATTATAATAAATGTATTGTGGTTATATAAGAGAATGTCCTGCTCTTAGAAAATACATGAAATGGAGTAAATTGTTATGATGATTCTCAACTGGTTAAACAAAAGAGAGGGTGGGGGTGAGTATGTAGCTTCAAAACAAGCAATGTGGCCAAATGTTAACACTTGATGAATCTAGCTAAAATGTGTATAGGTGTGTAGTGTATCAATTCAATTTTTTGAAGATTTGAAAATTTTCAAGTAAAAAAAAATTTGGAGAAAATAGGTGATAGTGTACAAAGGGACTTTCTATAAAGTTGGCAATGTTGCATATTTAGACATGGGTGGTGTCAACTTAAGAAACATACAAACCTGTAAAGAATTTTTGTGACTTTATTTGAGCCGAACTGGACAATTGTGAGGAAGCAAAATCTCAACACATTGAAATAATGCTTCAGAGAATGGCAGTTTTGCATCTTATTGTATACACTAGAGTGCTGGTGCACAAAATTCGTGCATGGGGAGGGGGGAGAATGTCCCTCAGCCCAGCCTGCACCCTTTCCAATCTGGGACCCTTCCAGGAATGTCCAACTGCCCATTTAGGCCTGATCCTGGTAAGATAGGGCCTAAAATGGCAGTCAGATATCCTTCTCACAATCCAGGACTTCTGGCTCCAAACCGCTCACCTGTCTGCCTCCCTGACTGCCCCTAACTGCTTATGCTTGCCAGCCTGATCACCTCCTAACCACTACCCTGCCAGCCTGTTTGCCCCCAACTTCCCTCCTCTGCCAACCTGGTCACTCTTAACTGCCCTTTCCTGCAGGCTTGATTGCTCACAACTGCCCTCCCTGCAGGCCTGGAACCTCCCAACGGCCCTCCCCTGCTGGCCATCTTGTGGTGGCCATATTGTGTCCACATGGGGGCAGGGTCTTTGACCACAAGGGGGAAGCCCTCTTGTGTGTTGGAGTGATGGACAATCTTCATATTACTCTTTTATTAGATAGGATAGAGGCCTGGTGCATGGGTGGGACTGGCTGGTTTGCCATGAAGGGGGTACAGATCAGGGTGGAGGCTGTCTTGGGATGTGGGGTGGCCTGGGCGAGGGGCTTATGATGGTTTGCAGGCTGGCCATGCCCTTCAGTGACCCAAGTGGAGGCCCTGGGATCTGGGATTAATTTATGTTCTACAACTGAAACTTTGTAGCCTAAAGCAGAGCCACGCCTTCTGTTCACTCTGTGGCCACAGCCATTTCTGTTTGAAACTTTGTAGCCTGGAGAGGAGGCCTAGGCTAGGGCTGCAGAAGTTTGGCTTCCTCCATGCCTGGGCAAACCTAGCCTTTTCTCTCTCTAGCTCTGTGGCTGCCTCCATTTCTGTTGGGATAATGTATCTTCTATAATTGAAATGTTGTAGCATTGAGTGAAGGCCTAGGCCAGCAATGGCAGGCAGAAAGCTTGGCTTCCTCTGTTGCCAGGGAAACTCAAGCCTCCCTCCTGCTCTCAGTGGTAGCAGCCATTTTGGTTGGTGTTTATTTGCATAATTTGCTCCTGATTGGCTGGTGGGCATGGCTATGGGTGTGGCTTTATTGGAGATATGGTCAATTTTCATATTACACTTTTATTATATAGGACTATAATGAAAAGAGAAGATGTAAGTGGTTACATGAAATTCATTGGTGATAGATTAGGGAAGTAGAAGAAAACAATGGGGACAGGCTCTGGGATTGGATACAAAATAAAATGATATATCTTTTAGATAAGTGGGTACAGGATAGTTAACAGTCAAAATTAACACAATAATAACAGTGAGAGGACTTACAGTCTCTGCTCTGGTATATTGGTTGTGCCCCGAGGGGTCTGGGAAAAGGGAAGTTACCTGGACATTCCAAAGGAATCTATACTAATAATAGATGAATATATAAATTGTCTGAAACATCATCATGTAACAACCAATCAGGATGGGGGAGGGCTGTGCCAGAGAGCTCTCAGCATGCCTGAGCCCCTCAAAGGGTACAGAGAGGAAGAGAGAGCAGATGGGCAGTTAGGGGGATCAGGCTGGCAGGGGAGAGCAGTTAGGCATTTAAGGTAATCAGGCCAGGAGGGGAGAGCAGTTAGGGGGATTGGGCTGGCAGGGGAGAGCAGTTAGGAAGTTAGGGGAATCATGCCAGGAGGGGAGAACAATTAGGGCCATCAGGCATGTGGGCAGGTGAGTAGTTAGGAGCCAGTGGTTCCAGATTGCGATAGGGATTCCAGATTGGAGAGGTGCAGGCTGAGCTGAGGGACCTTTCCCCCATGCACAAGACCTCTAATCCTATCTAATAAATGAGTAATATGCAAATTGCCTATTCCTTTGCTACACCCAATAAGTCACGCCCACCAGCCAATCAGGAGAGATATGCAAATTAACACCCAACCAAGATGGCTGCTGCCCAAGGCCAGGGCTGGGGTGGAGCCAACGATTGGCCCCATGACAGCATGACACTGCCTGGCGCAAAGCCAGGGCTGGGGCAAGGCTGGGGCTAGGGTGGAGCAAGGCACTGGGGGTACCCCGCCCAGGGCCCAAGCTTCAGAGCCTCAGCCAGAGGCTTGTGGCTGTGGCTGGGGCCGAGCAGGGTGATCATGGAAGCTGGGGGTCAACCACCCAGGGCCCCATCCTTGGAGCATCGGCCAGAGCTTGCGGCCTCAGCCGGGGGTGGAGCAGGGCAATCAGACGCCCTGGGGTCCCCTGCCCAGGGCCCAGGCCTCAAATAGGCTTGTGCCTTTGGCTGGGGGGTGGAGCAAGGTGATCGCCCACCCATGCTGGGAGTCAACCACCCAGGATTGGAGCCTCAAACAGAGGCAGCAGGGTGATCTCGCCTGCTGGTGGTCAATGGCCCAGTGCCCCATCCTTGGAGCAGGGTGATCAAGCACACTGGGAGTCCCCTGCCCTAGACCTAAGCCTTAGATCCTTGGCCAGAGGCTTGGGGCCTTGGCAGGGATGGAGCCAGAGATCAGAGGAGATAGATGTGAACTGTAGAGGAAACACCTTTTCTGACCACTCACTGGCTAAGCTCCCTGTATGCCACTGGTAATATTCTTAGTAATTTGCTTATAAGAATCCAAAAAAATAATGTAGGATTCTCCCACCACACTCCTGGAGAAAAAAAAAAACCAAAGGTCTGCTGCTGGAGGGCTAAGAAATATCACATCCTTTCCCTAGGCAGTTTGGCTCAGTGGATAATGCCTAGGTTTGCCAACTGCAGGGTCTGGGTTATATTCTGATCAAGGGCATGTACCTAGGTTGCAGGCTCCTCCCTGTCTAGGGCCCAAGTCAGCACTCATGCCAGAGGTAACCAATCAAAGTGTTCCTCTCACTTTGATGTTTCTCTCTGTCTTTCCCTTTCTCTTCCACACTCTCTAAAAATCAATGGAAACATATCCTCAGGTGAGGATAAAAAAAGAAAAATTAAAAAAATGTCATATCCTATGAAAGACATATCTTGAAAATGCCTAAAGAAAGTTGTCATTTTTTTCATGGTGAAAAGACCAGAGTCTAGGTTGATGAAAACACCTTGGTGGCTGCGGTGACTTGCAGTGGCAGCAGCAGTGGGGTGATGGGGCTGGTGCCTCCCCTGATCAGCCTGGTCACCTCCCACAAAGGGAGGCCAGACTGTGGCTTAGGCCTGCTCCCTGTGGGGAACGGGCATAAGCCATCAGTAAGACATCCCCTGAGGGTTCCCAGTATGTGAGAGGGGGCAGGCTGGGCTGAGGGGACCCCTCTCCCCCAGTGCATGAATTTTGTGCACCGGGCTCCTAGTGTTATATAAATGCAAAAAACAATACACAGTTAAGGTAAAGATTGACTTTTGTCTGGGAAGATCCTAACCTAGGACATGACTAGCTGATCTAAACTGCTTTTAGTTAAAAAGGTTCAATTTCAGGCCATTCTTTGTGGTTACTTTAGGTCTCTGAGTTTGCAAGGCCACCATGCAGGCCTTCCCTGAGCTTGTTGGGTTAGCATGTGGCTTCTTTTTGTCCATGTGGTTATTGAAGGAATATATTCAATTTTTAATAATTCACCCAGCTCTTCATCTATGTACTATTTTATCAATTAAAAACTTTTAAGATGATGCTTTATAATGGATCAAGAAATACCCAAATGTAACATATTGTACTGCTGAGTGATCTTAGGCTCAGTGTTTTTTGAAGGGTGAGAGTTTTGCCAATTAATCAGATGATCACATGTTTTTGTTGGTTTTGCACATTAGGTTCCAAATTGTATGTCAAAATTTACACTGTAACTTCGTGAGGGAAGAGAAGCAGGAATAATATGAGAAAAATTAATTGGTGACAACTTTCCCAGGGGTAGGACTGGGTATTGCGCAGTTTGAAACTGATACACTTTTGAGGGCCCTCCTTAAGGAAAAGAATACAAAAATTAGTCCTGAAAGTAAATATTAATTTAGAAAGAGTCTTAGGAAGTCAAGGCTCAGACTCTCACGTGTCTTGGCCTTCATGAGAAATTTGCCTCTGGTGCATTATTTATTATCTTAAGATGGGACAAAGGAAAAACTAAAATTATTCTTGTTTTGATTGTTTCTATTTCAATCATTACCACATTTAGTATATTCCTGTTGCTTCTTTGGGGTACTTCCAGTGACAAACTACATTTTTTTTTGTGATTAAGGAATGACACCCCCTCCACTTGCTTCTAAACAGCTAAAAGAGAAGTCCTAGGTCATAGAATAATATGATAGAACAGAGAGAATTAGAGTAGATGCTCTGAGCTCTTCCTATCTAAAATTTCATAAGAAAATACACACCCTACCATCATTGCCAAGTTCAAAGTCTCACACATGTGCCATTGACCATGTAACAGCTCATGAGTGACAAAATCAAGCTTTACATAGTCCTCCCAATGGCTTTCTGAGATGGAAATTATTATTCACATTTTTTACCTGAAAACATTTTCTCTGAACTCAACTAGAGGGTAGTATGTGAGTCAAAATTTTAGAATTCTGTTTTACTGAGACTTACACTCTAACTATTACATATACTGCACTAGCCAGGTCGGACAACTTATTTCACAAGATGGACATACCAATAATTGATATCTCAAGGTCAGCAGTCTGTTGTCTGTTTTTTCATGCTTCTGATAAAAGACATAAAATACAGAATAGTTGAATTTGAAAGTGGAGACTGTCTAGGGCAAGAGGGTACAAAGAATAAGCCCAACATAACTGAATGGCTTAGGCTCTTGGTTCTAACCAGATCAGTTCTTCTTCGCAGCTCCTGTAAACTCTTCAGGATGCTAAAAGGAAAAATAAGACAATGGCATATTTTATTAATAGAAAAAAGCATCTGGCTAATGTACATTTGTTTATTTTTTTCACTTTAATATTCAAAACTTAAGTCACTATATTAATGCAATTTCCTAGTTCCTTTTACTAATTAACTTATTGTTCTCTTATTCCAGTCAACTAAGCTCATCAAGAGAGTTTAGAGGCATAAACATTTTGGTTATTTGAAGCGATTTATTTTGCTCTATTTAGAGTGGTTTTATGAAACATATGCTGTAAAGGCAATCAACTTCTCTCTTTCTCTCCTCTCTTTCTCTTTAAGGAACTGAAAAACATAAATAAATAAGCCTCAAGATATCCCTTATAAATGAATATATCCAGATTCATATGTTTTTTCTGTGAGAAATCATATGGAAAACTTATGCACTCTTCCTGCTTTGTATAAACTCCAAATCAGCATCAGCTCTTCTTGATTTGATATCAATCCCCAGAAATGGGACTGACAAGGTTAAACAGGTTTTAGGTCCAGCTTAAAAGGGACAATCACTGGTGGATAAGAAACAGTTCATCTTTTGAAGGCAGCATCTGAGAACACTTGGTAAAATCAGGTACCCTCGGTTCTCATTAGGGCCTTTCTTTCCCACTTGAAAGGCCTCTGCCTTCATTTAGTGACACTGTCCACAGACTGGTTTTCTGCAGTATACAAAACATACATGTTTTCCTTATAGGTCTGGTAAACACATCTTGTATTTCTGTATAAAGACAAGTTTACTGATGCTGAGACAAGCCAAATGCCCATGTCCACTTGTGTTTGAATCCTTGGACTATAACTCAGTTATCTGGAAGGATTATGGAATCATGTTGGCAGCTAGTTCAGACCTGATTATTTAGAGTTAAAACTTCTAATAACTCAATACATAGAGCACATAATAATTCCTTTACCTTTTGGTAATTTTTTTTTAAACCGGGGAGCAGCTAGACAGATTTTTCAGTTTGCTAGAAATAAATTTAGCACTTAATTTCTCTCCCATTCTCCCTTTTTGGGAGGACTGCAGCTCCATGTTCATTGGGAGTAGAAAACAAAATCCTTTTGGATTGCCACTCTGAGCCACATTTATGATAGGCAGGACAAAGCTTCTTGATTGTCCTTCCATGTGTCTCCTGGAGGACACTTTCAACTATTTTTGGGTAATTGGACAAGGCACTTCCCCATCCAGTACAGAGCCAATGTGCCTTGCAGGTTACTCAAAGCCTTTTTGGGGTGGGGTAGGATGTGTGTTTTCTCCCAAGATGCTGCTCACTGATAGTGAAATGACTCTATACAACACTGCATTATTGTCCTTTACAACTATTAGGTCAATGCAGTGATGGTAGTTGATAACATAAACAGAAGAAATTTATACTAATTTTAGTAAAAACCTTGGACTTTACATGAGCCTACAGTTTCTCCCCAACCAAATCCAGTTATTATTCAACAAACAGTTGTTCAATGTACCAACATGAAGAACATTGACCTAAAGATTGGTTGAAATCTTGAACCAATGACCAACCAACCTCATCAGAGGTAACAATGAGTAGTGATAGATGCTAAACATTGAGTACAAGAAGCAGATGTTGGGAGCAGAGAAGACTGAAGCTTATAAATAACAGTGACTAATTAACCCTACGTGATTGAGTGTAGGCCACCTGGCTATTTTCGAGGTTATGAAATGGAGCAGAAGGGAAGTAACAGAATAAATCCCACAAACCAAAGAGCTAAGCGCAGAATTTCATTTAGGGGCCCATCTTACAGATGACAGACTGTGCTTGAAAATTACACAGAGACACCAGGAGCTGGATGGAACACAAGTGACAAAATGGCCCATGCAACTGTGCTTGCCACTGTCCTGACTTGTTTCTAAACATGTAAATAAGTACATGGTCACTAGTGACAGCAAAAATAAATGTCTCTTCGGAGTCTTAGACTACTCCTGGTGGAAGGAGCAGGCATTGAAGATTACCCAGTACAATGATCCCCGTTTCACGTCAACATTTATAGAAGCAGAACTGGGATTTAAGAAGTGTTCTGTCTAAGGTCACATGCCAGGTGAGTAGCAGACTAAGTAAAGACCCATGTCTTCTTTAATTTTTTTAGAATCCAAAAACCCAAGTATGCAAAAACTCAACAGAAATGAAAACTGTAAACCTCCATACCCAAAGTCTCAGACACAAAGCCTATTATGAATATTTGTGAAAATATACTGACCCTGGCTTTTACCCAGCATTACATTCTGATAGATTTAGTAATGATACATGATTATATGGAAGAAATTATATAAGAAAAATGGGAAAATGCACGGGGTTGGTATAGTCCTTTGTAACATTTCTGAAATTTCCAACTTGGATTCTAGCAATGGAAACATAATGAGAAAAGGTATAAATTTCCAAAAAGGAGCCCTTAAGAAAAATGTTTGTAGTCATAACACTGAAAATGAGAGAACTAGTTCTGTAGAAGTTACTAAAAATGTGGTCAATTAAAAAACATATTTTTCAGGAAATAAGAAAACTAGATCTCATTACCAATGTAGGTTGATACGGTCAGTTGAATACTGGTTAGGTAATCTTGTAGGAAAGCACTGTGTGTGATATTGGCTCCAGACAGAAAGGTGAATAGCTCTGTATATAATATATTCCTTATTATAGTACCTCTTTCACTCATCTTACATTATTATTATTATTTTTTAAAGTGCTGACTTTTGTCCTACCTCCAAAATTACAGGAATACTTCTATTCATGCTAACACTTTTCTTATCACATAATGACACATTGGTTTGTTTTTTTTTGTTTTGTTTTTTTAATTAATTGTTGGGCAGATTCATTCAGAAAATGTAGAATGACTGAGTGAGGAATTGATGGAGTAAATGAATCGGTGAAAGTACTGCAAAGTACTATTTAGAAAGTAGAGTTAACATTATCTGGTTTTCTAGGAGTTTTATTTAGTAAACTGTTGACAAAATATATGTAATTAAGCAGATCTTAATGAAAATAAGGAGATTCCAAGATTTGTCCTCAAATGCTTTTTTCTTCTGTTTTACCTATAAATACTGAGAGGTAATAAATAAGAGCAAATAAAAAATTGACAATGACAAGCAATCAGAGAACTTCTGATGAAAAAATTTCCGTTTTAACTTTAAGTAAAGATAAGTTTGATTGTGTACTAACAATCAAATTTTATGCGCATGTGCTTTATCACATGGATCCATGACAATTGTGTTTCCACAAGCAAGAGTTTTATTACTATTATAAATTTATACGTCTAGTTGGTCAGTATTTTTTCTTTTCTCAAAACCTATTTTTTTCTACATACTCATTTTTAGTTATTCTTACAGCAAAAAAAAAAAAAAAAAAAGAAATGAAGGAGAAAAAAATGTTGCATTAAATAGAATGGTGAGATCCAATTCAACTTAGCAAGTACACATTAAGTCACCACTATGAGCAAGGCCCTAGGTTAAACTCTTGAATGTAACCAATATTGACTCTAGTCATTTTTATGTATTTTATTTATGCAAGTCTTGGAGTTTTGACCCTGGAAATGTCCACATTCTAACAGCTTCCTCACCTTAATTCCATCAAGAAAAAGTAGCCCTGAGAGAGGTCATTAGTCTATTCCAGGGGTTCTGAGACTACTGCTGGAATATATTGTGGCATCAGCAGCCTGCTTCTCCAGCAAAAAGGGGTGCTGAGGGGCTTCACTGACTCATACCACACTAAACATGAATCTCTCTTGTCACAGAAAGTAAAATATGAAACAATGTTTACTCTCAAAATATTATTGAAGAAAAAGTTTTAAACTGCTGCCCTTCACCATGTAAATGTTATCCATATGTTCAATGTCTACACAAGATAATTGTTCCAAACATTCTGAAAGAGAGAATAATATTGTGACTATGGAACAATTAGAAACTCAAAGTTGAAGCATAAAGGTGCTAATGCAGGTAGGAATGATGTGAATAAAAAAAGGGAATAGAGAGTACTGAGCATGAGAGAGAAAGTAGAGTCTACATTAAGATTTTTTGGCCAAGATTATTTCAAAAGCCTTCCAAGTAGTTTTCCTTCTTTCTATGTCATCCTCTCCAACTTCTTCCACACTGTCAAGTTATCCCTCTTTAAAATTCTTTTATTTAATTTTATTTTTAAATACTGTTGACATTTAATATTATATTAGTTTCAGGTGTACAGCATAGGGGTTAGACATTTAAATAGCTTATGAAGTGATCCCCCCATAAGTATAGTCCACACCTGACACTATACCTATAAAACTGTTAAAATTGTACATTGCTTACAATCTTGCACATCCCCAATGCATAAAATACAAACACTTTCTTTAATAGCACTCCCATGCATGTTCTCATAACATCAGTTTTTCCATTCTTACCTCCATACCTCTGCAAAGCTCATCTCTTCCCCATTACACTATATACATATACAGGCTATTCGCTTTAAAAGAATGGGAAATCAAGAAACTGGATCCAGAATCAGGTTGACTCATTTGCTGGCTGGTTCCATCTTTCTTGTTGCTCTTCTCTCCGTCCTCTCTGCCTTGGCAGTTTTCAGAATAAATCCTTGAAAATCTGAAATTCTACCCTCTCATTGTTCTCATTGTTAATTTGCCCATGAAAGGTTCAGCCTCAAAATTAGATATGCAAAAGCAAGTATGACCTTCTGGTGTTTAGATACTTGTGTAACCTCATCATAGTCTAGATTGTCAACATATTTGGAGACATAGTGTATTTGTTAGGAATCTTCTTTAGATGGTAAGCCTGGATATGTGAAACAATTTATGGGCACATTGCCTTGCTGGGGCAATCCAGTTCTGCTCCTTAAAAAATACCACAAACATACACCTGAATCAACATAGCCAATTCCTGGCAAATAGGGTGTTGCTTCAAAGTAGGTGATTCACTCTCTATTAACCACTTACTACTTCTTCTGAAATAGGAGTCAGGTCTACTATTAGCTTGAAACCACCAAGAATTGGAGAAAAGGAAAGAGATATGTTAAAGGAGTAAGTGTAATCTTTCTTAAGGCACAGATTCTTTAGAATTTAGAATAGGAGAGGGAATTATTGACATAGAATAGGAAGATAGTGTTTTTAATAAAATTAAAAAATTAAACACAACATGAGAAAATAAAACTTTTTTAAAGGAAGATGATGAGATACTCTACTACAACATAACAGTTATAATGGCTAAAAAAATATGGGATGCTGGTGAGGATGTGGAGCACCTAGAACGCTCATACATTGTAGCTGGCAATGCAAAATGGTGCAGCCACTTTGGAAAACCATTTTCAGTTTCTCATAATGCTACATATACACTTTCCATATGATTCAGCATCCATTCTTACATATTTACCCAAGTGAGATTAAAAACCGATACTTAAACTTGTTCAATTCATCATTATCAAAAACTGAGAAAAACAAACAAACAAATGTTCTCAGTGAGTATGTAAACAATCCATATACATCAATGAAATGGAAAACCAGTCAACAATCAAAAGAATGAGCTACTGCCACATGGCACAACTTGGCTGGTTCTCAAAGGCATTATGCCCAGAGAGAAAAGGCAGTTTTGAAAGATTATATACTACATGATTCTTTTTATATAAAAGTCTCAAAAAGACAAAATGATAGTTACAGAAAACAAAACAGAGATTACCAATGGTTTGAGGTGGGGAAAAGGTGACCATTAAGGAATAGCATGAGGGAATGCTGGGGTGTACTGGAACTGTTCAATATCCTACTTATTAGTGTTTACATGAATCTATCTACACTTGTTACATTTCAGAGACTTGTGCATCCAAAGAGGCCAGTTTTATTATATATTAATTAAAAAATGAAATTTTAAAAAGAAGTAAGAAATTTAGCAGAAAAGAATATCTAACACAAACCAGCCTTTCTTTAAAATTTAAGAATAGCCCTGGCCACTGCAGATCAGTTGGTTGAGCATCCTTCCATGCACCAAGGGATCTCAGGTTCCATTCCCAGTCAGGGAATCCCTGTGTACCCATTAAAATATGGCATGATTGGAGAAATAATGTACATTTGAAACCTTAAAAAATCTTAAGAGTAATTTTTACAAAAGAAACTAGTACAAAAAATTTATTTCCACCTGTACATAGAAGACACAGAAACTACTAAATACCTAACAATATGCTGTTAGGAATTTATCATTTTCTTTTTTAAGTTTGAACAAAACTAGTTTTTTTCATCTGCCAAATGGAGACTTACATGAAGAATTCATATTATGATAGAAACCACAGAGAAGCCACATTTCCCTCCTTCCCTCGCATATTCATTGCCTGTAAGAGAGGCCTTATGAAAATGTGGGCCCATAAAAAATATTTCTGGAGGAAAGTTGAAAGTTTAAATCAACATATTATCTTTGGAAATGACATCTGCTGAAGAAAAATCATTGACTTCTTTATTAGGCAAGTTTCCCCCCTACCTTTTACGATTGTGAGGTTAGTGGCTCTAAACAGACACCAGAGCAAAGTAAGGCATGCTCTCTCTTTATTTATTTATTTTTTGCTTCTCTCTTTGGTGTTAGCTGTTCATGCCTATCATTCTGAGAATTTATGGACTTAATGAGCAATTAAGAGACACAGCTTTGTTGCTTACACGGTGAGATATGATTTTATGTAACTATGCATTTCAAATACTCATCAATCCCCGTAATAAGGTAATTCCTTTATCATTTTTCTACAGCACCATTCTTTTCACTGTGTGTATGGATGTTGTTTTATAATTAGGCTTCAGATTTACCTGGTCTTTATTTTACATTCTTAATACCAACAGTGTACCTCAGTATCTATTTTCCCCTTTGTAATTTTTCTTCTTAACACGAAGGGGTCTTGGTTTGCGAAAATAACTTAATTTGTTGCAATCTGATGCTTTTGTACAGGTCTAGGCATTTCACAGTTCTCATAGTTGAACCTCATTTTCTAAAATCTATTATCTCCACTCATGGGTGATCTCTAAAGACAGCTACCATTTTTATAAACTCAATGCAGTAGAGCAAAACAAAATATTTGTGGCAGAATAGAAGGGCCTGAAATGGGAGTCAATAAACTGCTACCTGTGGCTTGGCTTCTTGTTTTGTAAATAAAGTTTTATTGTAACATAGCCACATTCATTTGTTTGTATATTATCATTGTATATTTCATGGTTGGGTGGAGGCACACACACCTGAAAATACTTACTATCTGGCTCTTTCTATGTGTGTTGAGCCCCAGTCAGAATGTTTTCAATCAGTGTTTCATTTTTGTTACAACAGATTTTAGCTTAAACATTTTAACACTTAAAATTATATGTAAATAAAATATCAGTTCATTTATTTTGAAGTATCTTGGGAGCATGTTAAATGGAATTTGAAAGTAAGTATTGGAAAAACTCATTGAGATGCTCCTTATCAAATCCAGAATGTGGAAGAGTGAGGGCTGGGTCTCCACAATAAAATCCATGTGTAGTATTCAAAGTTCGCTGCTACGCTTCATTTTGCTAAAATGATAGGACAATCACAAGAAAAGAATGGCCATTTGTATAATGAGAGACTATGCTAGTTAACACTTAACCTGGAAGTTAGATATATCTTCCTAAATCTTAGCATATCTTAGAAAAAAATAACCCTTCCACTTCTGAGGCATTGAGGCATAAATTAAAGATGATTAACAAAAGGAATTTGGGGCATTCAAATTAGTCACTCAGAGGAGTTAAGTCTTCAAGATTTCCTTTGTTGAGTGGATTTGTATAATAGCCAACAGAAAAAACACACACAATACAAATGGAACCAGTTTACCCATTCTTGTCTATATGGGATTATGAATGGATTATGCTGACTTTAATATCCAATTTTTATTACAGTAAAACCTTACCTGTCAGGAGATACAGTCTAAGTCTCCAAGGTTTGTTTATAAAGTCCATACATCAATCCTTGGCATTGCTGTCCCACCAAACTGCAATACTAGTGCCAGTTCCCTGCAGCCCAAACCTGAATGACTGTGGACTTGCCCTGTTGAAGCAATACTTACCTCTGTCACCATGTTGCTGCTGCTGTGTATATGTGATATTTGGGAGACCTACCACTGCTCTTTATAGGAGGGTAGCTGCCTATGTCTCCTTCTCCAATATATGATGCACATACTACTAGGGTGGCTGTAATAGGCTGGGCTCCAGAACCACCACCTGTACACTGTGCCAGAATCACTGTTTTTCTCTCTCCCTATGATCCTCAGGCCTAACTTAACATTGCATCTGACTGATGTTCTCACACCCAACCTCTCAGTGAGGTCACTCCTATGTCCTTCCATGCCTTTCTTATAATCTGGCCCCAGTCAGAGTTACTATAAGTTACTAGGCTAGGTATGCATATTTGAATCTCTAATGAGAACACGATGCAGTCAATGCAGTCTTGTGTCTCCCCTAGGAAGACTCCTTTGCACCTATGTAAATTAGAGGCAAGCAGACTCTTTGAAGGAGGGATCCAATTAATGCTATTGTCATCAAAATCCAAGCCTTAAACACCATTGAATTCTTTAGGGGAGAAGTTGGCCTATGATCATCATATTTGAGCCCCATATTTTCTCCATCTACTCCTCATTGAAGTAAAGTGCTATTGTTGAACTCAGTTGTGGAGGCTGAGAAACACCAAAAGTTTACTTTTGAAATTTGCAATTATTAAAGCTAAGAACTTCTTCAAAATGTAGTCCCAGGACCAGCTATAATAGAATCATCTGAACACTCTGAAAATACTGATTTCTATCAAGTTTCCCAACAAACAACTGGACCTGGGAACTTGTTAGTGAGCAAGTCTAGCACTAAACAGTAAGCTTATACATAGATATATTTATGTTTTATTAGCAATTTTCTATACATGTGCATGTTTGCTGAAAAAACCCACATATAATTAATTTATAATGCACACTTGATAATGTTCAGCCAAATTTTAAAGCTACTTCCACAGGGGATCTTTCCTGACCTTAGAGATGTTCCCCCAAGGGGAGTATCTTGAAGTGAAGCTCAATACCAGATACAGAATGTGGCAAAAACACAGAGAAAAACAATGATTCTGGCACAGTGTACAGGTGGTGGCAAAAGTTGTAAGTACACAAAACTCAGTTTATTCTTGTATTACTATTATTAATTAATTATAATATTATTTTTCATACAAACAATTGTAAACCTACTTTTCAAACACTTACATGTTTTAAAAAATATTCACCTAAGAGTACATTCTTCAGGTTTTATACAATGATTAATGCCTATAGATACTGTGTATGAGGCTCACTGCTACACAGAAAGATTGCCTGTAGTAGTAAACAAAATTGAAAATAATACTTTTCTGAAAAATAATTATTTAAAAGTAGTGGGATCTTGGGCTGCTTCCATATCTTGACTGCTATGAATAATGCTGCTATGAACACAGAGGTGCATATATCCTTTAGAATTGGTATTTCTGGATTCTTAGGATATATTCCCAGAAGGCTGTTCCATTTTTTTGAGAAAATTCAGTATGGTTTTTCTCAGTAAAGGAGCAGATAAAAAAGCTCTTATACACAATGGAATAGTATGAAGCTGTAAAAAAAAAAAAAAGGGAAAATCTTCCCTTTTGCAACAGCATGGATGGACCTGGAGATTATTATGCGAAGTGAAATAAGTCAGTCAGAGAAAGACAAATACCACATGATCTCACTTATATGTGGATTCTAATGAACAAAATAGAAACAGAGGTGTGGATACATGGAACAGACAGACAGTTGTCAGAAGGGAGGGCAGTAGAGACTGGATGCAAGATGAAGGGATTAGTCAAAGAACATACTAGTATATGCATAACCCACAGACACAAACAGTGTGGTCATGTTCAGAGGGAAGAAGTAGGGGGTGGGTGGAGGTGGGCAAAGGGGAGAAGGGAATGGGGACATCTATAATAATGACAACAATAAAAAAATGCAGTGGGCCAAAAGCTGAATACATGGACAATTCTAATCCCATAGTCTAATTCTATAGTCAGTGTCAAAGTCTTACTGTTTTTCTGTTTGTTTGGAAGGAGGAAGTTAAGGGGTTGATGATAGTTCTCAAACCCAGTGACATTGAAAGTGAAAAGGAAAGTTTGGAAATCATGTTCTTGTTAAAAGAAAGGTTTAAGAAGATCCACTGACCATAAACTGTGGGCCAAAGTCCTGGGAAATTCATCTTCTTCAGTGTGAGGTCTAATCATACATGAATACAGAGGTTGACAAATCTTCAGATATCAGAGGTACTGGGTGTTAACCATCTAAAAAGGTGGAAATTAGCATAAAGCTTATCCCTCCACCCCTCAGTTTTTACCATATTGTGGTTTTGGTAGAGAAAACATTGAACACTGGTCTAGTGGAAACTGTAAATTTATATTTATAAATATTATAAATATTTAAATGGATAGTATTTATTCCATGAATTGATCACCTACCAAAGAGCAGCTTTAAGACAGTCTATTTACTATGTTCTGTTATAGTATTCATTCTTAATTGTTTTTGATGTGTTTTTTTTTCTTTTCCTTACTCCATCACATCATCTTCTTTCTCGTTTTTTCTCCTTTCTCTCCTCCCCTTTCCTCATTTGTCACTCTTGTATAGCTTTGTGCCTGAAACTAGGTCATGAGACTGTCAAGATGTCAGCTTCAAATTTAGTTATCAATTTTCTGTCCTTAAACCACTATACTTTGGGATGATGTGCTCTTCTTTGTGGTTAGAGGGAGGAATTTTAATACCCTTTCTATGGCACAGGAGTTTTTCTGTATACCTGCTTAGAGGGCTTCTTATGAGTTATAGTGCATTGGTATTCACACATTATAGGATGTGAGTTGGCTTAAAACCTTCAAGTCAAGGGGGAGAGAGAAAAAGAGAGAGAAAGAAAGAGAGAGAGAGAGAGAGAGAGAGAGAGAGAGAGAGAGAGAGAGAGAGAGACTTTATAAAGGGAACATGAAGTTAATTTTTGTCACCGCATTTATAAACCAGTTTCACTAACCAAATACAGCCTACTTCTTACAAATATAATTATGGTTATACCTCATTGAGGGAAAAGGTTTTAAAATATTGAAAATAAAATGAGTCACAGAAAACTCAAATGTCCTCCCCGAGGAACAAATAGTAGAATCTGTTGTTCATTAAAATACTTGAATGTTAATGGAAGAGAAAAATGTAAGCCCTGTGTCTCCATTTCTTTGGACCAAGACACTGTGGTTTCTCAGCTTTCCCAAGGCCTGGCCAACTTAGGATCTGGTGAGACTCTTTGGAGACAGGAAATGTGAGGTTGGATATAGAGTACAAATGGGTGAGATGGGGCTTCCTTGCGGGCTGCCGGGCACTGTGCATCCCCCCATAAGGAGTACTCTTAAGCATAAGGAACTCACTCCCTGTGCTGGTCTCTCTCTATTGCCAGAGATCTCACTCCCACCAAAATAGGGGAAAAGGTCTATAACACTAGGCCAAGTATGGAGACTTTAGAGGATCTGTGGGTTTCAAAGTGCAGACAAGGAAGATGTGAAAATCAAAAGCATCATAAAAGTAAGCCCCCCACACCTCCCTTCTTCTATCTCCCATACACTGGCCTGCTTGCTCTCACCTCCAGCTAGGACAGTCCAAGATCATTGCCTGATTTTTTTCAGTTCAATTAGCCATACTAGTTAACATTCTATATTGAGAGTCATTTTGGTGACAGAGTTCCCTCCGTTTTTATATCTTAATTTTATTTTTAATACAAATAATTCCTGGAAGATCAAAAGATTGTCAGCTATTAATGCTTCAGAATAAATAAATAAAACTGGATTGCCTTCCCTATCATTCCTAGATGCAACCAGCTATGCTAAGGAAATCAGATCACTGCAGGGTATGATGGGGATATGTTGGGAGAGAACCCTGGGTAGAGGGAGGGCATAGGAAGTCTAGGTAGGTAAGAGATTTTGAGGCTTAGGGGAGTGTGTTGGTTCTGGGTATCTAGAAATGTGTGTTGTGGAGTATAAAGGTAGATAGGAGGCTGTTCAGGTCAATACTGAATTATTTGATATGTTTTCCTCTGCCATAGCAGGGAAGAAAGCTCCTAGCCTGATGGTCTCCAGGAAAACTGCTGGGAGAGTTTTAGAAAACACAGCCAACAGGCAGATTTCTGACTAGCTAATTAGGTGAATAGCAGTGATAACTTCATTATGTGTTCCTTGAAATTTTTCTGCCTGTTCTGTTTCCTTTTAAACATACATACACACACACACACACACACACACACACACCCCACACACACATATATACATATACATATACATATACATATACATATACATATACATATACATATACATATATATACATATATATTAGAGGTCTGGTGCATGAAATTCATGCACGAGAGGAAGGGGAGGAATGTCCTCAGCCCACCCTGCACCCTCTCCAATCTGGGATGGGCCCTAAACCAGCAGTTGGATATCCCTCTCAAAATCCAGAACTGCTGGCTCCCAACCACTTGCCTGCCTTCCTGCCTGATTGCCCCCCAACCACTCCCCTGCCAGCCTTATCTATGCCTAACTGCTCCCCTGTCAGCCCAGTTGTCCCCACCTGCCCTCCCCTGCAGGCCTGGTGCTTCCCACCTGCCTTCTCCTATAGGCCTGGTTCCTCCCGCCTGCCCTTCCCTGTAGGCCTAGTTCCTCTCACCTGCGCTCCCCTGCTGGCCTGGTTGCCCCCAACTGCCCTCCCCTGCAGGCATTGTTCTCCCCAATTGCCCTTTCCTTTAAGCCTAGTTCTCCCAACCTACCCTCCCCTGCTGGCCTGGTTGCCCCTAACTGCCCTCTCTTGCTGCCTTAATCACCCACAACTGACCTACCCTGCTGGCCTGATTGCTCACAACTGCCATCCCCTACTGGCCATCTTGTGACCACATGGGGGCAGCTATCTTGTGTGAAGGTATAATGGTAATTTGCATATTACCTTTTTATTATAATAGGATAATAAATTCATACGAGGAAGACCTTGGAGCTCAAAAAGGGGGCTCTAGAAGTGGAAGTGATTGGATCTTCCTTGGATCCAAATTACTAGTCAAGGAGGAGAAACTATATGCAAGACATTTTTGGTTGAGGGTCAGTTGTATCAGAGACCTGAAGGTTGGTAAATAAAAAAGATGCAAATCTTGAAATTAATACCAGGGTCTTAATCACAACACAAATAGCAGCGACAAAAACATATAATTGCAAGAAATGAAGGTGTAGGTTTTCAAAGACAGAAGCACAAATGGACTATGCCAATAACAACAGGGAAATCTTTACAAATGAGGTGGCACCTATACCATAAATTTAGAATTCTTCTCATAGCTCACCTCTTTTCATCTGTATCCCATATCTTGTTAACTTAGATAAGCTTTTCTTTTTCCCACTTAGACTTCTTTTCTACCCAGTATTTTTCTTTTCATTGTTTCATTTTCAGTCAAAATTCATGAGATAAAGAACCATGCTAGAGCTATACCTAGACTATTTTTTTTATTTTAGAATACTTATTTGGCTTTATTGTAAAAGATGAACAAAATACCAAACCATAACAACATTTTGAAAATGTTACTTTTCTTATAAAATACTCAGTATTCTTATTGCATTCTGTATCAGTCAACTGTCACCACAACAGCCACTCTGAAGGTTGGTGGCATACCAAAATATAATTATCACTAGAGGCCTGGTGCATGAAATTCATGCATGGGGGTGGGGCTGAAGGTGAGGGGAGGGTGTCCCTCAGCCTAGCCTGCACCCTCTCCAATCTGGGACCCCATGAGGGATGTCTTAATGGGCTAGAGCCTAAATGGGCAGTTGTACATCTCTCTCACAATCAAGGACTACTGGATCCAAACTACTCGCCTGCATGCCTACCAGACTGCCCCTACTGCTTCTGCCTGCCAGCCTGATCACCCCCTAACCACTCCCCTGCCCACCTGATTGACACCTAACTGCTCCCCTGCCAGCCTGATTGCCCCTAACTGCCCTCCCCTGCCATCCTGGTCACCTCTAACTGCCCTCCCCTGCTGGCCTTGTTGACCCCAGCTGCCCTTCCCTGCAGGCCTGGTACCCCCCAACTGCCTTCTTTTACCAGCCTGGTTGCCCCTAACTGCCCTCCCCTGCCAGCCTGTTTGCTCCCAACTGCCCTCCCCTGCAGGACTGGGTCCAGCCCACAATTGCCCTCCCCTTTGGCCATCTTGTGGCAGCCATCTTGTGTCCATTTGGGGGTGGCCATTTTGTGTGTGTTGAAGTGACAGTCAATTTGCATATTACCTCTTTATTTTATAGGATATATGTCCAATTTTGACACATATGTGCAAATAAATGCTAGCTATAATTATTAATAGTATACATTTAAAAAATTATAGATCATCTCTTATCATCCAATCTAATAAAAGGAAAATATGCAAATTGACCATCACTCCAATACACAAGATGGCCGCCACAATGTGGTCAAAGATGGCTACTCCCATGTAGACATAAGTTGGCCACCACAAGATGGCTGGCAGGGGAGGGCAGTTAGGAGAGACCAGGCCTGCAAGGGAGGGCAGTTGGGGGCAATCAGGCCAGCAGGGGAGGACATTTAGAGGTGACCAGGCTGGCAGAGGAGGGAAGTTGGGGCTGACCAGGCCTGCAGGGGAGTACAGTTGCAGGGGACACAGACTTTCAGGGGAGGGCAGTTGTGGGGATCAGTCCTACAGGGGAGGGCAGTTAGGGGAGACCAAGCCTGGAGACCATACTGGCAAGGAGGGCAGTTAGGGGTGACTGGGTGAGCAGGGGAGGGCAGCTAGGGGCAATCAGGCTGTCAGGGGAGTAGTTAAGCATTAATCAGGCTGGCAGGGGAGTGGTTAGGGGCTGATCAGGCAGGTAGGCAGAAACAGTTAGAGGCAATCAGGCAGGCAGGCAGCCAGGCAAGCAGTTTGGAAACAGCAGTCCTGGATTGTGAGAGGGCAGTCAGGTATCCCTTGAGGGGTCATAGATTGGAGACAGTGCAGGTTGAGCTGAGGGAACCCTCCCACCCCATGCAAGAATTTTGTGCATCAGGCCTCTAGTTGTTTACAAAATTTAATTAATTAACTAGTTTATATTTTTGAGTAGGTAATATATGAACAGACTATATAAGCTCAAGTGTTAATTGGGAGAGAAGTTCTATATAAATAAACTGTTTACTCTTTTAATATTGAAACAGCAATAGATAGAAGTTTAGATGTTATTACAATAAGTTTTGCAAAAAGGGAGTCATCCTATAATGATGCTATGTTCTCTTTCTCTCTCTCTCTCTGAACTATTTAGTAGACATGGCTCAATGTCAGTAAATAGAAGCACAGATTATTTTTAAAGGCTGAAAAGCATTCTGTTTTGTGAAGTCACATATTTAACAAGCAGATATTTGATATATTCTTAGGTTATTTCTACTTTTATAACATTCCTTTTGTAAACACTGCTGTAATAACTTCTAGGATTCTATACTTTTATTCTAAAACCTTTATAATGGGCTAAAATTTTCTAAATATTATATCAAAGACAAAATCATGGAAAAACAGTCAAATTTTTCTAACCGTCCTCCCCCCCCAAAAAAAAATCATACTATTGAAAAACTTAGAAACAAACTTAATCTTATAAATAATTTTAAATGATAAATGACAAATTGGGAACTTTTTGTGGTATAAGTAGTAACATTATATTTCTCTAATATATAAAAAAGCATTCATGAATCAAAAACATGATTATCTTAATAGAAATATGGGAAAAGGCCTTTCACATTAAGTAATAAAAAAAACAAAAAAACAAATGGCTGTCAATAAGATGCCTTCTTTTTGCCAAAGATAAAAATGTTAAGATTGTTTTTTAAATAACTCTTAGGGTCAGTGAGGGAATGGAGAAATAAATGTTTTTAACTTATTTTGTCTTTTGTCTTTCTATATGTTTTCCAAATTATTGTATCTATCCTTGTCTTTAAATATCACATATTCCAACTACTCCCAATTTTGTACATTTTTCTCCCTGGGCTTCAGATTCATATACACATCTGTCCACTTCAGCTTTCCATTTCATTACCTGAAAATATCTAAAATTTTACTTAGCCAAAGAGTACTTTTAATTTCCTTAAGCCTGGTCCTCTCCAAGTCTTTATTTATTCAGGGATCCATGTCTCAGAGTAGAATTATTCTGAATACCTCCCTTTAACTCTCTACACTCAGGATCACAAGTCATATAAGCGCCATCTCCAAGTATATTGTTAGTTCCATCACTTCTCTTTACATCCATCAAGACAACATTAGTCCAAGTCACCATTCACTTTGTTCCTTCTTCCTAATTGTTCCTTTAACTCCTTCACATCCTCACTAATTTTGGACTCAGCAGTCAGAATTATACTTCTCAAATGTAAAAAGGTCATGCTTCTTCCAAGCTTGAACTGTCAATGCCTTTTCATTACTCTTCTATTAAATTAAGACATTTGGGGCCTAGATGAGCATCTACTAGATACATAATAAATGTTTATTGAATAAATGCATATATTCAATATGCACCGAATAGTCACAGTCCCTCCATGGTGTGGCTACTACCCCCTGCTGGAGCCTTACTTCCAGGCAGTCTTTTGCCCTCTACCCCGCTCTTCCTCCCTCTCCTTCTTCCTTCCCTCATGGTATTCAAATGTGCCAAGTCCTTGTCTGTGTCAGGTACTTTTTCTTGGAACGCCTTTGCCCTCTCTTAGAGGGCTGCCTCCTCCTGGTCATTCAAAACATAGCACATAATGCTACCTCCTACTTCCCCTGTGAGGCCTTCCCTGAACACTTAGTCTAAAATAGATTCACTGTGATTCTCTTATGCCACCCTCCATTGTTTACATGGACATGACCTATCAGAGTTTGTATTTATATATCCAACTGTAAAATAATTTGATCATGAGGCCTTTAGGGCAGTAACAACAACTGTGTTTGGCTTATGATTATATTCTTCATGCCTCCCATAATAGTGGGAATTGTAAGCCAAGAAAGAAGGGGAAAAATCATATGGACTAACATACTGTACAGTAGATTTTGAAAACTTGCTTTATTCCAGGCACTCTTGAAAGAAGTAATACACATAAATATTGGTAAATCAGGTATGGGATTATAAAGTGTCTGATGCTTGGTGAGCTGCATTGATATTTATAAGCATACATTCTCTCATTGAATTCTCCCAATATCAGATTTGAGAAATCTTGGTGGGGATTAAAAAGCTCGAGTAACTGCCAGAGTCTGGACCCAAACCAAGGTCCATTTGACCCAATAACCATCTTTCTGTATCTATTTAGGAGTGCCTTTGTATCATACCATTTGCAGAGGAGCCTCCAGCCTTGGAGGGCTGACCTTGACTTGTGTCTGACGCTGGCCAATTAAAGCAGGACTTTCTAGTCTTTTCCCAGAGTTGGGAGTAGGATGCAGAATAGACATAGCTATCCCTCAAAGAAAGAAGAGCTAAAATGAAGTCACTCCCATTTTCTCTCCTGACATTGTCCACAACTAAAAGTGACCCTCCATCTGGTTTGCCAGAACAGTCTCAGTTTACTCCAGTTGTATCATTATTAATAGCAAGTATCCCTGTGTGGCCAATAAGTCACTCTGTCTATAGCTGCCTCCTATGGCTTGTGGCTGGTTTTTTAACTTCTACTCCCTGCATTCCTCATCATTTATGTCAGTGACTTTCTCTCTGTGCTCTAACATATCAACTCTTTCAGATAGTGGCTACTTGTGTGGTTACCAGAATCCCTGCCCTGCTAACGCATCTTTGAGCTAGCTCAGAATACAGCCATGGCACCAGGATCTGCCCTACTCCACACACAGCTGGCCCTGCGCCTGTGCACTCATGGATAAGAGGGCCATCACAGCTTCCAGCAGCTACTCCAATCCCTACCATCTTTCATCTAGGTTCTTCCATAGTTGACTAGCTTTGAAGATGCATCCGAAACTTCAGGAAGAACAAATGCAGCCCTCCACACTCCCTTGCTTGTGGGGGATGCTTTGAGTTTTCTGTGGGGCTGGTTTATTTCGCTCTCTCAAGCCCTTACCAAGAGGGCATGTGTCCTTGCCTTGCATCTCTGCTTCCAGTATTCCCTGCTCAAACCCCTGCTTAGTTTGTGGTTTTTGAAATGATAATGAGCTGCTGCTTTTCTCCCCTCCTTTGTAGATTCTTGTTTTAACAGAGTGAACAGTGTGTCTCTTGATTTATCATCGTAGGAAGATGAATGCCATGTGTCATAACAGTATAACATCATCTTGCCTGCTTCTGTGCGGATAGATGCAGGGTAGCCTGGATTTATTTTCACTGTATTCCATCAGGCACACAACACCATGTAGAAAATGTCAGTTTATTGCAGCTCAAGGTGAATTTCTTTCTCTGGGAGGCAATGACACAAAAGTTCCCCAGGGGGCAGCCCTTTGCAGACCCTGCTTGATTGTATTTTTCCATAAATGAGCTTTCAGGGCAGCAGCAGGCTCTGGCGTGCTAGAGCTGGCTAGACGGTGATGGGATTGGATAATGTCCCTCCACGCTCCAGTCCATGGCCGAGCAGGACTGATTGCATTATCCAGAGTAAGTTTGACCCAGAAAAAAAGTGAAGTGTTTGACTTTCAGGCGTTTCTTTTAACAGAGGAGAGCAGAAGGTGGTTTCATTGAAAAGGGCGGTGGGAGGGCGTGACAGTTGACTATTCAGTTCATGGTCTATTCTACAGGACTTCATTTTTTCTTCTCATCCGTCCAGTTGCATTAGTTCAGGATGCTGTGCTCTGCGTGCACTTGCCAGGATGTGGGTCCTCTGTGGGTGGGAGGCTGACCACATGGAAGAAGGGGCAGTGGAAGCCAAGACAGAGGTGGTTTCTAACTAGCGTTCATTGGAAACCGAAGGGTTTTTAGGAGGTCAGCAAAGAAGACTGGAAAATAATTTTGGAATGTCTGAAAGTATTACTTTTCTAGCCATTCCAGTCCTTTGTTTGTTGTCATTTCTTCTATTTCTAATCAGATTTGCCAGAGGAATGATCTTTAAGTCTTGGTTAACTAAAGTATAAAAGGAGTCCAGGACTTCCTAAATCGAATATAATTTGAAAAGGAGAAACCTTTCCAGTGTGGATGCATGCTATTTAACTGGTAGCAATGTATAATATTTAGGGATATTCACTGGTGTTAACGTAAAAACAAATTCAAACCTGTAAATAACTTTTGTGAGTTTATTTGAACCAAACTGTAGACAATTGCAGGGTAGCAAAACTTCAACGTATTGGGATCATGCTCCAGAAAATGGAGGGTTTTTACTTTGTTTTTATAAGTTACCATTAAAGGAAGAGCCATAAGTGGGTTACATGAAATCCATTGGATTAGGGAGGTGGGAGAAAGCAAAGCAGGGAAACCTCTGGGATTGGGTAAAAAGTGAAATGATGGACACATGCTGCTTTTACACAGGGGAATACAGGATGCTTAACACTCGACAATTAATATAACAATACCAGTGAGGGAATTTGTGGTCTCCTCCCTGATGCCATTTATTGTGCCCTTGGGGTCCTGAAAAAGGCTCAGTAAAAATCAGAAGTTGGTCTTTGTCAGGGAAAATAATGGCATAGGAAATGACTACCTACTATAAACTGCTTTTGGTTAAAACTTTTAATTTCAGACCACCCTTTGTGGTAACTTTTGGTCTTTTAGTTTGCAAAACTGCCATACAGGCCTTTCTTGAACTAGTCAGGTTAGCAAGTGGTCTTTTTTAATTTTTTAAATTTTTTTTTTGTCCATAGTGGAAATTTTAGATTTCTAAAGTAAGTCTTGCAAACATACTAGAACTAGCAACCAAGGCATCTAGCTAGTCCTCTGAATAAGGTATTGGGATGCTTGGTAGCCCCTTTCCCTCAGCCCCTCACCTGAGTAAGAAAGCCTTGTAGCAGAGTCCTTGGAGCCTAGGTACCTGCTTCATGGTCCTACAGGGTCAATGATCAATTGATGACTAAGGCCAGCTCATCCTTATTCCTCGACTTAGAGTCGCCAATGACAATTCTTCTAGGGGTCAGGCAGGCAGAGTGTGGACATGAGTGACATGAATGTAGAGGGTCCGTGAACTAAGGGTCCTGGTCACTCTGCTCTTTACTGCAGCATAACTCCTAAAGGGCAAGGGCCAGTTCTGAGTGTGTGTGAAAATATTTAGGAAGACTGTCTCTCCTAACTTCTTTTGCAGCTCCTTCCTTTAGAAAGGATGGTGTCTCTTTCTTGGCTGAAATTCAAAGAAACCTCCAGAATGAACGAGGAAGCTCTTTACATCACTTTGCAACCCACAGCTTGTCTCTCCTGGTTGTATGAGTTTAATGTATTATTTTTAGAATGTTTACTTAAATAGTGTGCAGACTGTCCAAGCAGGATATCTGAGTCTTCTGGAACACATTGATGTCTTCTCTCACTGGCGTCCAGTGGCAGGAGGCTAAAAATAGCCCATGGAGCCCTCTCTTCACAGCAAGGATTGTTTATGTGCCAGAAGAAGAGAGAACACAAAAACTCTCCCTTCATCCACCTCCCCGAATTCCTTCTGAAAATGAGTAAATGCTTTGCTCAAGAAATTAAATTTATTTGACTTAAAAAGGGTATGACACTTTCAGTCTGTTTCTGCAAAGTTGAAGATGAAGTGCATGTTCTGATCATGTCATAGCCTTACTCTAAAATTTTAGTAGATTAGCATTGCCTGGATGATGAGCTCAAATGTCTTGCATTTGGAATGGAAGCCTCTTTTTAATCAGCTCCCCGCCCTGGTTTTCCAACATTATCCACAACTGTTTCAATTCTTTCAGCTCTAGACTCATCTCTTCAATGTCCCCCAGTGCCCTTGGTGTTTGCCTACCCCACTGATCACAGTATTCTCTCTTCCAAAATGCTGATGTCTCCCTATAAATTGGTCAGGTCCTGCTCCTCTTTCCAGGAATGGCACTAAAGTCCCCTCCTGGAGAAGCCTGTGAGGACTGCCACAGTCTGGCAAGCTTTCCAGCCTCCTGCAGTATGCCTAGTCCACACCAGTCAGCTGTTTTTGACATTTCGTAAGAGAGCTTACATGATTATTTTCCCATGTGTGCATTTCATTTTCTTAGTACCTTGAAAACTTCTGGGAATAGTATCCATAGGTTACTATGTATCCTCTCCAGTGATTGACAAATAGTAGGTGCTTAATTGGTATATAATGATTGATTTAGAGGTTCTTGCTTTATTACCACAGGATGAGTTGAACACTCTTGTTGTCCCTACTGGGACCATCCTACACAGGGGCAGAGGTCTCCAGGGTTTTTGTAAAGTAGTGTTTAATAAATACTCCTCCCCCTAAAATGCTAGTGAGGTGGGAGAGGTGGTGAGTGTTGAGAGGAGGAACGTCACTTCTGTGGTTTTAAAAAAGAAATGCTTTGTGTAATGTCCTTACTGAGGCACAAGACCCTTGACCATATTAAAGGTGCTGAGAAATCTTGCCATAAAGAAAGCTTTTTTATTTTGTTGAACCCACCATTTTCCAAATTAATTTTATCATAGAACTCTTTTTTCCTCCACTGAGAAGTAATAATATTTAGTATCCAGAAACACTAGATGTCTGAGTCAGTTCAGGCTGCTCTGACAAAATAGTATAGGATGGGTGGCTAAAACAACAGAATTTTATTTATCAGAATTCTGGAGGCAGGAAGTCTGAGATCAGAGTGCCAGCAAGGTTGGTTTTTGTGTTCAGGGCTCTCTTCTTGGCTTGTAGATGGCCGATTTCTTGCTATAATTTTTTTAATTAATTTATTTTTTATCTTTATTGTTCAGTTTATTAATTACATTGTTTCCCCTTTTTATCCCCCTATAGCTCCCCTCCACCCTGTACCTATCCCACCCTCTACCCTCACCTCCCCCTCCCCACTGTCCTCTCCCATTGTTGCAAGATTTTTGTCCAGTCTCTTGCTGCACTTCCCACAACCCTTTTCTCCCCAAGAATTGTCCGTCCATTCCCTCTCTATGTCCATGTCTCTGTTATATTCACCAGTCTATCCTGTTCAACAGCCTATCATTTCACTTGATTTTTATGTTCATTTGTTGATAGATGTGTATTTGTTGTTAATAATTTTCATCTTTACCTTTTTCTTCTTCCTCTTCTTAAAGAATATCTTTCAGCATTTCATATAATGTTGGTTTGGTGGTGATGAACTCCTTTAGCTTTTTCTTATCTGCGAAGCACTTCATCTGACCTTCAATTCTGAATGATAGCTTTGCTGGGTAGATTAATCTTGGTTGTAGATTCTTGCTGTTCATCACTTTGAATATTTCTTGCCACTTGCGTCTGGCCTGCATCGTTTCTGTTGAGAAATACGCTGACAATCGTATGGGTGCTCCCTTATAGGTAATCAACTGTTTCTCTCTTGCTGCTTTTAATATTCTCTCTTTGTCTTTTGCTCTTGGCATTTTAATTATGATGTGCCTTGGTGTGGTCCTCTTAGGGTTCCTATATATTGGGGTTCGGTGCACTTCTTGGACTCCTAAGTCAATTTCTTTCACCAGGTGTGGGAAGTTTTCAGTCACTATTTCTTCAAATAGGTTTTCATTGTCTTGGCCTCTCTCTTTTTCTGGCACCCCTATAATTCGGATGTTGGTATGCTTGAGGTTGTCCCAGAGGCCCCTTACACTATCTTCAATTTTTTGGATTCTTTTGGTTTCTTGCTTTTTCAGCTGAGTGGATTTTACCTCTTTGTATTTCAAATCTTTAACTTGGTTCTTGGGGTGCTCCAGAGCACTTTTAGGTCTTTGTATAATATTTTTTGTTTCAGTCAGTGTATGCTTAATTTCTGGTTGGTCCTTTTTCATATCCTTGAGAGTCTCCTTTATATCCTTGAGGGTCTTGTTCATTTCCTTGTAGGACTCATTCATTTCCTTTGTGGTCTTGCTTATTTCCTTATAGGCCTCGACCTTTTGTTGGAGCCTCTTGAAAAACCCTATAACCGTGGTTTTGAATTCCATGTCCAGTCGTTTTTTTTCCCCTCCATTTCTTTCACATCTGATTTCTTTCCATGTCGCTGCATGGTGGCTGCTTCCCTGAGTTGGTCAATTAGCTTTGTGTGGTAGACTTCCTACTAGGGACAGTGGCTCAGCCTCCCTGGTTACCTGAGGTGGATATGGGCTGCACAGTCTTGCTGAAGACGCATAGGGCAGAGCTAACACTGTCTGCTTGGCCCGGAGACTCTGCCCATCCAACCTGAGCACAGCTGAGCTTCACAGACAATTGGCCTGGAGGTCAACCCTTCAAGTGCTAACAACGATTAACTGAGCTCAACTTCTTGCTATAATTTCACATGGCAGATTGAGAAAGAGATAGGGGGAGCGAATTCTGTTTTTTTTTTCCTTCCTCTTTTTATGGAAACACTAATCCCTCTCTCATGAACTCATTTAATTCTGATTACCTCCCAAAGCTCCCATTTCCAAATGACATTAAATTAGGGGTTTGGGCTTCAACATATAAATTTGTTTAACATTTAGTTGAACATAAATTCATTCAACACTTAGTCCATGACATAAAGATTCTGTTGAGCCCAATTTGAGTGTGTCTTTGCCTTCTCTAGCTTCCAATCCACCTTCCCTCAAAGCATCACTTTCATTGAGTTTTTCTAATCTGTGACTCTGGAATACATAATAGATCGGCTTACCTGGACTCTACCGCATCATGAAGTGTTGATTATATTGCCAAATTTTTACCATCAATAAACTTCTCCAATTCCTGCTACTCTGTTTTGCATTCTTTATAGGTAACCCTAAATGTGGACCAGGAAAATCAGTCAATAACTACTAAACTTAACTGTCAAGTATTTATGCCTCTACTACTAGCTTGTTCTGTGAATATTTTAGAGATAGCCTAGTCTAGCCAGATTTTTTTAAACAAACAAATTATTTAAGAATTTGGAAAGTAAGTACTGTACTCACCAATTGGAGCAAAGTTGAACTAAATCTAAGCCTTCTGGCTTTCAGATAAGGGTACTTCTCCATACAACTTCCTGACTTCTTAATCATGTATAATCTCTTAAATCTTATGTTTTCTTTAATCTCTGGAAATCATCTGAGATTAACCCAAACAAAAAAGAAAGTTATATCATATTTGTTGACTTTTCTGAATTCCAAAATATGAGACTCTTCAATTCTTCCTTGTATGGCAAGCTTTTCATTTACCTCCCCAGTCTGGTCATCTTCCTCTGAGTGCTTTCAAATCAATGTCCTTAAAAATGTGGCCTTCCAGACACAGTTCTCCAAATGTGTCCTGACTTTATAAAGTGAAATAGGGCTCTCTCTGACCCCTCATTGAGGCATGCATCTTCTTGCTGTACAGGAAGGTGTTAAGATTCTCAGTGGTCCTGGATATTTTTTCTTGAATCATGCTCTTTCCTGCCTCCTGACCTGGATGCTGTCTCTTAGAAAACTTTCTAGACCAACCTCTCTTAGTTCCTAACCCCTCCTCAAAGTCATGCTGTCTTCCTATTTTCTCTCTAAATGTTCAGCACTTAGGGAATATTCTTTGTAGACCCTTGTAATGCTTGGTGTAGGTTTCTACCACTTGTCTCTGTAAGTCATCTCTTTCTTTCTCTCTCTCACAACAATAACGATTGCAGTGGTGAGCATATTGTCACAAGGCACTTACAGACACACTGGTCATCTGACTCCCTTCAGCCTTGTACAGGAGTTGGCAAGTCTTAGCTCCCTTCTTATTTTCAGATGAGGACAGTGAATCTCAGCTAATTACCTAAGTTGCTCCAGGTCTAATAATCAGTGCCACAGAGATTTCTGATTCAGAGATTTGCTCCTTCAAACTTTCCCCATTCACTGCTAAGATAAAGTTTGTGTGAGTAGACAGCAAAATTTGAAAACACCTAATCATATGCAATAACTTTTCAATTTTGAAATTTTCAGAGAGGCAGGCAGCCCCTTTCCATGTCCTCTCAGTTATGCTGTTGGAGAAGGATTTGCTCATCCTGGAAAGTACTTGGATTGTTCTCGTCACTTCTCCTTCATTTTGTCTCATTTCCGTACTTTCAAATTCCATTTTTTTTACTTGATGAGTAAATTAGTTTTATATATATAAATCAATATTTTAAAAATCTTAAACTGCTCTGGTCAATGATAGAAAATGCTAGAACACTGAAAATGAAAACAATTTCATATGGCATGTGTTCTAGCATTTTCTATTGCAGTGGACAGATGAATCAAATTCAGCAACTGCTTTCCGAGTCCCTACTTTGGATTTGAGAGAAAGGAGTAAGCAGTACAAACGAGATTCCTAATCTCATGAGCAAATCCTTCACTTTCTGAAGTACATCATTTGTTTACATTTGCACTGTCTGTGTTCACATTTAGAATGTGAACTCCATGAGATTAGGAATCTTGTTTGTACTGCTTACTCCTTTCTCTCAAATCCAAAGTAGGGACTCGGAAAGCAGTTGCTGAATTTGATTCATCTGTCCACTGCAATAGAGTAGTGAGGCAAAATAGTGTGACCTCATGTTTATTTTTTATTTATTTTTTTACCAAATATTATCAATTAGCTCCACAACTTATGCTCACATTATTTTACCTTCTGCTTAGTTGGCATCAGCTAAATCTTAAAATCAATCTCATGGAGTTCACATTCTAAATGTGAACACAGACAGTGCAAATGTAAACAAATGATGTACTTCAGAAAGTGATAAATACTAGGAGAAAACCACACAGAAAAATGTGATGGGGCACAGTTTGAAGGCAGGATATTACAGTGTGGTTCCCCCCCCCCCCCGAAGGGGATGGCATGTAAGTTGAAATTTGAATGGTAAGAAATAAGAAGCCAAATAAAAATTGGGGGCTGATTGTTCTGGGCAAAGAATAGGAAAGCCACGAGGGGGGAAGGAGCCTTGTTGGAGGCCTAAAATGAAGGCCAATGAGACTGGTGTACCATGAGTGGGGGGAACAAAAACAGGAAACTGCATGTTTACACAGGGACCTTGTAGATCAAGGGAGCCATTGGAGAGTTTAACGCAGAGGAATAATGTAATTTGAACTACATTTTATAAACATCACACTACCTGCTCTGTGTGCAAAGGGGATTATTGGGAGGAAAGAATGGCAGTAGTGAGGTTATTATATTAATATTAATCCAGGCGAGAGATGATGGTAGGTTGCACCAGGTATTAAGGATGATAGAAATATAGATTTAGGACATATTTCTGAGATGAAAATGATACTATAAGCTAATGGGTTTGACATGGAGGGGAAGAGAAAATGAAATCAAGGATGACTTCTAGGTGATAAATAGAAATTTGCTGAAGCTGTGCAGAGTTGGTGGCAGAGCTTGGGGGTGAACCCCAGCATCACTGATCTGGCCCAGGGCATCCATGCTGGGCAGCTTCATGAATGGGAATGTCTCAGACGTTTTAAATGAATACTTTACATGCCTTCTTCATAATGGATATATTATTTCATTGCAAAGTGTAAACCCAGAACATCCAGAGGAACATAGTTTTAACTTAAAAACAAAACACCTTTTAATGTCTGAAATATATAATATCCAATGCATACAATGACTCATATAATATGAGTTGCCTCTCATTGGTGGTGCTCACCCAGAGGTTTCTCCAGGGCATGAGATTAAGCTTCTTGACAATTAAGTCCAGTTCTAACATGGGTGGGGAAGGAGCTTATCTGAGGTTAGCTCCTCTCCACCCAGGAGTAGTTAGAGGATAACTAATTTGTTGAGAGTATGTCATAAACGATTGGAAAAACACCATTCTCCTTTGAGTGTTTCTGAATGTTATTTTGACATGACTTTCTTTAAGACTTTTTTTTCATCAGGGTTTTAGTAACTGTTATGGTATCTTAAGAATTGAAGAGAAGGAATTTCTTCTAGAGAATATGCTAAGGAGGACTTGTTCTCCTGTCCCTTGCCTAGCTATACTGATTAATCAGGATTCTTGGGGAAATGTCTTGCACAGTTAACTGAGATTTTGGAAGACTTTTAATGAAGGGACTAGTGGCAGAGAGCCAGGCAATAATGCTCAAGCACTCAGAGACATGAAATGGTGGTGAGATCTTATGAGTCTATAGAAACAAGTGTTACTAAAGCTTGAATGGAATTAGATGTATGAAAGAAGGGTCATTCAAAAGAAGCTATAGTGACCACAACCACCAGGACTAAACCCCAGTGATGAGGGGTCAGGGATGAAATATTCCCATTTTTTCTCCTCTTTCTCCTCCCAGTGCCTTCTGGGATCTGTCATTGGCCAATCCCCAAAAAGAAATTAAAAGATCAAGGATCTGGGTTCAGCCTCCTAGTATACAAGGCAGGGCAGAGAAGGATAGATAATGGATTTTGGAGTAAAACTCCATTTGTCCCCATAGAATCCTTTGGTTCTATGATTTCATAATTATACTCATTCTTATATTAGTTGTTTTATGCCCCACCTTTTACATGCTACGCACAATACAGTAGAAATAATATTTGCAGTCACTAAAGAGATACCAGCAGTAGTTAGCTATTGATTCTGAGGGGCCTAAAGCTATCATTTTGCTATAGGTGTGCAAAACTTTGTTTCTAAATATAAAGGTTGAAAGAAATACAATAACAACTACATAAAAACCATATTGAATTCCAAATCACATTGTCAGAGTATTTTTGTCAGAGCTAGTGAGCAGTTAACATGAAAATACTTACAAAAAAGGTATGGGACCTGTCACTATTTCTCTTTTACTTCTTTGCCACTAAAGAAATGTTTCAGGGACTGGATCTGCAAGGCTTTGGTACGAGTGAGGAAAATGGAGTGAATGTCACTTGGCTCAGATCATGAACTAAGAATTCCACCCGACATTGCTTAATCTTTATCCCTATTTAGTAACTAGATGTTAACATAAATCCTCCCAGCTTCTTCTCTCTTATCTGAACCTCACTGTGGTTGCTAAACAAATTGTGGTTCTATTGTACATCCCCTGTAATACTTTGAAAACTACACAATATGAGGCCTAATGAAGGTGGCATGCCTTTGAATGAGTTAGAACTGAAAAATATGACTACATCGAAAGCCTTTAGAAGGCAAGATTTTAATGGCTGAATAATATGCTGAAACAGAGGAGTAATTTCTTCTTGAATGCTAGGATGAATTATTTATGCTTTGACAACATTATGTGTCTCTAAAGCAGCTTTTAGTTATTCACCACTTCTGGGCTACAGCTGATCCTGCTGCCCATTCTTGTAATTACATTAACCTCTTGACTTTACATGACAAGCTTTTCCTGTGCACTGTGATCAATAGCCTATAACTTTACTTCTTTAATAAGACCATAGTTACACCTCAGTTCAGATACAATTAACTTTTATCCCCCTTTTCTCTTTGGTGGGACACGGAATAAAATTTCTTATTTTAACATCTGAAACAGAGGACCTACTTTGAAAAAAATGCAGATCTTATGAAAAGATATGATTATGATGATAGGCCAATTGAAAATCCATTTCTGCCAACACATAGGAAGGATTAGAAAACCTGGGAGAAACAGTGAATTTCAAAGCCCTAAATATGTGTGGTGGCTGTTAAATCTCTGCTTTGATAAACTTTTTACTTACAGTGGGATTAAAGGCACTGTGGACCACCTACTTTCCTATTCGAGGTATAACAATTAATTATACAGTGTATATGTAAATAGAAAAGGCATTATGTTAAATGCTGAAACACCTTCAAGGCCAGCTAGTTAAACCCTACTCTCTGACAAAAAAACACTGAGAGAGGTATAAACCAGTGGTGTGTCAGAGCCTGTCAGTTCAAGAAAGTAGATTTTGTGTGTTCAGTCATGTTGATAGCTTTAAATCAGCCATTGTTGGAATATTTACACCATGGAAATTGGCAAATGTTACAAACCATTGCTTTTGCCCCCAAAGAGCTAGTTAACATTTACCTGTATACCATTGTGTGTGTAAGCACATGCATATGTATGTATATGTACTGTATATATATCATATATGTGTGCAACACACATATATGTAATTATGTGCCCTATTATATAGAAATTCTATTTATGTTTCTCATAGGAAATAGCCTCATAAAACTTTCCCAGATATTTTTGTGATAACACTATAATACCATAGTGTATTACTTTATAATATACAAACACACATTAACACAAATGCATACATCTACAATAGGCATACACACAGACTTGCAAGGACTTGTATTTTAGATTAGACTTCAACTTGTGCCAAAGACCTGTGAGACTCCAGGTCACTTACAGAAACTCTAAGGAAAAGTCAATCAACTCTATAAAGATAGGCATGATGGTCCAGGCTACAACCAGACATGTTTGAAACACTAAGGGTTTTGGATGTGAACTGAATTAATTTTTCCTCTAATTCTATGGTATAACAGAGGAAAGTCTGTTACTGTCTTCTGTACTATATTATCAGAGCAATATATCTTAGAAATAATGAAATAAAACTCCCTATTACCAAAAGCAATAACTTAGGTCCATTCAATGTCCCCTTTAGGTAATGTACTTGGTTTAAAATCACCTTAAGAAATAACTGGAGGCTGCTGAAATCCTGTCAGACTACTCTAATTTTCTTTTATGACAGTGTCAGATTTGCTCTATTGCAGGAACACAGCATAGATGCTTGATGCCTACACATATTACATGGTCAGCAAATTTAACATGAAAAGATAATATCTCAAGTGGGTTCAGATTTAGCAGGAGGGAATTAGAGTGCAGCTACCACCAGGAAAAACAAAACAAAACTACAAATAGAAAATTTATAATGCTCCAGTATGAGAATGGAAGTACATCATCCATTAACAAGTACTGAGGTGTTACTAAAAGATTCACAAACCTGTGCTCAGTCCTTGACCCATTGAATTACTATTAAATTTCCCAAAGTAACTCTTGTGTATACTCAAAATTGGAAATTACCACTATTGGTATATAATTATCAAATGAGGAAACTTTAAAAAACAGAAAGCCTCTGACATGTGCTGAAGTTAAACTAGAAAAGCATATTTTATTTTCTGGTAAAGGAAAGAAGACATGAAAGACACCAAAATATGGGGTTGTGGGGGTTGGAGGGAAGCACTTCCTCCTCATACTCTTGCCTCTCTGTATCCTCCTTCTTTGAGGCTCACCAGGCTCCAAGTTAGTATGGGAGCAGGACTTTTCAGATATAATTTCTGGCAATGTGTTGTAATGGAAGAAGCTTTGCTCTTGGACACATGAAATCAGTGTGGAATATCCCTTTCTTTTGTGTGGCCTTGATAAGTTGTTGACTTCTTATAAGGTAGCCTTATTGGTAATATAGAAATAATCATATTGGTTTTCTATATATCATAGAATTGTTCTGAGAACTAGAATAAATATATGCAATGATTAATCCCAAGTGGTTAGGTATAGGGTCATGTCAAGGTTTCCATGACTTAGCTGTGGGACTATGTCACTTGATCTTAAAAGGGTTTTATAGGGAATCTTGGCTTGCGGTCAAGGGTCTAAAGGTCTGGGTAAGAAGTACCAGAACTAGGAGATAAAAGAAGTAATGAAGAAAGCATTAGTAATGATAGTTTTAAAGACACTTGTAATTATAGCTAACCATTTTCTATTACTTATCATGACAAACACTTTCATAATTTTATTTTCTTCCTAAAACAATCCTTCAAGTATGTGCTATAATAATAATCATTTTCAAAAGTAAAAAAAATATATATATGACTGAGTTCACAATTTGCCCAGAGTAAATGGGCTTGTAGATGAAATAATTTGATTTGAATCCAGAGCCTTAACCATCAAAATTAGTAGGAGATTTAGGTTAGCAATGGGATTAGATTAAACCAGGGGCAGCTGTTAAAACTATAAATCTTGAACTGTAGGACCAGATACCTCCAAAGGTCAGAAAGGATGGAGCATGAGCAATAAACTGCTTTTCTTGCTTCCCCTAATACTGTGGTCAGCAAACTGTGGCTCCTGAGCCACATGCAGCTCTTTGGCCCCTTGAGTGTGACCCTTCCACAAAATACCATGGCCTGGGTTAGTTTATTTTGAAGAAGTGTCATTAGAAGAAGTTTCAGTTTAAAAAATTTAGCTCTCAAAAGAAATTTCAATTGTTGTACTGTTGATATTTGGTTCTGTTGACCAGTAAGTTTGCTGACTACTGCCCTAATACACCAGAAACTATAGAATAGGAAGGGTGGGTTGTTAATGCCCAGCAAGTCTAAATTAACCCAATTTTCTTTTCATGGACAGTTTGTAGAAACTTGATTAACTAACAATAGTAATTACAGAACCGGCTTCTCTAGGGGGTTTAAAAAGTTTTGGCTATTTTATGGTTAGAGTTGTAAATGCTACATGTTTCAAAGGTGAGAAGGAAGAAGGGAGAGACCGTATTTTTGAGTCTTTCTGATTAATTACGTTTATTTTAGTTTAGTTCAATGGGGAATAGCCATTTTTTTTGTGAGGACATAGTACCTAATAAAATATTAAAAGTTCACACTCTTCATTAAACTTTAGGGATGATCTTTTTTCCTTCCTTTTTTATGGGTGGTCTATATGATCCAGTGGAACAATAGTCTCCAGACCTATAAGAATGGGGCACACACATTGCAAAAGCATTTTGCCTTTCCAATGGGCTTAAATCACACAGAAACACAATCTGGACCCTTTCATGTAGATGGAGCTACAGGGTCTGATAGTCTACAAAACAGCACTTTGCAGAAAGGATCCAGATTCTTTCAGGTCCAATACAAATTCTCTTCAAACATCTGGATCCATTTCCAATGAAAAACTTGTGGGTTAATGAAATTGCCAGATGTGACTACTTGCCAAAATATCAAAATGCTTTTGTTAGCAAACCCCTACTTTACAGGTGCTTTTGATAGGGGTTGAATTACCATTCTGATCTTATTCTTCTAAACCAGTGGTCGGCAAACTCATTAGTCAGCAGAGCCAAATATCAACAGTACAATGATTGAAATTTCTTTTGAAAGCCAAATTTTTAAAACTTTTTCTAACGCCACTGCTTCAAAATAGACTTGCCCAGGTCATGGTATTTTGTGGAAGAGCCACACTCAAGGGGCCAAAGAGATGCATGTGGCTTGTGAGCTGCAGTTTGCAGACCACTATTGTAAACAAATTGACAGGCAGATATCATTATTTGGACAATTTACCCTATAAGGGGTTCTTTGCTTCATAGGAAGGTAGATAAAACCCTGATTTCAAAGTGCCCTTCTCATCTTCACAACTAGTTACACTCTATTCTCGTATAGATATTATTTATGCTCTTCACAATGCATCCAGTGCCCTAATACACCTTTTGATCATTAATGTATGAATCATAAGAAAAATCTACTTTGATATCTAAATTCAGAGGTGTCTATCTTTATTTTATGTTTCTACCTTTGTTTCAATTGTGAAACAATTTCTCTCTGCTCGGGGGAGGCAAATATTTCCTTCCTGAAGGGTGAATCACTCCGAAAATAATAAATCCTCCTCTGTTTAATGTTACAATTCCTTCCTTAATGGGGAGATCTGACCCCAGTAACCTCTCTTCCCATTCTCAAAGTACACCCTCAAACCCAAATAAATAACTTTTCCCATCAAAGAGCACAGAAACAAAATGCTTTGGAGCAAC
Source organism: Antrozous pallidus (assembly GCA_027563665.1). Classification (NCBI taxonomy): domain Eukaryota; kingdom Metazoa; phylum Chordata; class Mammalia; order Chiroptera; family Vespertilionidae; genus Antrozous; species Antrozous pallidus. The sequence goes on along the minus strand of CM050508.1, from coordinate 24,996,283 downwards.
AATGGTGGCAGTGCTTTGTCTTACTGTATCGAGGTACTTTAATACAGCAATCCCTATAAAACCAAGCAAGATATTAAGACAACGATGCAGACAGATTAGCAGCAACAGACTCTGAAAGCAGGTTTATTTAAAGATCCAAAAGCTGTCCTGAATGGTCACAGAGAAGGCTGAACAATAAATGGGATTTTAAGGAACCAGGAAATTCCTTATTTTGATCGCTAGTGAGAAAAAAAGAAAGAGAGTAGCAGGTAATGACAGATGACCTGAAGATGAGGGAAGGAGATGGTAATACAGCCCTGTCTGTTGTAAGAAAAAGGTTTGTCTGTCCTGGAAACCAGAGCAGGCTGCTTTCCTGGGGTGGGTGGAGTAGTCCTTTTTTGTCACACTAAGGAGGTTTACTTGTCTTTGAAGCAAATATGCATAAATTATATCTTGTTGTTTAGATGAACTCCCACAGTTCCAGGGATAGGAGTCTCTTCTTTTAGGATGAAGTTGATACCAGGTTATAAAACAAAACCCAAATAAAACAAGCAAAGGCCTGTTATTCAGGAAAGAGAAGTTAGAAGGCTGGGTCCTAGCCAGCGTTTGGCAGTCTTGACTTAAGGGTCAAGATAATTTGTGGTTTGCAGTACAGTGTAGCTCTACAAAATTTAGCCTTGTATAATGGAGAAAGCACAGATCAGAGAATTAGGGAACCTGTTTTCTGTACAGCCTAGGTATGTATCCTCAACTGAAAACTGGATCCTAGGGTCTTAAATTTGTTTCTCTTATTCTTTATTCCATTCATTTTCTTTAACTTTTTCTGGTATGTGGAAGGTTTATTTTTGGCTCTATCTCCAGTGTTATCCTCTTTTGTGTGCTGTTGGTTTTTGTGTTTGTTTGGGTTGGAAGTTGACTAGAAGTATATTTTTTAGATGAAATCTCTAGCGGCAGTGATCACCTGTTCTATTCTGCTACACAGTTTCCTAACACATAAAAGCAGAGGATTGTGTGAATTTTCCTGTTCTTAGTTTGATACTTAATCCTCCGTAGGACAGATTTCCCAGAAAGAAAAAAAAAATCTTGATATGATTCATCACTTAACCCTGGTATCTACTTTGCTACCTTCAATCATTAATCTAGCTTAAACTGAAGGTCCAAACATTTCTCCAGTCTCCAATCTGGTATTCAAGACGATAACACCAATCTTACTTTATTCTTTTTAGATCTAAAGTATTTGGAAATTTACAGACAAAAAAAAAAAAAAGAATTCAAGACTAAATACACTGCATTTTTCTTTCTTACCTCAGATCAAAGCAGCTCATCCTCTCATTTATTATCTCTGTGTTTCTCCTCTTTTCATAGATACTTCTTCCAGACTTGAAAATGGAAGTTTTCTTTTCATAGTCTTAAAATGCTAAATGCTCCTTGGAGGACTTCATATAAAGAACAAGTCATCTTTCTTTAGATATATGAATAATCATTTTCTATTCAGACAGCTGTCTCAAAAGACCTTGCTATTGCATACCTTGTAAGTTGAAGAAATAACATTTCCTCAAAAAATAAATGACCAAATCCACTCCAGAAAGCAGCAAACTTCAAACAACTTGGTAATTTGTAGACCCCTCTGACATCCCAAGTGCATAATGGATTTGCAAAGACATTGAAGATTAAGTAAATCGACTACAAAGTCACAACTCTATTTAAACATTTTTTTCCTTTAGGACCTTTATTTTTTTGAAAATATATTTGCTGATAAATGTTCCCTAAGAAGCCACTGTGGTTTTCAACCCTGTCCCTGGTAGTCCATATATCCAAAAGATGCAGTTGATAAAATCCACAGGCTGAAAGCCAAACTTAGCCCTTGTGGGTCATAGAGTCTTATTTAAAAAAAACTTCAGATATTCTGTGAGGTTTCTTAGAATAACATTCTGGAAAGGGTATTTTCTGCTTGCATTGTAGGCATTAGAAAAAAATCCGGAGTGCATCCAAAAGTGAACCATTTGAGGCTTCTGTTCCGGTGATGGGGCCGTTTTATTGAGTACCGTCACCGCATTGAATTTATAGCCACCAGCAGACAGTCGGGGACTGTAAATCCTGAGGCCTGCTTATTAGAACCCAAGCACATTTGACAATGCACATAATTAATGATCATTTGCTGAAAGTATTTTTGGGGATTTTATTCAAACAAAGTAAAAAAGAAACACATTAAATATTATTCCTGTTATATATTATGGGACATTATATCCATTTGTGTGCCCATAAATCATTTAGCTATGAATACTTAAGAAGAGCAAGAAAGTGATACCCTATGTACACTCTGAGATAATATTGTCTTAGTATTTGATTACAGGCATGGTGTCCTTAATGGACAGATTCATGCTCCCTATCCAATGTCCAGTGGAACTGGGGCACTAAGAAATAGCAACGGGAGGAATGATAGACCAGGATTAAGCAGAGTTAGGGAGTGTGACATTGGTGATGAAATAAGACTTTTATTGGCCTTGTCAGAAAACTCTGTTTCCTTTTTTGGATTCTTTTCCAGTGATTGGTTTTGTTGCCCTAGTGTGGGTGTTGTGGGTGTAAATGTGTTTTTGTTTATGTGTACTTTTGTGGGGAAGGTATTAAAACGATATAGCCTGGTTTGACTATATTTTTTTATTGGGTCAAAGAAAGAGACAAGGGCAAAGAGAAGGGCAGTGGTTACTTCTGTGAGACTGACAATTAAAAACATGGAAGATTTACTTTTTTAAAAAAATCATTGCAATTTGAGTTAAACCAGAGCCAAATCTTTGTTTTTATACATAAGGTAAAGGAGAAAATTAAAATAAAATAAAAAAGGGGGAGGGAGAAAACACAAAGAAATATTGCCTGAAAAATTCAGATACCCAATACAGGTTTTGTGGAATGATGAGAGACTCGGGGGCTTGTTTTAGGTGCTGACTACCATGGAAATGCCATGTGATTCCAGACAAATCACTTAAACTTTCTGGCCTCAGAGCACAATTCTAAAAAATGAAGGAAAATCAATTATTAACATCACTAAGGACTTCCTAATTGCAAATATTTAGGATTCCAAGTGGATATTTTAAGGAAAAACACAACCACATACACACAAAAATTGTGGATTTTTTTGCCCAAACGATCCATATAATTGTTTTACATCTCTGGTTTAGTAGATATGCTGTGTCTGGTTGCCACTGTATATCATTCCTAGATGCAAAGTCTAAGCATTTACTGCCTCTTGGAGAAGAAAAAAAACTATATAAAAGAAAATTATTTAAGGTCACACAAATAAACTGTGGGAGAGCTTTTTAAAAATCTTTAAAATATTTGAACAGAGTGTAAATTTTTAAAGTTTGCCTAAAAAAAGAAAAATATTTCAAATATTTGTTGAGACAGGTTAGTACATATAACATTGATAAGCATATTGACTTCTTTGGGGATGATGTTGATATTTTTTTGTTAGTTTCTGGATGCCACTAGCAGAAAATTTGGAACGCAGGACTGCTAACTCAAATGTTAATTGAATTCACCACAAGTTTTTTGATTTGTGGTGATTTAGACATAATAGTCTAAATGAAATTTATGAGACTTAAGCTATACCATTTCTAAATTAAAAAGTTGTCACAAATATATAAGGTAACTGCCACTGCCTCTCAGTGTAATATTAATTAAGGATGAGGTAAGGGGTTGAGCAACTAAAGCTCTTCTTCATTCTTATTCTTAAAATTAAGGCCTTCATTGGGTTAGAAATATTCTTTTACTTCTGTGGCTGTCCAGAGTCCACACTAAATAGGATGTGGAAGAAGATGACACATGCATTTCAAATCAACACACACCCATGATTATGGGATCTTGAATCCACTTTAACTTATTAAATTAAAATTTTAACCAGTGAACTTACTTCCCTGGAAAACAGCATCCTTGAAACCAATATTCTGCCAACATGTCTTTTTTATGTTCAGCCAAATGATATAGCCTAGAAAAAAATATCAGCTAGTCAAACATTGTGTTTCGAGATATAAGGGATTCTTTGGAGTGGAGGAGGGGCACTGGCTCTGACCCTCAGCAAAAGTTGGCAGATGAACCAATAGCTGAGCCTTTTCTTCTCTAGGGCAGCATTAAGGTTTTAGTTCCCAACTGCACCTGCGTGCAGGCCAAGGAGGAGAAAAGGCACAACGTGTTTTAAGTAACGCAACCCAAACCATTTGGGGCAGTTAGAAGTTTACAAGAGAAGGCAGCCAGAAAATTCCTTTGCTGGTACAGTTGGAAAAAAGCCATCTTCCAACCTTTGTTAGTCTGTTTCCATCTCTTATAAAGCAAAAGGTACTAAAAAAAGGGAACTCAGAGTGATAACTAGAACAGGCAGAAATATTAACATCTGTCAAATGTGGGTGGTGGGTATATAGCTATTTGTTACCTTAATCTCTTTATGAATGTGAAAAAAATCTTCAGAATTAAATAAAGTGAGTATGAGTTTGGATCTCAGGCTTGGGTCTTAAATTCCTATTATCTTATTTTTTAGCTATGGTGGCCTTAGAGCAATTACTTAACTTCTCAGAGTCCCAGCTCCCTGTTTAACATAATATGAATAATCTCCATCAGGTGGGTTGATTTGAGGATCCCAGATAATGTATACACCACCTTACTAGTGGCTGGTTTTTCCATTGATAGTGGCTGGTACCCAATTTTAAATCAAAACTCAGCTGAGAAAGCGATTTCCAGGGAAAATTTATTGGAAGTCATACATTGCATCTATTCTTCCAGATCTTTATATTTACCTCTGGATTAAGTCAAGTCACCAGAGATCAGTGTCTCTGCACCATATCATTCATACTGGGATCCCATCAAGATATTTATGCTTCACTGTCCTTAAGAAAGATGGCATAGGCTTTCAGTGGAGAACAGTGTTCAAATACTCACAAACTTCTTCTCCCTGCCAGTGCGCTATGATGTGGTTCACTGTATGACACTCTACTCTTCAGTGCCTGTAGGGGAGATATTCTTGTCTGATATTAACATCTTAAATAATCATTTCTCCTGAAAGACTTCTTTGTTTTCTTTTTCTCTTAAAACACTATGAATTGGCCTGGCCCTGGTGGTTCAGTGGTTGAGTGTCAGTCTGTGAACCAGGAGGTCACTGGTTGATTTCCGGTCAGGGCACATGCCTGAGTTACAGGCTTAATCCCCAGGGGCATGCAGTAGGCAGCAAATCAATGATTCTCTCTCATCGTTGATGTTTCTCTCTCTCCCTCTCCCTTCCTCTCTGAAATCAATAAAAACATATTTAAAAAAAACCAACACTATGATTGGTTAAAATGATTGGGTTTATCCTGTGGGACTGGTAGCCCAGAGCAGTTGTATGGGTCATTATGATATGAAGCTTTCTGTTCACCTTATTCTAAAACCCATTGTTCCATCTATATTGATGGCCATGGGCAAATTGAGTTGTGAATACAGGTCTTTTATTCCAGGTTCCTTAGGGCTCATTAAATGAGAGTGTTAGTGACCAGTGCCACCTGTCTGAGTCTCAGAGCCTCCATCAACAATATTAACTCAGTAAACCTTGATGGAATTCTAATCTCATCAAAGAGCATTTCTAACATGAAACTATATACATTTGCCCTATGACCATGAGAGTCTGTGCTGGCTTGTAAGTGCTCCTTTGCTATGACTGAAAATTCCCAGAAAGTCTTGATTATATATTAAAATAGAAGTTGCATAATTTCATTAACTCAAAGGGGCAATATTAACAATTTTTTAAAGATGAAAAGATATACGTAGTGTAAAATGAATCCAGAAGCTAAAGACTGAAATGTTGAGAGATTTAGAATGAATGCTCAGCATATAAATACACTCAGGCATCCCAAGCCCATTCAATGTGGCTATAACCAAGACTTAGGACAAAGGTAGATTTTAAGTATCTTGAGACCAAAGATAAGTACACATTCCAAGCAAGGAAATAACATGCACCAAGAGAAGGAAAAACATTTATGATTCTACTGAGAAAAATAATCAGCAGTCATCTGATGAGGTCAGGACAATAAACACCTAGTGTAACAATAATGACCTGAATCACCGTGAAAATTAGCCACTTACTTCTAGTACTTGAGGGACTGCACAATTACCATAGCTGGCATCATTTAAGAAAACATTTCAAATGAAGGCTCACAAAATGTTTTCTGTTAAGAACCCTCTTGGCATGTAAATTAAGTCCCTGAGCTACCTCCCATATTGTAAATGTAAGTGTCCCTTTGGAATATCCTCTTTTTGCTCTATATGGGTGGGGAAGCTTGGAGACTTAGAAAATCCCTGGGCAACTGTGCACAGAAGGTCTCCAGGGGTTCTAGAACCATTTCGGAGGAAAATGCTTTTTGTTTTGTTTTGTTTTTAAATGAAACAATTTGAGACATACCTTCATGAAAGAGAATTTAAGTCTAGTTATCTGATTCAAAAATATTATCAGTATGCAAATTCAAGATGAGAGAGGTTACTGGGAATGTTACGGGAACAGATGACACAGCAATTCTAATTCTCAGGTGGCCTAGTGAAAAAGAAGATGAGAAATTGACATTAAAGGTGGGAAGTCCATTGATTTCTCTGGTTTGTTGAAAGCTCTGGATATTCAGAGGGAAAAATGAATTCTCTAGAATGCACAAAAATATTCCTGGATGGATGAAGGTGGGCGTGGGAGAGGGAATTTGAAATGGGTACATCTATAATAACATCAACAATAAAAATAAACTAAAAAAGTATTCCTGTTCTGTCTAGCTTTATCTTCCCCTTAAATAAACTTCTCTCTCTCCTCTCCTATTCAAATTGTATTATTCCCTTAACCTCCTTTTCAAAAGCAAATATTTTCTATGAACTTAACCATCCTCTTCCCTGCTTATGCAAGATTCTAATAATCACTCTATTCTTGAGCTCAAATAACCTTGTAGGTTGCTGTATTCAAATGCATAACTAACTTACTGTTGGTCTGGGTGTGTACAAGTCTGCTTTTATTCTTTGCTCCTCAACTAAATTGTAAGCACCTGAGAGGGCAGAAATTGTGACTTATATTTGTCTGTGCCCACCTTCAATGCCATTAGCCTGTCTACATGCTTCAAACAAAGCAAGCACACTGACTATCATGATTTATATTAATGAAGCTCCCTGGCAAAATGAGTTCATTCAGAGAGAATCTAAATAATATAAAGGTTGAAGGAGAATATAGTACCTGAGATGAATGTGAGTTAGAGCTGTGGTGGTTTGAGTTTTAGAACCCAATAGAAGCAACCCTACTCTAAACTACCAGTTTAGAAGCACCTCAGATGCAGAGTTGTCTTTATGATAAAAATTTAGTTATGGGAGAAAATTGTGATGAGTAATAGTTTATGATCAATGGTTGTAAAAGATAAACATTTAGATTAGATAAACACTGAGTGCTTCATATCTGCTAGGCTAGTGCCACATTTCATCCTCAGAGACACCCAGCCAGGGTATTGTTAGTGCTAATTCACAAATGAGGGATATAGGCTAGAAGCAGAGATTCCAGCAGAGAGTTCAAGGAGAATAGGTGGTGGTAGAACATAGAGGGGGAAGTAGGACTCTACTTCAGCTCCATCGGGTCACAACTCCCTCCTGGGTGCTAATTGTTTCAAGAGTAGAGCTAGTCTATGTTTTCAAGTTGCAATAATGAAAAGGGGTATACATTGAACTCAGATTATTTCTCACGGCACATGATCATGAGTTGTAATATTGATCAAAAACAAATAATCTGAAAATAAATACTGATACATTTTAAAATAACAAAAATCAAACAAACTTATAAACTCAGGAATTAAAGAAAATTCTATTCAACTCTCTATGTTGTTCCTAAATCAAATCAAATATATGAATATTATTTATGGTGAATAATCCAGGCTACTTGTAGTGGATTATTATTTTCTTTTTTTCCCCCATTTAATTAAAGAAATCCCTTCCTGGTTTTCATGAGTCTGTTACATGATTCTTGTTGGAAGGATGGGTCACTACTTCATCTTGAATCGATCTAATTTGTCCCCATGCTTCGGAGGGCATGTGACAAGAAGGGCAGTGACCTCGGCTCAGTCAATCTAATCTCACGCAGGAGAATGAACATGAAAGGGGGTAATCTTGCGCAGAGATGGTGTAGCCCAGCAGTTGTGGTAGGCACCCTGGAGCCTGCATTTAGTGGCAGCAGAGCTGTCCCGCAGCAGTGGGGACAATGCTCTTCCCAGGTAATTTCTCATTCATAGGCTCCCTTGCCTCCTTTCTGTTTTCTGATCCTGATTTTTTTTTAACTTCTTTCCATTTGTTTAGCAATTACCCTTCCAAATCACTAGGACTTAAATTAACTCAAGTGGTTGGCTAGGCTTGCAACTAATACTCATTTACATTATAGTACAATAGGGGGAAAAAACATACCATACAAACCATACTACTAATGGGAATGATTAAGTTCATCTTTATGTCTCTAATTTATACCAGGGACATGTGGATGGTTTTCAAAACATGGTGATTCACCACACAAACATATTCCTACAGGTGTGCAGGGTTAATGACCAATGTCAAAATAGATGCAATACTTGATGTTGGGACTAATGTTTAGCCAGGAGATGCTAGTTGTTTCCCAAGGTGGAGCCCAAGAATACAAGGTGCACAAAATTGGGAGACAGAAAGACTCCGTACGAAGAGCAAGAGCTTTGAAGTCATTTCCACCTGCATTAACTGCTGTGTGATCTCTACAATTTCCCAGTGCCTTCAAGGTTTAGTGTCCTCCTGTGTATATGCACTTCTCCTCACTAGGGACAAATGCATATACTCTTCGAGTTGTAATAAGAGTTCTTGAGTCCAAAGTATGTGTTAGATATTGAATGAATGTTAGCCAAGCCTTTTCCTCTTTTGTTACAACTTCTGCTCATTCCTGTATGTGGTGAAAACAGTTGTCCACATAGAAAGGATAATAAAGAAGTAGATGACTCAAGAAGGCAAAGGCCAGAGCAAAAATTACATATGCATATGTGTGTCTCTGTGTGGCTACTGGCATATTTAGATATTTATAATTTTAGTAATGAGTGATCCAAGAGGTCCATGACATGAAATATCTTATAGTTTTGATAAAATATATGAATGTTTAACCAGCATTCTGCAAAGGCAGTGAAAAGAGCAAATCACTTCGCCTGCGAGAAAACCCTGCTTGCTGACTTCTCCGCATCAGTATTTCAGCTAGTTGCCATTGTCCTCTAACTCCTATGTATTGTGCACTCAAGAGGTGATTGGATTTTGGTTTCTGTGTGGGGAAGCACCTATAGAGAGTAATTTAAGGCAGGAGAGAGTGAATGGTGCAAGAATAAGAATATTTGTTTTTTTCTATTGGAACAGACATCTGAGAGAGTTGAATTTGACCTCAGCAATGGCTTGGACCTGTAGTGGGGGAAGTTCCACATTTATTCTACACTGGAATAAGGCATAAAACTACATGCAAACATTTTAGCACTTGTTAAATCACCTCAATGTTGTTTCTCTGGTGTGAGACTATTAAAAGGCTGAGAGGTCATTTTAAATTTGTATTTACATTTCACTGCAGTTTATGTTGGGACTCATTCACTGTAGTAGTAGTTGGAAATCTCTTGGTTTCAAAAGTTCACGAATAGCAGTATTTTTACCCCTGTCTGTGGGTGGAATTTAGTATAAAGCTTAAGGTGTCAGTATTTTACAAGGAAAACAATCTAACTATATAATAATTAACTGATTATCCCCCCCCAAAGTTTCAAGAAGAGTATTTGCAATGAAAATCATCAAATTTAAGATCAATAGAGCACCCCAAATTGTTTCTCTAGTTAGATTAGATGATGATTTTAAATTAACATTCTAAATTGAGTTTTTAATTCCATTGACCTTTATGCAAAGAAAGTTAGCTATTATTGGATCAACAAATCATGGTACAAACCATAAACTGGAGGTAGAGGATATATGGAGGGCAGGGGCGAGGATGAGAGGGTCATTCAGCTGGTCACCACTTCAGGAAAGTTTTTGGTTTAGAATATATGACGTTTTGGTACAGAGGGAGTTAAGATAACATATCTCCTAGCTGTGCTCCTCCACCGTAGGAGGCTCAGGTCTGTGAAGGAGTGTTTGACAGAGAAAATAAAGGCAAGAAGAATTATGAAGGCTCATTAGAAAAATATCTGTAACTCTTAGTGAATTTCAGTTTGAACTGATAGCAACTGCTTGAAAATACAACTTTGGTCCTTTGTTAGGATTTCATGTGATATTGTGTTTTAAGGAATGTGTAACCATTATGCTGTCTCTTTCTGGTGGATGAAAAATGTTTCCTCCATAGTCCCCACAATTAAAATTATATCGATTTATTTCTTCTCTCTGAAGAATACATTCTTTTAAAAGGTGATTTATTGTTCAAGCACCTCCTTGCTGCGATTTCTTCCTCTGATGATGAGGTGACTCAGAATATCATCTTGAAGACACATAGCAAAGCTCAGTAGCACAAAAAAAAAAACAGTGTCATTAACCTCCTTAACACTAATAAGTTAGGTACCAGACTGGCAGTTGACTTGACAGAATGAAATTCACCAGCCTAGAGTTAGGAGAGCTCAGTTACCATGCTGTATTCTCAGGCCCTGTGTGGATGCAAGGGCTGGCAAGCTTCTTATTCCTGCCTTCACCATGTTCAAAGTGCACTGAATTAAAGTCTAGCTGATCCAGGGCTTCCTCAACCCTCCGCTGCTGGCCTTGCTGATGGAAACCAGAGGCTCCGTTATTAATTTAAGTCTCCACGGATCAAATGACTATTCTCGTCTCATTTCATGGCAGAAGATCATGACAGCTTCATGGTAGATATATGGGCCAGGGAGAGAGTGAACTCTGCCTCACTGGAACACGGTGTGTCTAGATATTTAAATGATGTGCTGTGAGGAGAAATAGGCCAGAATGAATGTCTTAAGGGAAGCAAACTAGGAGGAAAAAAACCCACAACAACCTAAAGATAGAAATTAAATCTAAAATGACTTGGTTATCTAGAGGTCTCCAAAGTGACCTTTGGCCAGCCATGGAAACGCACTTCAAGTTTTCATTTGTTAATTGAACATAAATGAATATGGTGATAATTAATGTTTTTACTACTTATTAATTAGGAAACTGTATCCTGTGTAAGTTCCCAGAAAGATGATATATGAGGCATGACTAAGTGGCAGAGCCACCGTGAATTGATTGTGGTCTCACACGTGGAAATATAAACATGTTAATCATTTTGCTTTATTATTAACGAGGCTTTTAATAAATTGACAGTTTGTCCAACTGTTTCGTTGGTGCTTGGATGGACTGTAGGTATGCACAGGGGCGACGCTCTTTGCTGCTTTGTAACATTGCTGGCAGGCCAAGAGAGTATGCAGCCATGCCTCACAGAAGGTCTGCTTCTGAAGAGGCTTTGTCCATGGCATGTGAAGGAGGTTTCCAGGTTTGTGCCTTTATCCTGTTGCCAAAACATCTGGTTCAGTTTTGGGGAAATATTTGTAGTTATTTTTCCATCCGGATTTAATTACTGCCCCTGAAACATTAATGGCTGCCCTGCTAGCCTAATGGATTTTATCTGTGCGCCCTCATAGCTGTGAAGTGTAACTGACAAACCAGAGCCCTGTCTTGCTGTGAATTTCACAGGATGGCCACAGTCTGAAGTACTGAAGACTGACGGAATTCAAAGGATGGAGAGAGATCAGATTTGTGAGACAGGAATTTTAATTTGCAAAGAAGATCACTTTTGCTACTCAAACCATTTAACATTCATTGAGAAAATAATTTACTGTATTCCAAAGTTATTCCTTAAATAAGATAGATATGTTGATAAAAGTTTGATTGATTGTGTCTTTCAAACAACAGGTTCTATAAAATAGAAGATGAAGAAGAAGTTACTATTTATTGCTTTGTATATAGCAGGCAATGTCTAATCTCATTTACATGTTTCCAATAATGTGAGGTGGGTATTATGATGATACATGTTATAGACAAGGAAATTAAGGCTCAGTGAGATTGTGTGAATTGACCAAGGTCACACAGTGAATAAAAGGTAAGTAGAACAAGGGTTAAAGCCAAAGTATATTTGAGTTCATTCTCTTAACCATAATGCTGGTAATGTACCCTTATTATTTCTTTATCTAACATCTGCTAAACACTAAGTTCCAGGCAAGGTACCTGGTGCTGGGGAAATAGATTGGAACAAGATGAGGTCCTGGTGCTGCCAGAGGGGTTGGCAAGGCCAAAAGGGTCTGTCGTGCATCACATAAAGGCTACACTATCCTGGTGCAACCCTACCATGCGTTCTGCCATCTGAAAGCTTCATCTCAATTTAACTGTGAGTATTAATATTATCAAAATAAATAAAACAGATCTTTAAAAAAACCTAAGAGAGTATTATTTTACCAGCAACCAATATTTAGGAGAAGGTTGCATGTTTTAGTGGCTGAGATTACTGAATTCGGAATCAACAGAATTTGCATCTGAATCCCTGTTCATGCTTACAGTTTGCAAGTGGTTTCAGCTTTTGGATCCACTTTTCTCATCTGTAAATGGTGATGATGCTGTCTTTCTCATTGGGTCTCTTTGACCACCAGATGAGATTATTATAATGTGGCATATTGTTTGGCATATAGTTACATCTTAAAGATATAATTGCTGCTGTTATTGAGAAAAGAAAATCATAGGAACTAACTTCCCTCTCCAGAGGAGGTTAGATTCACTTCTGTTCCATCTTCTAGATGTTTATAGCTTTGTGTTTAACATTTGTGTTCACTTCAACCTGGTGAGTCTCATATATTTCAACCTGTCAGTTGGATCTAAGGAAGCACAGAAAGCTCTGAGGATGAGGCAGTTTAATAATTCACGTCAGCTCAGTATATCTCCTTGCTGGTTGGAGTTCTATCTTCAACTTGCTCTGTCTCTATTCCTGGATTGTTCACTCATGCTGCAGGGGGAAAATCTCTGGATTTCTTTTTGTTTGTTTGTTTTGCTTATCTTTTAGGTATTACTGCCTAATTCTTTTACTAATTTTTTTTCTCTGAAAGTATACTCCCATTTGGTTTCCCAGAAAAAGAATACCTTTGACTTGTTTTAATCGTGATCATAACTTGCTCCCCTGGTAGCTGCTGCTGCCTGTACCCTAAAATAACTAGATGAGGTTATATTTGATTGGAGTTGGGCCATTAGTGAACAGGCCAGTTATGATGAAAATGTTAATTTTTGGAGAAGACATATCAACATGTTGCTGGAAATTTTTTTAAATTACATTATATGAATGTAAAAATAATGCACCCGGCAGGGGTTATAACTAAAGGGGATACCCACAGAATTGAGAAAAAAAAAGTTTGCATCATGGAAAGCACAAATACTAGTATGCAATACTTTATTTTTTAAAGCTTTTAGATTTATAGAAAATTGAGCAGAAAGTACAGAAGGTCTTATACAATTTCTCTCCTAGAGCCCAAAATTTACCCTTATATTCACATCTCCATATAGTCAATATCTTCCCCTAAAATTGGCATTAGTGTATAACATAGTTGTTAGAACTGATGAGCCAAGTCCAATACCTTATTATTAACTAAAGTTCACAATTTCCAATAGGTTTCACTCTTTGTGTTGTATACTTCTAAGGGTTTTTGACAAATGCTTAATGTCATTTGTCAATGGAAACATAAGTTTTCAATTCATTAAATAAATGTCTAGAAGTACTATTAGTGAATCACATGGCAAAACTATGTTTAGTTTTGTAAGAGACTACCAAGCTGTCTTCTAAAATGTTCATACCATTTTGCGTTTCCATCAGTAATGGCTGAGAATGTTTGTTGTTCCACATCTTAGTCAGCATTTGGTGTTGCCAGCATTTTGGACCTTAGTCATTCTAATAGTTATTCTAATTTGCAACTTCCTACTGACATATGTTGTTGAACACCTTTTAATATGCTTATCTTATTTATTATCGGTATGTTATTTTCAGTGAGGTGTCTCAGATATTTTATTCACTTTAAAATTAGGTTGTTTTCTGATTATTGTTGAAACTTAAGAGTTCAGATAATGATTCTTTATCATAAGTGTTTTTCAAATATTTTCTTCAAGTCTGTGACTTGTTTTCATTTTCTTTTAATAGTGTCTTTTGCAGAAGTTTTAAGTTTTAATAAAGTCTAATTTGTCAATTTTCTCTTTCCTGACACATGCTTTTGGTGTTACACCTGAAAAGTGATCCTCAAATCCAAAGAATCACTTCTGTTTCATCTTCTACATGTTTATAGTTTTGTGTTTAACATTTAGGTCTAGAACTCATTTTGAATTAACTTTTTTAATGTTTAAAATTTTAAAGTAACTTCATCATTGAAAGTGTTTGAGAATCATTGAGATGAGAAACTTTAGAATAGCTGCCCCCAATACTAGTGATAAATTCCATACTATTGAGTTGCTATTTTTTTCTCTTTAATGTGAAGCTATATTTCAACACAAATGAAGTATATTTACATTTTGTTTATGAATATTTTTGGAAAAATAGAGTAAAAATGCTTATATCTGTGACATAACCTTAGTCCATTCTACTCCCAGTGAGGAATAGGTGCCTCAACTCATACTCAAATTCATATTCACCAGTGTTATCCTACATAAAAAAAGAGTAATATGCAAATTGACCATCACTCCAATACACAAGATGGCTTCCCCCAGGGGGTCAAAGATGGCTGTCACCATATGGACACAAGATGGCTGTCAAAATATGGTCAGTAGAGGAGGCCAGTTGGGAGGGACCAGGCCTGCAAGAGAGGGCAGTTACGGGTGATCAAGCCAGTGGGGGAAGGCAGTTGGAAGAGACCAGACCTGCAGGGGAGGGTAATTGGGGGTGATCAAGCTTGCAGAGGAGGGCAGATAGAAGTGAATAGTCTGGCAGAGGAGGGAAGTTGGGGGCAACTGGGCCTGCAGGGAAGAGCAGTTGGTGGGAGATCCAGGCCTACAGGGAAGGGCAGTTTGGGGTGACCAGGCCTTCAGGGGAGAGTGGTTATGGATAATCAGGCTGGCAGGGGAGCATTTAAACATCAATCAGGCTGTCAAGGGAGTGGTTAGGGGTTGATTAGGCTGGCAGGCAGAAGTGGTTAGGGGCCATCAGGAAGGCAGGCAGGTGAGCAGTTGGAAGCCAGCAGTTCTGGATTGTGAGAGGGATATCCAACTGCCTGTTTAGGCCTGGGCAGACAGACATTCCCTCAAGGGGTCCCAGATTGGAGAGGATGCTGGCTGGGCTGAGGAACACCCCCCCCCCCCCATGCACAAATTTCGTGCACCAGGCTTTTAGTCTGTAATAATGCCCATAATCACCAGTATTTAAAAAAAATAGTGTCAGGATTTTAAGTAGCCTCTATTAATGATTCTAAGCAGTTAGAAATATTGAGTGGCTGATAGAATATCATATTTGTACAAGTGCTTAGTGATTTTAAAGAATTAGAACATTGGTATAATTCCCCTTACATCCTCTGTGTTCATGCTAATGAAAAATTCTGTAATTTTTGGCAGCACAAGCCCCAAGACCAGTGGGGATCCTATGTAGTGCATAGAACATGGTAGCATAGTTTTGGGATTTAGAAAGTATGAAAAAAATTCAGAATTACTTCTTGTTTGTTTGTTAAGCTATAGTTAACTATACATGGTGCTTCTCAAACTTTAATGTACAGTTGAGTCACTTGGAAATTTCGTTAAAATGTGAATTCTAATTTGGTAACTCTGAGGTTGAGCCTGAGATTCCATGTTTCTCACCAGGACTGACTTGTCAATTAGACAAGGGGTCCAAAACAATGGTTTAATTTCTCTTAAAATATGAAGAGAAAAACTAAACTTTAGGTTGAAAAAAATTGTAATATATAATATTAATATAATCATAAAAGTATACTTTTATTTTTATTTTTATTTTTTTATCTTTATTGTTCAGTTTATTAATTACACTGTTCCCCCTTTTTTATCCCCCTATATCTCCCCTGCACCCTGTAACTATCTCACCCTCCACCCTCACATCCCCCTCCCCACTGTCCTCTCCCATTGTTGCAAGATTTTTGTCCAGTCTCTTGCTGTACTTCCCACAACCCTTTTCTCCCCAAGAATTGTCAGTCCATTCCCTCTCTAAGTCCATGTTTCTGTTATATTCACCAGTTTATCCTGTTCATCAGCCTATCAGTTCACTTGATTTTTATGTTTATTTGTTGATAGATGTGTATTTGTTGTTCATAATTTATATTTTTACCTTTTCCTCTTCCTCTTCTTAAAGAATATCTTTCAGCATTTCATATAATATTGGTTTGGTGGTGATGAACTCCTTTAGCTTTTTCTTATCTGCGAAGCACTTTATCTGATCTTCAATTCTGAATGATAGCTTTGCTGGATAGAGTAATCTTGGTTGTAGATTCTTGCTATTCATTATTTTGAATATTTCTTGCCACTCCTGTCTGGCCTGCATCATTTCTGTTGAGAAATCTGCTGACAATCGTATGGGTGCTCCCCTGTAGGTAACCAATTGTTTTTCTCTTGCTGCTTTTAATATTCTCTCTGTCTTTTGCTCTTGGCATTTTAATTATGATATGTCTTGGTGTGGTCCTCTTTAGATTCTTATATTTTGGGGTTCTGTGTACTTCTTGGGCTTTTAAGTCAGTTTCTTTCACTAGGTGGGGGAAGTTTTCAGTCATTATTTCTTCAAGTAGGTTTTCATTAACTTGCTCTCTTTCTTTTTCTGGCACCCCAATAATTAGGATGTTGGCATGCTTGAGGTTGTCCCAGAGGACCCTTACACTATCTTCAATTATCTGAATTCTTTTTGTTTCTTGCTTTTCCAGCCGGATCTCGGACCTCGCCTGGAGCTGGGGAATCCATGTAGTGGGAAGTCTCCACCCTCCCCGTTGGAGAAATCCAGCCGGGGTTGCTGCTCCAGCCCTACATCCCGTGCGCACGACCAGGACGCCTCCTAACCTGTTTCCGCACGATCTTCAAGGCTGCGCTCCCGCCGCTCTTCTGAGTCTCAGTGTCCCACCTTTACTTTTATTTGTGGAGTTTTCACTCAGCCAGCTTTCTGGTGATTCTGGGTGATGTTTGTTTTGTTGTTATGTTGTAGTTTTTGAATTGTTGCGCAGGGCAGAACAGTAGGTGTTTACCTATGCCGCCATCTTGGTTCTCTGGCTCTATACTTTTCTTTTTAATTGAGAAAGAGACCCAGGATGACAAAAGCATCTATGTGATTTTTGTCACAATGAGGCCCTGTTTTAACCAGCTCCTAAATGATAGCAGGACAGCTAGTCCAGGAAGCACATTTTGAGTCATAAAGTTTTATCAGGCTTCTTGAGGGGACAATGAAAGGATTATCTAAAACCGTATGGCATATCTGGGGTTCTCTATTTATGAAAGTCTATACAATCATGTAAGATTCCCATACTGAACATTTCAGCAGAGAATGCACTTCTGCCAGATCTCATGGCATTGACTTTCCTGAAGGTTGGTATCTTTACTCTTTTGAATGGGCTCCCCAACTACTGGGTCCTGTGTCTATAGTCCAGTAAATCTTCTCACTGCTATTGTTAGCTTTGGTAGGTTTTCTTCAATGTGGGCATTCTCTATGTTATGGGGAGATATATCCAAAGCAGTCTTTGAAATCTTTTTGCTATTTACTCAGGATTTCTTCTGTTTCTACTAAGAGAGCAAAGCCATTTACCTCCCCTGTTCTGTTAGCCCTTAACCATGTCTTCAATTAAACAAATATTTGTTAAGAATTTATTCTATGCCTTCACATGATCCTTGGCTTCAAGTTGCTCTCTTAACTTTCTTTTACTTGAGAACTAGAAACTCCTAACAACAACAACAACAACAAAGTACCAACTAACTCACCAGCCAACAAAATTGGCCAAATAAATCTCACCTACAGGAAATGCAGCATCACTTTTCCACTCTTCTATTCCATTGGTTCTCAAAGTGTGCTCCCCGGACCAGCAGACTCAATATAACCTGAAAAATTGTTAGAAAACGACAACAACAACAACAACAACAACAACAACAACAACACTGTAGGAGCTCATCTCAGACCTATTGAAACAGGAATTCTGGAGGTGGGGCATTAATATGACTTTTAACAACCCCCAGGTAATTCTGAAGGAAAGTAATGTTTGAGAACCATAGTTCTTAAACATTTGCTTTTAACTAAGCTACAAAATAGAATTACCTGGAGAGCTTTAAAAAACATGGGCCTGGGCTCCCATCCAGACATTCTGATTCAATTAGTTTGTTGTGGGGCCTGAGCATGGATATTTTTAAAAAGTTTCTCAGATGATTCTAATGTATAGCCAGGGTGGAGAACCACTGTACCATTTGTTTCTTCACATTGAATTCTTCTATAACATGTGTGTATAAATGTGTGTCTGTGTGTGTGTCCATCCTGAAATTTTGCTTAAGTAAACCTCAGTCTTAGACAACTACCTGTCATAGAGATTGTTCTAAAATAATCTAGACATGGTTAGCAAATTATGGCCCTGGGCCACCTCAGTCCTGAGACTGTCTTTGAGGTAAGAATTATTTTTTAAATCCTTTAAGGATTGTTAAGAAAATAAAGACAATTATGCAACATAGAGCACATGTGGCCCAGTCAACTTAAATATTTACAATTTGGTTCTTTGCAGAATATTTTGCTAACCCTCCTAGGAGATGCACCAGGGGGTTATAAAATAGTTTTAAAAGCAAGTATAACACACAATAGCTACAGTATAAGACTATTTACGACTTCAATGATGCCTCACACAAGGAGTTGGAACTCCTCTAATCATTAACACATTTGGTAGGTGGAAGGAAGAGGGAGGCCATTTGACAGAAGGCCTTTGGATAAGGAGAATCCAGACTCCAGAGAATTCAAATTCAAGCACTCTTCTCAAACTTAGAATGCAGCATTCCTGACATTGTTGGGCTCCTGGTGCACTCTTCATATAGAACATGCTCTATCCTCCATCGAGTCACAGGGTTTTGCAACTAGGGTTGTACTTTACTTTAAAGGATGTATCTGGAGCATTCTTTTTAGGTAGGTTGCAAGTTTGCCTATCGCAAAGTCTGTCCCAAAGCAAGTGGTGCCCTAAGCTGATGTTTGTCTTCACTGCCCCACCCTTCACTCACTTCTTATTTCTCTCTGTGGAGCACTGAGAACCTCCTTAAAATGACTTCTTGTGTTTTTATTTCCTGTCTCTCCCTGCTGCAATGTAAGACCCATGTGTGTAGGAACCCTGTCTATCTTATGCAACCCACATCTCTCCAGCACAGAGCACAGGACTTCAGTATAGAGTAGGCATTGCACAGAATGTTTTCAGAATGACACTTCATAACTGCTACTGTTGTTTGAAATGCAATGAAAATAAACAAAAGGTTGTTAAGTTGAATATACTCAGGAATTGAGTGTAACTAAGAACACTTTTTATGACTTCTTAATATGCTCAAATTATAGTTTGATAGGTAAACATTAAATGTATGATCATGTCAAGAATCCAAAATGTTTATTATTATTTGATTCGATGCAGATAGGGGCAGAATCATGGATGAAATCTTATAAAAATACAGAACTACAGAATTCCCCATCAACACAGACAGCTGTTTATTTATGGGATTTTTATTGGCATTCCCTTCATTGATATCCCTGTAGTTTATACAGTTGATTATGCATAATATAATTATGGAGATTTATTACCACTGTAGTCACCTGCATATTTTTACATTGTTTAAAATGAGAGGGAGTCAAACAATCTTCTAAGAATAATTCCTATCCATGATTAAAGGCTTCCCAAAGTAGATCTGAGTTTACAGAACCAATCGCTGAAGAAGAGTATCCAAATTCTTTCAATATAATATGTAAACATAATTAAGCTATGGTGGTTTGACATACTTTGAACTCTTGCTCTCTATTCTTCGGGGATGCGAAGTCACTCATGTCACTTCATTTGGGGAGAGCTATTCATTTCAGATAATCCTACAGTCACTCAATTAGCCAAACGTCAGCATTTTTACTTTTTAAATTAGTTTAAATTCTCTGGTGAAAATCAGTCCCTGTTGAAAATCCATCCAATCATCTGGCAAAAATTGGACTGCCCTCTGAATTCAAGGTGCTGTGGCAGGCTCGCTGATAAATAGTAGACAAATAAGTAACTGTTCTGTGGGGATTTCAGTTTTCTTTCAGCTGTGATAATTGGCAGTAGTTGAACAATTGAGGAGTCACATGTTTGATGATATCAGCAAAATAGCTATTGATTTCTCATGTTTGGTTCCCGTTATTTCAGCTATCAAAACAGAGGAATCTAATGCATTTCATAGTTGGCAGCTATAACTATGGCCAAAATGTATTTGATTGGGAAATATTAAACACAATTTAAGTGTTGAGCTCAATAGATGTAGTCCATTAATGACAGCTTGGGATAGGAGATTGTAGCCCTGATTAAAGCAGCCCAACACTTCAATTTCCAAGTATCTTCCAGTCCCACTAGAAATGACAAGTGAGTGGTATTTTTTTAGTTTCCATCACTTTTAATTACAGAAATCTCTGCAAAGTGAACTTGAAAAAGCACCATAGCTTTTCTTCTCTTTATATTAACGATATGATTTTCTCCATCATTAGTTCTATAGACAAGTTATCATTGAATTTAGAGAAAAAAACACTTGAGTACATGAATCCCCTGGTGATAAAACACCTAATGATTCAGAATTCTACCTAGAAAACTATGTATTTTACTTGGATTTTTCTAATTGAAATTCATTCCAAGCATGATTTTGAAATGTTGCATTTTTAACTTAACCAAAAGTTGATCTTAGCCAATGGTCTAGTTTTAACAATAGAAAGAATTTGCCACCTGAAAATAATTTTAACAGGCTTCAAACTGAGCACTGTTTTTCTTTACCTAAAGTGTGAGTCACACCACCATCCCGTTTTCTCCCTCACTTTGGGGAGTTAATGTTTTACAGAAGTTATAGGCATGGATTGATTTGCTTAGGTGTTGGTTTTGCTTTGATGTGCAACAGACAGATGCTGTTGACATTGGAAAGACAAGGCAGCCTCCTCTGTCTCCTAAGGAGCCTTGAAACTCATTTCACAACTCATTCATTAGAAAACAAAGCCCCTCTCAAAGGAGGCCAGTACTCCACTACCCTTGTATGCTGGGGAGAGTAACCCCGCATCTCTGGGGAGACAGATAAAACTCAACCTCTGAACCTCAAAGAAGGCTTTTGTACTCTGAGGGAGCAAGTATGATAGTTGGTGAACCAAAGAGGGGTGGACATTTGAAGAAATAAGGTTAACTGAAAATTGTCTTTTTGTTGGAGAGGATGGATTTGTTCTTTTTGTCCTCCTTTAAAGTATTTCTAAAGGGAAGTACGTTTCCAGCTCAATCACATTTGAAAACTAATATACAGCAAATCCTAAAAAGGACATTAGAAATCTCATGCCCACTATGTGAGAGTTCTGGGACTGTACTGTAGAAAGGAACTATACTAGTTCAGCAGAAGGTGGTCTTAGATTGAGCCACAGTCAGTAGTTGAAGATCCATGCTGATCCTTTGAATGTTTGAAAAGTCTATAGCAGTGGTCACAGCTTGATTCTAGCCAACTTCAAGCTTCATGCATGGAGACGGCAACTAGCTTTGTCTTCTCTCTCAGTCAAGATGGTGGTCAAAGATCTCTAGTTATTCAAACCCTGGGGTTATTATCCTAAGGGCCATAGAATTACATTAATAGAAATGACAGTCCCTCAGGTCTGGTGAACAAATTCTCATTCAAAGAACAACCTGGCAAAGAATGGTTATGCCATGTTCTTCTTTGGATATATAGGGTTTATTGAGAACAATTTAGAGCATCTCAAAAACAATAGCAGCATCAGAACAAAACAAAACTGATTGAAGTTCACTTGAGAAACAGGGCAGTCAATATTGCTTAATCTTCCCCGTGAGCACCTGGATTTCTAACTTCCTGTATATACCACTGTGGTTTCTTAACCCTAATCTTCCCTACTCTGAATCTTGACTTTGTCTATTAACAGCTCCCTCAGTATTGAAAGGCTTTAAAAAATCTTAACTCTCTCTCTGGTAACTCACATTCTACTGCTATTCACATATAACATGACATGGATGGCACTTTAGAATTATAAATAAAAAAGTTCAAAATCCATGTTACTCTGGCCTCTTTTTCTTTTTGTGGGAGTAATATAACCTCAGAGAGTTGATTTTTGAAAATAAAAGAAAACTGCATATCAGGTGCTTATCTGGTCTTTGATTTATATCAAACACTCCATAAATAAGAATAATTATTAACTCACTATGTAATATGCATATCAAGTAACCTCTTCTTTGGACAATGAATGAGTCCTATCTGAGTAACTTGCCAGCTTCTCTACTCCAGGGCTTTGAATCATATTCTTGCTTGATGAACTTCCAATATGCTTATCTGGTTCTTTCACAGAACAGCTGTCTTGGATACTGCCTTCCTATTGCTTATGCTCCTTTGGTCTTGGAAAGGTCCAGCCTCAATTTTTAGTAAATCTAGCTTGGAAATGCTGTGGTCTTGAAATGTTTTACAAATCTTCACCATTCTAACTGCTCTAATGAAGAGAAAAATGGTAATTGAAATGAGACTAATTAGATTGTCAATTACCTGCCTCCTCACAAAGGTAATTGAAATCCCCCTAATTATGGTGTCTGTGTGTCTAGATGCTTTGTACTGAGGAATTATTAATGGAAAGCAGCTTTAGATGAAGTAATAGGAAATCTTGAAAAATAATTTAGAGAAAATTGGTTCTAAAATGTTCATTCTTTTCAAAGCAAAGATGTTATATATTCAGTCCAGCAATGAAGTCATCAAGGGGGAAAGAAAAATAGTTCAGCATTTTCTTTTACTATAAAGTTCAGTTTTAAAGACAATAGAATATGAAACCGTGACCTTGACCTTGATTTTTATTTATTATATCATTGTTTTAGAAAAATCTTCCTTTGGGCCCAGGGGTTCTTTTTTGCTTTGAAGGAGCAGGTGTTTAGGAGGTCTCAAGGTAAATATAGAAACTGGGATTTGCAGATGAAGCTCAAAAATGTACACAAAATTAAATATATACATCAAACAAATTACTTCTTCTGAGTGCCCACTAGGAAGAGACTTTATTGAAGTGGCTTCAGGGTGAGTAGAAAAGCAGTTTAGATTCCGGGAAAAAAAGTTATAATAATGAAATCCTTAGAGTTCTCACTGTTGGAAAAGTGGTTTCCTATTTTAAGCAAAGTATGTTCTTAGAAACGAGGCCTCTTCTATACTTGTTTCAATTTTTTAGTGGAAGAGTTTCCTTGGAGCTATATGGTCATATTGACAATTACATTATATTTGTATCAAAATAATTTTTAAACTTTTTCTAGCACCACAACATCTGCTAGCTCATCCATTTTGTAGAACACTAGAAGTTAGGCAGGAAATGTAAGGTAACCTTGTCTGAGATGTGAAGAAAGAGCGATGCAGAAAGATGAAGGGGCTTGACCAACATGACTAAACTTGTTGAATAGAGTGTTGGCCCTTCTTCTCTTTGTTCTCTGTGATTAACTAGTGGCCTGGTTGGGAAAAATAACATTACTCTTATTAATCTCATGAATCTGCAATATAAAATATGCCTTTGTTTTTTCTTGTCCAGCTAAGTTCCATAAATGTGGCAGATTGTGATTTTTGAGCATCTCTTTTTCAGTTATATATACATAAGAAACATTGGGAGACATTGAAAGTTCAATATTATGCTAGCTTGTATTCATCATGAAAGAGCTTTTATTGGACTTTTAAGGGGGAACTAACCATGAGAGAAGGGCAGGTCTGGAATGCAGTTTAGATCTAATCCCCAAGTCTGGTGGATTTTGAGGGAACTGCTGGTATTTTGCCCAGTGTGTGACTAAGGCTAGTCTCTTACTGTGGTACCCATCAAACTCTGTACCCTCTAACTCTATTTGGTGTTCATGTTTCAAAAATAATGTGTTTAAACACCTCTAGCTGTGGGAGTTCAAGGAGTGGAGTAGCATTATGGTCTGTGTACATCTGGAAAGGAGTAGATGGTGGCATTGTATCAGGTGGTAAGGAGACATTGGCTCTGTTTTCAATAGCAACATTGTGTGACAGCAATTGTTGAAAAGTATGCCTCTGTTCAATAGGTGGCATAGTATAATCATTTTACTGGGTTAGAATTAGCACATTTTTGGTGTAGCAGAAAGTCAACATCAGGTTGCAAAACATAAATAAAATTGATTTTTTTAAAGAGAAAATGTTAACAATCTGACTTTTAGATTTATAGTACACTACAGTTGCCTCTCAAGGAGGCACTTAGAGATAGGACTCTATATTGGACTGAGAAAGTACCCACCTTGGTTATTTGAGTAGTGAGTGGAGAGCCATAGAGAGGTTCTAGATTTATGGAGGGTAGGAGAAGAATATGTAAGTTTTTTGGGGAAAAAAAAAAACAAAATATGCAATGCCTTTGTTCCTCAAACTGGAGATGTAGGTCATGCTGATTATAATAATAATTAAATAGCTTTGTTTCAGGAATTCCTAAACTTGCTACATGATCATATTCTAAGGCATGATAAGAAATGGTAAGTTTCTCATCTTCTTTGTAATGGGCCTAATCAATGAGGTGGGAAAAATTAGTTAATAATTTTTCTTACTCCATCTGTTCATTCTTCCCCAATTAAACATATTTTTATAAAGCTAAACTTAAAAGAACCAAGATTTAAAATAAAAGAAAATGTGCATACTCATAATCACTGGGTATGTGTGGGCTGGGAAAAAGGAAGAGGGGGGACAATATTTGAAAATGTGCCCTCAGTATTTCTAGAAACTTTTAACTGGTTCAAAATTTACCTAATAAAACAATTCAATAAGAGAGGGCTCCAAAAATAGACAATATGTTTTTTAGCCTCCCGCCCCCTCTTTACCTTGCTGCTTTTGGTATATATCAGATATGGTTTCTGATGGCACAGGAAATTGGGTGGGTGGAATAGCAAAGTCGTGCCATGATGGAATTTGACTGAGGAACGTTTCACTCTCCCATCAACTGAGTACCTCTCATTAGCAGTGTCATCCCTCAACCTGATTTTATTCCTACTGTACATTTAGGTCCTCTCAAACATCTATGTTGCACTTTTTCTAGTTTCAGGCTCTGTCATCCATCCAGTTACAGATACATCATTTATTAAATTCCTGCTGTGTTCTCAGAGCACACAAAAAAGAAATTATAAATGTATGCTTTTAGAAACTAGCAGTCTTATGTATCTTCAGTCTCAATTCATTATTAGAAGCCTATGACATATGCTGTTTGTTAGTTAACTCAACAGCTGTTCTCAATGTCCTTTTTACTTTTCATCTTCCCATACAGCCAGGAGTGAGCATGTAGCATTATTCTGACCAATGAGATATAAAAATAACCTAGTTGTGGGGGAGAGGATTGTTCTAGACAGTGTATTTCTTGATTAAAGCCACAAAAGTGGCTGATCCATTACCTTTCACTTTTCTGTTTTGGAATAAGTTGAAACACCTGTCACTAGGGAAGTCATCTTAACATTATGAATTGATTAACAAGAAGAAAAATACAAGAGAATCAGGAAGATACAGGCTGTCTGAACTAACACTATTATTAAGTACTTCAAGATTTCTTGTTATTTACTTAAGGCCCTGTAAACCAGACGAAGTTCGAAGGGCTCATGGTCAAGTTGACTGGGCTGGACATTTTGATAGATTTTCCATCTTCATCTATCTCAGCTCAATAATTTTTAACCTAACTCTATAGCAGGTTATTAGGCTATTATCACTGCTCTTGGCTACTAGGAGACATGGGTCTCCCAAGCACTTTTGGTAGAATTATGTTTTTCCCATTTGTAACTTTTAAAAAGATGATTAAAATGATGAAAACAAAACAAGTCAGAGTGTAGAATTCCACAGAAACCCAGCTTTGAGTGAGATTGTATGTTAAAGTTCCTGGCACATAGCAGGTGCTCAACAAATGCTGATATCCTTTGCCTTTTTTTCATTGGAGTTAAGGCTGCTCATCGTAAGCAACTGAAGACTAGTCATGGGATCAGATGGCTGACATAGACTCTGGGGCAAAAGCACCCATTGATTTACATTAATTTGGCCTAAAGAAAATTGTTCAAAGGATCCCCTTTTCCATTTATAAGCCCTTCTCATCCCACATATTTCTTTGTTCTGCTGTTGTAGAAAGAATCCAAGACCATGAATTTGGAGAACTGTGTCTTAGTCTTGGATCTACTGTTAACTACGGTTAATTCACCCTATAAACTTGAACAGGTCATATCAGGTCACAGTACATTGGTCCTGCTGCAGCCTGAGACACAGAGATAAACAAAGAGGTATGGTTCCTCCCACTGGAAAACTTCAGTGTAGTAAGGAAAAAGAAATACATGAACAAAGAATTTCATTTCAATATGATTTATGCTTTGATGGAGATACACATAAGTTGAAAGGGCCCTGGGTTTAGCCTGGGGGATGCAGGAGGTGATACTGGGTGTTAGTACTAGTTGATGATTAAGATATAGCTAAGTGAATGAGGTTTGAAGGATGCCCCTAAGGAGTGAAAGGAGCATAAGCAAAGACCATTTTCTCTCATGTAATTTGATAGCTTTGGGTTGGTGATTCACAAGGTCTCTTTAGCTTCAACATGCTGTTCTATATTTGCTTGTCTGTTTTTTGGAAACAGATGGATTTATTTTTCCAAGAGCTATCAACTAAGAATCAAAAGAAAGAATAGAAGGAAAGAATCTTTGTTGCTAGATCTGAGCACAATAATTTCCACGTCTTATTTTAGATTTCAAATTTCATTATAGCAAAATGACACTTGCACAATTTCATTCTTTTCCATGAATAAAGCTTTATTAAATACTTAAAATAATATAATGGTTTAGTAGTGGTTATTGCTCTATTCTAGGTGAAACAAAGCTCTTGACAGCATGGAATATAAATGTTTTATAAACTTAATTTTTAAAAAATGAGTCCTCTAAAGTTAGGAACAAGAATTATAAGATCTAAACTTTGCTAATTCTGCCTCTGCCTAAGGCAGAGTCAATGCCCTGTAAATTATACCAGTAGGTCAAGAAAAGGACTGGAGTAGGATCTCTGGAGACTAATGCCTTGTTCCCTGTCATTTCACTGATACCTAGAATACCTTTTCTGTATTTTATGTGCTCAGTAAATATTACAATGAACAGGTGGCTGGGATGATCTATGTGTTATCAGCTGAGCGGACCACAGGCAGCAATTATAGATCCAGTGGCAATAACAGAACAAAATCTAAACTTTACCTCACAATATAAGGCAATTGGGGTACGTTTTTCAACCCATGGAGACTCAAAACTTTCCTGAACTCTCTTTTCTATGTTTTTTATTTATTATTTTTTAAATTTCTTTATTGATTAAGGTATTACATGTGTCCTCATCACCCATTACCCCTTCCAATCCTCCCTCCCCCATCACCACTCATGCCCTCACCCCACTGGTGTTCGTGTCCATTGATTAGGCTTATATGCATGCATACAAGTCCTTTGGTTGATCTCTTCCCCTTACTCCCACCCTCCTCTACCATCCCTCTGAGGTTGGACAGTCAATGCTTCTCTGTCTGTGGATCTGTTTTTGTTTATCAGTTTAGGTTGTCCATTATATTCCATAAATCAGTGAGATTATGTGATACTTATCTTTCTTTGACTGGCTTATTTCACGTAGCATAATGCTCTCCAGTTCCATCCATGCTCTCGTTTGAAGCAGCCACCTTTTTCTCCTTCTTAAAGAATACCTTTCAGCGTTTCATATAATACTGGTTTGGTATTGATGAACTCCTTTAGCTTCTTCTTCTCTGATCTTTATCTGACCTTCAATTCTGAATGATAGCTTTTCTGGGTAGAGTAATCTTGGTTGTAGGTTCTTGCTATTCATCACTTTGAAAATTTCTTGCCACTTCCTTCTGGCCTGCATAGTTTCTGTTGAGAAATCAGCTAACAATACTATGGGTGCTTCCTTGTAGGTAATTAAGTGTTTTTCTCTTGCTGCTTTTAATATTCTCTCTTTGTCTTTTGCTTTTGGCATTTTAATTATGAGTGTCTTGGTGTAGTCCTCTTTGGATTCCTTTTGTTTGGGGTTCTCTGTGCTTCCTGGACTTATAAGTCTACTTCTCTCACCAGGTGGGGGAAGTTTTTAGTCATTATTTCTTCAAATAAGTTTTCCGTATCTTGCTCTCTCTCTTCTTCTGGCACCCCCATAATTCTGATGTTGGTACGTTTGAAGTTGTCCCAGAGGCTTCTTACACTATCCTCAAATTTTTGGGTTCTTTTTCTTTTCCAGTTGAGTGTTTTTGGCATCTTGGTATTTCAAATCTTTGACTTGATTCTTGCGTTCCTCTAGTCTACTGTTGGGTTTCTGTAAATTATTTTTTATTTCAGTCAGTGTATGTTTAATTTCTAGTTGATCCTTTTTCATATCCTCGAGGGTCTCGCTCATCTCCTCGAGGGTCTCATTCATATCCTTAAGGGTCTCGCTAAACTTATTGGCCTTTTCTAGAAGCCTCTTAAAAAAATCTTGTAACTGTGGTTTTAAACTCTATATCCAGTAATTTGTTTTTCTCCATTTCTTTCATTTGTGATCTGTTTCTTTCTCACTGCTTCCCTGAGTTGGTAGCGTAGCTTTGTGTGCTAGGTATCTCAGCCTCCCTGTTACCTGTGATAGACACTTTTGGTGTACCCCTTTGTGGACTATGTGTACAGCCTTGTTGCAGATTAGTCTTGATTATTGTTGGTATCACTGGGAGGAATTGATCTCCAGGCCAACTGGCTGTGAGGATCAGCTACGTCTACACTGGGAGACAGCCTTATGTGCCAAGATTTGCAAATTTGCCAAAGCCTCTGTGCTCAGCTTGGATGGGGCAAAGTTTCTGGATGGGGCGGATTTTCAGGGTGGAGCTGACAGCCTTGGCTTCCAGTCAGCCCCGCCTCATGAGATCACTGGGTCTTAGCATCCACAGGCAATTGCTGCAAGTACCTCTGTGAGAAAGGTGATTTCGCCTGCTGCCTGACTGGCCAGTCTCTCCCCCAGTGAATCTGAAATCCCAGATTTTTGCCTGGCACTGGGGTTCTGTGCAGTTGGAACTCCTTTCTCCCTTCCGCCAGATGCCTGCCGCACAGTCAACAAATTGCCCTCACTGCGTGCAGAGAGCTCTGCCTCTGGCTATTCCCCCAAGATTCTGCCTCACCGTGCTGCCTGGAACTCCTTTTTCTCTCCTGCCAGACACCGGCAGTGGCCCAATTTACCTCTCTGAATACACTCGAGGCACGGCTCCAGAGCTCTGCCTTTGGCTGTTCCCCTGGGCTCCCACCTCATAGTCCAGATTCCCCCCATAAGGGCCTGGGTTCCCTGGATTTTGAGTGCAATACAAACTGGGTTCAGCTCATCCTGGAATTTTTGTCTTCTTTCCACTAGAACACCCCTTCCAGGCATTCAGATGCCGTGTCCTCTCCAGCTCTGCACACATGCATGAGTCTCCCCATACCTTACTTAGGCTTTGCAGCGGCTCTGATTATCTGTGTGCACTTCTGTGTCCCTCTAGTTTCAGAACTTCCAGTCAGCCAGCCTTCCTATGGTTCTGGACAATGTCCGTTTTGTCCTTTAGTTGTATTCTTGAAATTGTTCTGCGGGGCAGTAGCCTAGGTGTTTACCTATGCCGCCATCTTGGTTTCTCAAGCCTGAACTCTCTTGTTAAATAAGAATCACGGAATGAAACTTTTTCTTCATTTTATAACCCATGAAGTATTCTTTCCCATACCTTTGGCCTATAGATTAGCAAAGTCAGGCTCAGTAAGGTCAGACAAAAGTAGCCTTTGTCAATGTTCAAAAGCATAAATCTAAAAATAGATCACCCTGTTAAAGTTAGTTGCTGACAGAAAGCCCTATATTTATTATCAAATATAAGTTGTATTTAAGTTTAAGTCTTCAAATGTTACCTTGTTGATTAGCTGACCTCTGGTTTAGGCAGGCATTTTTATGCATGAACTTTGTGTGAACCTAAAGAGACAAAAAGAATAATGTGCTACTAGGTGAAGGTTAAGAAAGTGAACTTGCCTGGGTCACTATGGGGATTCCCCAGGGCCACTGAAGAAGGCTCTGCCATGCATTGTCTAATATCATCCAATAAAAGGGAGAATTAGTATGATGTGTTGTCAGCCAGCTATAAATTCCTATACAATAATACAATAATAGGATGCTATTAATTGAACCATTCTGGTTGTTTCTGAAATAGTATTAAAGTAATATCATTGATTCATATTTTTGACTGCTAATACATTATATTCTAGAACTATTAACTGCTTTAAAACCAGTGTAGTATAATACAGTGGGAAGATATAGTGAAATATTTCGACTAATTTCAGCAATTAACTTAATTTAAGGCTACCATGCACATTTTAAAATTAAGGATTATGCTTTGGAATAACTCAAAGAAAAAAGTTAAAATGAGACAATGAGTATTTTTGAACTTCATTACTCATTCTTACAGGTGAAAGTTAGGTCACATTTTTTTTTCAGAAAAAGAAACTTTAGTAGACATTTAAAATGTCAATCTTCCATATATTTTGTACCTTTGAATCAGGGGAACAAAAAAGAAACTATGAGCATTTATTGAATTTTGACTTTGAGCAGTATAGGGTGCTTAAAACTTTTACATATATGGAAATACTTTCACAGGGTTTATGGAACCATGATATAGATGAAATCATGCTAACCTTCTCTTAGTCCAGAAGTACAATCTTAAAGAAAGGGCACATATAAATCACATTCTAAGAATAGGAAGGTGAAGAGGAACTTGGGAGATGACTAAATTTGCCTTCTTGAATGCTATGGAGTAGAGAATATTACTGGTGTCTTGTGTATATCTGTTCAAAAACAATAGTTTAAACTGTAGAATGTAATATCACTGTAAATAAAATGCATTGGTACCAGAGCAATTAAAACGGACTAGGAAAGAGAAAAACATTTTCACTCAGTGAAAACTGGAGAAAAAAAATTCAACTGGTTGAATTTCAACCAGTACAACCAAGAAGTGTATATTTGTAGGTGAGCTGTTGAGAGTGGTTTGGTTTATAGAAGGGTTGAAAATGAACTAGAATAAAACACATACACACACACACACATGCCGAGGGAAACTATTGTAGGAAAAACTTCTGCTACTGTAGCTGGAAAGAACTGTTCAAACCAAGAGGTCTTAATAACCTCCCTCCTGAGAGCTTACTTACTCTGTTAACCACTCCTGGGAGTCAGGGGACCATAAGCAGGCAGCCTGAAGTGTTTTTGAACATTTTTTTAAAGAACCCATTAGATCAGAAAGGGCAGGTGTGTGTTAGACTCTTTTAGGTTGCAAGGAACAAAGAGAAATTCAGTAATGGGCATTTTTGATGTAATTTATATCTTTAATTTAGGTAAATTATCACTTCAAACCTACTTTTATATTCATAATTTTGTATCCTTTTTTTCTTAAAGAGGGCTCTCATGATCACACAAGGTTCAGGGCTCACAAAGCTTAGATCTTTCACTGGGAGAGGCAGAAAACAATCTCATCTGCCAAAAGGCTGTGTCTTGAAAGACAATAGGAAGCAGAACCAGTTGCATAATTTGCCAGGGCTCATTGCAAAATGCAGACATGGGCTCCTTGTTCAAAGTATATGAAGAGTTTCAAGATGGTGGCAACAGCTTTAAACCATGTGTCAGGCCCTTCCTTGCACAGGACAGGGAGCCTGCATGGGTCCCATCTCCGTGAAGTTGGCCCTTATAGGTGGGTGGTACATGGTTACACTATTATCTCTGGTTTTCTGTTTCTTCCTGATCAATAAGCATTTGAGGCTTCTTCTCCCAACAGCAGCCATTATGGTGACAGCTTACGGCTCGTGCTTCTTTCTACCAGCAAATAGACCCAACTCTGCTCTCTTTCTGACTTCTATCCCCAGGCTGTATATGCATTTTAAACCTCTATTTCCTCCCTTTTCTCTCTTTCAAATTCACGGAGGGAGAGAGTGAGTGAGAGAGGAGAGTTGATTAGGTTCATTAATAGTTATCCAGAATGAAAGCATAAAATCCTCACAGCTGATCCATGGATCACCAGACAGCATATAAATGACTGCTCATTGTCAGGTGGCAATCTTGGTCTAATCAATTTGTGCATGAGTTGTGGTGTCATACAGGGGGAAATATGATGAATTTGTTGTTTCTAATAAGTCACTTAGAGCTGTGGGTATGTAGTGATGGAAAGCTTCTCAGTGGGAAGGATGGCTGAAAAGCATTGACCTGTCCCGTCCAACCCAATGTGCTTAAGGTCTAATGCTATGCTTCTGGACAAAATATTTCACTGTATCATATATTGCAGCATAAAAGTTTGCTTTTGCAAGTTAAAAAAATTGTGTTCCCAAATTGGGTAATGTGAACATTGGAAACACAGAAGGGGAGGCTGGCTCCCTCTGAGAAACTCCACTCTGCTTCCTTATCAGATTTCAGCCTTCTGTGAAGGCATTTTCAAGTGGGCTGTAATTGCCTGCTGGTATATACTTTAGACCCTCATAAATCTTCACTAGCACAGAAGAGTAAATTTTGTTGTGTTTGAAAAGTCTTTGAAAATGTTGTTGGATAGTGAGAGGGATACAAGATAAGGGGAGGGGTTGTATTCTCAAGGTGAAAGTCACCAGTCTGAGCACATGGTTCTCAGGAGATGGCAGCAAAGACAGAATCTAGCTGAGGAGCTTTGGGTGCCTGCCCTTTCTGTGTACAGTAAGGACACACTGATGGGATGGCTGGGCTAGATGTCTTATAGATCCTTTTAACTATAGTCTGTCCAGAATCTGCTGTGAGGTGACAGCATTCTATGCCTCAAAGTCCCTGGGCATAGATACAGACTTCAAGAATAAAATTTTGATCACAGTAGTATAGGTATAGTTAAAGGTCTTTGTTTGGAGTCAGACTGTTGGTTCAAATCCAAGCCTTAAGACTTACATAACACTCTCTGTACTCTTATGCTCTCATCTATGAAATGTGGACAATAATCTTCCCTTTCCACACGGTCTTGTGAGATTAAATGAGAAGCTGAGCATTTCAGCTGAGCATTTTATTTCATGTAAATATTTTGGAGCACTTAATAAATTCTGGTTGTTATTTTACATATTCATACTAGATATATTTATGGGTACAGGTGTGCACTCATAGATTTACATAACTATATACATACACAGCATAGGTAAACAGCATTAATTCTTCATGCATCATTGGAAGGGGATACTTTCCTGTAGTTTCTTTAAAAATATGCTCTCCAAAGATGAGCACAGTACACTCACACAGGTATGAAAAGTGAACTTAGAAGCTAAATGAAAGGTCTTTAATATGAGGCATTGTTATAGATGGAAGGATTGAGATTTGACAATCCAAAGGTAAGTCAAGTTAATTTTGGGGAAAAATATTTCAGAGTTGCTGAGATTAATTCCTTTGTTCCAAACATAGGGAGGAAAACAAGCCCAGCAAACATAATGACTGTATATCAGAGGCAAAAGTGACACGAATTCAGTGAGCAGCCAGGCAAGAGAGGAGAATGGAAGTGAGGTACAATCTTTTCTCTGCGATTTATAACTACAGCTCTCTGCATTGTCAATTCATGCAGGGCAGAGACCGTGTCTGTTTCACTCCCTTGAGCTAGATCCTTACACATCACTGCTTGTGGATTAGCATTTAATAAGTGTTTGTGACGATGACTGATGATACGGCCAGTGCACTTGGTAATTTAGGGCAGGCTGTGTCGGTAGTGAGAAGTTTTATTTTCCTTCCTGTGGGGATCCCTTCTCTGCTTGACTTATCTTGTTGATTGTAAGCTCCCTTGGGCAGGAAACTTGTTTGTCTGTATGTTTATTAAGAGGCATTGAACAAATTGCGACAAAATACACAGTGGTAACAGTAAGTAAAATTTTCATGAGATGCTATCAAATGATTCATTAAAAGAAAGAGCCAGGATATTACCACCAACTGCTACATTAACTAGTCATGTCATAACACCATCAAAATGCTAATTAGGTTGTCTGGCATGATTTGTTATTAAAAAATTCAACACAAAGTTTCTTGTAGTTTTTTAATTTGGGTAGATTTTCCTTTTCTACTATTTGCTTCAGGGTTTATTGAGTACCATTTATTATTTTTTCTTCATTGGAGAAAAACAAAGCTTTTGCAAATTCCTCTATCAGTCTGCCTATGGACCCCCAAGCAGCTAAACTTGTAGAGAGAAGTCCAAGTCATCAGAATAGTGAATTGAAATCACGAAAAGAGGATAAAGCATGGTGTTAGAAAGGTGCCAGAGGGAAGAGACTTCTCATGTTGTCCTAGCTTGGGATTTAGCCAGGACTGGCTTGTTAGTGGCTTACAGCTGGACAAGGCTGGTGGGAGAGGCTAAGACCTAGAGTTGGAGCCATCCATTGGCATCAGCTGGGAGTTGGCAGAGGAATAATAAGGATAGGCTCATACAGAGAAAGTTTTGTCTTGAAGGCCAAGTCTGATATCTTTGGGCAGAGGTTCCAGAAGCAATCATTAATGGACAAAAATTCAAGATGAAAACAAAGGGGTGTCCTAGTAAGTAACAGTCAATTTCAGAAGGGGCAGATGCACCAAATTATTTTATGTATGGGGCCATTCAGAATAGAAATCTAAGCAGAAGTCTAGCTATAGAGATGTTGGGGTCCACAGTGGACTGATGATGAAAGAGGAAAGGAGGGACCTCTTTTCAGACCCAGGACACCATGTCATGGCTGAATTGATTGCAAGATGACATGGAACCCTAAAATATTGATATCAACAGGGCCAAAATCATAGCTTTAGGTTAGGAACTGGTAGCAGCACAGAGTGGTTCTGTTGGGGAGAGGAAAAGACAGAGACTGACAGCCAGCATGACTCTGGTATGCGGCAGCCAAATCTTCTGCTTAGACTTCTGTCCCCAAATCTCCACAACATGAAACTGACCATCATTGTTAAAGGCATAGACAGCAGGATATAGTGTTAAGAGCACATGTTCTGGAGTGAGATGATTTGTTTTTAACTCCTAACTAGAATTGCCAGATTTAGCAAATGAAAATACAGGACACCTAGTGAAAGTATAAATTGAGATTAAAAAATAATTCATTTTTGGTATAAACCTGTCTCAAATATTACATGAGACCATAATTTTTATATAAGTATGTCCTATGCAGTTATACTAAAAATTAGTAATTGTTTATCTGAAAGTCTAATTTAACTATGTCATGTATTTTCTCTGGCAATATGACACCCAACTCTTCTACTTTCTAGCCATTGGAAGTTATTTAATTCTTCACATCTGTCATCTGTAGAATAGAAATAAATAATCTAATTCACAGGGTTGTTGTGAGGACTGAATGAGTTAATAGAGACAAACTACTCTGACTAGTGGCTGTCACACAGTAAGTACTCTGAAATTATTAAGTATGCTTTTTATTACTACTGTTCCTATATCTGAGAGTAAGTCTCAGTTACTGGTGTCCAGCAGGATCTTTTCATTTTCATGAAGTAATTTTATGAAATGTTTTATTTGTTTATATATTCCCTACTATATTACAAAAAACATTGTACAGGTTTTACAGTAAAATACTCTCAAAGATAATTGCCATAAGTAAAAGGATAATCATTAAGAAATTTAAAAAGAGACAAAAAGAAAAATATCAAGAGATTCTGGTTGGGGACAAAGTTCTATGTGTCAGTTGAGTACAGAGCTAGGTTCTGCGTTTGCTAATAGCTCTGTAGTACTTCCCTCCTGAGGCCCCATTGCATTTTCTCCTTTTAAAACCTGCTCTAGAGAAAGACACTTATATCCTAGTAGCAAATTAGTGACTTTAAGACCATTTCCACTTAAACTCATTGTAGAACAAAAGGGCTTACTCTTTGGTTGGAAAGAACTCCCAGTGTTATTGCTTTGTGGGGTAGAAAAGATTCTTGTTTTGTTTGGTGTGAGTTTTAAGACTGAGAGATCTCTAGCCAGAGCCGTGGTCCTTGACCTTGTCTGCCTAGTAGATTCACCTGGGAAGGTTTCATAACTCCCAAAGTTCAGGCATGAATTTATACCAATTTCCTCCGGATCTTTGGGGGCAGTACCCAGTGACAGCCTTTTTTATAGAACCCCAGCTTACCCAGCTGGGGCAGCCAAGGCTGACAGCCATCGAGCTAGTGGCATATGACTCTGCAAGCACTTTATATGAAAAGACTTATGAGACAACCATGCAGTCCAGGAATAACTATAATAACTATGATTCACAGGTTCTCACTAAATATCTGTTATGTACATATACTTCTAACCTTTATGACATTGAGAAGTAGGTATTTTTATGCACATTTTACAACAAGGAAAGTGAAGATTATAAATAACACAGTAAGTAAATGAATCCAACACTAATTGGATGCCTGATTCCCAAACCAGAGCCCTTTCTAATAAGCCATGTTATAGAAAAAGTGGGATCTGCTCTTTTGGAGACCACTGAGTATCCTTTCCTTGGGTCTTATTTTCATCAGTGCCTTGTTGTTCTATTAAATATCAGTGCCGGTGGTCATTAGGCCTGTTTCATGGAAACTTGTAGGGAGAGAGCTCTGTGGCTGGCCTCCATCCTAACATTTCCAGTTCCCCATGGGCCTCAGCCCCTCCCACAGTAGATGAATCAGCCATAGTAGAAGAGCAGACACATATATTTGGGCCTTGTTGGACAAACCTGTCTGAAGACAGACTTGTGAATGGTGTGCCAGGGTCCTCTGGCTATAATTAAATGGGGCTTTGCTTGACAGGTTTAGCCAGTCAAGCAGGACTTGCTTGTGCCTGTGCCAATGACAAAGCTTGAATGAAAAGCAGGAGCAGAATCATTTCAGCTCTTCTCATCAGATACTAGGTAACTATTTTACCAGGAAAGTCTTCTTTGCTAAGAGTTCAACGCCATTACATTTTATTATTATCCCATGCATGGAAGAAATTGCCAGGTGGATCCAGTAAGCCTACTAAAACTCTGACTTTCAAGTCTGTATATATGTACAAGTGAATGCATTAATGTCTTTTTCATTCATTGTTCATTTATTCATTTATCTACACCTATTCATTCATTTGATACACAGTCAATGTTTATCAGGTGTTTGCTATAGAGCAGGTCTTATGTGAGGATCTGGATATTCATTTGCAAGCAAGACAAAAACGGCCCTGTGGTCATGGAACCAGTAGGGTGGGGATGGTGGGAGAGCCCCTCAGTAAACAAATAAATTATATGTTTTACTGACATAATTACCCATTGTGCTGGAGGCTATTAAAGAAAAAGAAAATAGGTGTTATGAACAAGGAGAGATTAACTTTTTGATGGATAGAAGGATAAACAAGTCGGGCTATGTCTGGGAAGTCTTCCCTGAGAAAGTCTATCTTTGAGCTAAGATATAATTTTGCAATTAAAAATATATTTTCATCATATCGTCGTTGAATATTTTTCCTTTAATGAAAAATAGCAACTGTTCAAACATGTTATCTCAGTCTTTCTACTTGTTTTTTTACATGTAGATTATTGAACGAAGAGTTACAGATTAGCTATTCAGAAAAATAAAGTTCCAGCATTTTACCAAGGATCATTGCAGATTTAATCACCCTATTTATTTGTACAAACCACCTGTTTGTCATCATTATTTTCTTATTTTAAGGATGCACTTTATCATCTGCAGAGCATTTTCACATATATTACCCTGTGGATCTTCACCAAGAGGCAGGCAGGACATAAAGAGCATTTTATGAGTGAGATGTCTGTAAGAGTGAGAAACAGGGTTCTGGAGAATCAATATCTTGTCCAAGGTCACAGGCTAGTGAATATCAAAGAGAAGAGTTGAACCAATGAGTTTTTACTCCTAGGGCAGAAATCTTTTGTGCATAGGGGGGGATTCTGAAATTTTCTCCTCAACTTCTATCCTTCTCCACACCCTACTTTTCCAAAACACACAAGTTTTCTTTCTGATTCAGAGCATTCAGAGAAAACTGACCTAGAGGTTTAATTTCTCTTGTGCATTATCATGGATCGAGGAGCATTTACCTGGCTCCAGTTCCAGATCTAGCTCTCCAACTTACAGTTAATAAATAGATAAATAAGTAGATAATATATGTATTAAAATATATATGTATCCTTGCCTACTGTGTATCAGTTGCTGTTTTAGGCACTAGTAATACATTGCTGAGCAAATAGATAAGAATCTCCACTTTCACTGAGTTTACATTCAAACATGAGAGGCAATCAATAAGTAAATAAAAAGTAATTGTATATTCTATATAATAAAATCCCCGAAATGGTGGAACAATCAGAACAACCAGAGACCAGAAGTACTTGTCCCTCACCCAGACCGGCCCCACCTCCAATGGGGACCCCACCCAATCGGGGGCATGGTCAGCCTGCAAACCCCCAGTGGTCCCTGCTCTGGCTGGCCCTCCCCAAAAGAAATCCCCACCCCAATCAGGGGCCTGGCTGGCCTGCAAACCACCCAAGACCTCCAACCCGATCAGGGGCATGGCCCCTTGCCCAGGCCAGCCCTGTCCTCTAGTGGAGACCCCCACCTAATTGGGGGCCCCATCAAGGCAGGCCATCCAGCCCCCACCAGTGCACCAGGCCTGTATCCTATATAATAAAAGGGTAATATGCAAATTGACCCTAACAGCATAAAGACCAGAATGACCTCTGGACCAGTCACTATGTGGCTCACTGACCACCTCTAAGTCCTTTTCCCCAGCCAGCAGGCTCCGATCGCCTGATGGTGAATGGGGAACCGGGGATGCGGGTGGTGCCAGGCCAAAGCCCTCGCCCCACCCGTCACCCCACATACAGAGGGCAACCCCCGGCGGGGGCAGTGTCAGAAAGTGGGCAGGAACAGCCAACCTCTTGGTCCCTTTCCCTGGCCATCAGGCACCAATCATCTGATGGGGAATGGGGAACTGGAGGTGGGTGGCATCGGGGTGGGGGCAGGGCCAGCTGCAGGCAACTGGGGAAAATAGCCCTGATCGCAGGTCAGGCCTAGGGACCATACCCGCACACAAATTTCATGTGCCGGCCTCTTGGTCAGATGGTGTGCTGTGGAGAAAAATAAAACAGGGAAGAGAATTGGGGAGTTCTGGGGGGAGGATGTTGAAATTTTAGGTAA
The DNA here is from genome assembly GCA_027563665.1 of Antrozous pallidus. Taxonomy (NCBI): domain Eukaryota; kingdom Metazoa; phylum Chordata; class Mammalia; order Chiroptera; family Vespertilionidae; genus Antrozous; species Antrozous pallidus. Next base: position 24,957,034 of record CM050508.1, on the reverse strand, counting down.
GATGGTCAGGAATGGAGAATGGCCTATACTAGTGTAACCATGATGTCACCTGGGGGAAGAATATTCTAGGCACAAGGAACACAGGCTAAACTGCTGTCCAGGGCTCAGAACTCATTTGATGCATACCACTCTTGAATTTAAACTGTTTTCCAAAGGTACAATATTAAAAGTGATGGTTAGACACAGTTGAAATCATACTTTTAAGGCTTAGGTTTTATATTCAATTTCATTTTGGGTTAAATACCCTATTGTGGGCTGTCCAGAAAGCCAAACCACCATGAATAATGTTTCCATGGGAAAATGTTTTCTGCGCTTCAACCCGCTGACTTACAAATGAACTGAGGAGAGAGCTGGTTAGTAAGTTGAGAGCTGGCTGTATTAATTAAGGGGCAATTCTCCTACCATGTCTCCCTCTTTCAGCTAGAATAGAACGCTATTGACACAGCCGCTCCGACATTCTTTCTCTGTCCTTATCCTCCCTCTAGTCTCTTTGGTTCCAACCTGTATTTTCCATTTCCCCCTCAGGGCTTCTCTTTTTGCCCTTAGATCTTTGAATAATCCTTCTTGAAGCCATATTGAAAGCCCTTGATTCCCTTATTCTTCTCCTTCAGAAGAGCTGCCGTCTATCTCACCTTAATTGTAGTGTCTCGGAGATTTCCCAAGGCTTTTTTTCCATGCACATGGATTTATTTGTATTATTTCACTGTCTGCTTCTGGCAATTGCAGTGCATTTAGTGCCAGTAATGAGCATTGCACCTGGAAAATTCTGAGCACCTCACAAATAGATTAATGAATATATGTTGTATGTTTTTATAAAATTAATGACTACCTGTTCTCCATTAAATGGTGAATTCTTAAAGATGCTTTTCTCTGTAGGAAGGCTCCGCTGTCTGCTTGAAATGGACTGTTATGTGTTCATAAAAATAATCAGCCAGTCTGACTTCCTTTTTCTCCTTCTACTCTATGTCCTATTTCTTAAAGGCTGGGTGGATGAATAACAGCTTCACATCTCCAGAGAGGCACAGTAGGGATTTATAAACCTGCAGGATCAGAGTAACAAATGAAAGGGAAGTGGGTTTTGCTGTACTTGTATGCTGGGAAGACTAGTTGGAATTATTCTGTGAATTTGCCATTGGGGTTTGCCTGGGTCTGCAGAGAAGAAATATATATAGTTTGGTTATGTACATACTTAGACATACCCAAACTCGTGGACAATATTTTCTTTATTCTCATTTTATTTAAACACTTAGGAAACCAGTTAGGTCAGACACTCTATTGTGGGCTGCCCAGAAAGCAAAACCTAGGTAATAATAATACTTAACAGGTTATGAACACTTGTTATGGACTAAGCACTGTTTCCTATGAATTAGCTATTTTCTTCACAGTAGATACTGAGAGTGATGAGGTAACTTGCCAAAAATCATCATCCAATTAGTAGAGTCAAGATTTGACCCAAGATGGTCTGATTGTAGGGACACAACTTTTTATTTATTTATTTAAATTCTTTATTGTTAAAAGTATTACATATGTCTCCCCTTTTCCCCAGTGACCTCTCCCAGCACTCCCACCCCCCAGCACATGCCCTCACCTCCCTACTGTCTGTGTCCAGGGCTTATACTTATAGTTATGCATTCAAGTCCTTTGGTTCTCCTTTCCCTCCCCTCAACCATTCCCTGCCTTCCCTCTAAGGTTTGACCAACTGTCAAACCGATGCTTCTATGTCTCTGGATCTATTTTTGTTCATCAGTTTATACTGTTCATTATATTCTACAAATGAGTGAAATCATGTGGATATTTATCTTTCTTTGGCTGGCTTATTTTGCTTAGCATAATGCTCTCCAGGTCCATCCATGCTGTTGCAAATAGTAAGAGTTCCTTCTTTTATATAGCAGCATAGTATTCCATTATGTAGATGTACCACTGTTTTTTAATCCACTCATCTGCTGATGGGTATTTAGGCTGTTTCCAAATCTTAGCTATTGTAAATTATGCTATGAACATAGGGATGCATATATCCTTTATAATTGGTGTTCCTGATTTCTTGAGATACATTCCTAGAAGTGGGACTACTGGGTCAAATGGGAGTCCCATTTTTAATTTTTTGAGGAAACTCCATATTGTTTTCCACAGTGACTGCACCATTCTGCATTCCCAGAGGTTTCCTTTTTCTCCACATCCTTGTCAGCACTTGTTGTTTGTTGATTTGTTGATGATAGCCATTCTGACAGGTGTGAGACGGTACCTCATTGTCATTTTGATTTGTATCTCTGGGATGATTAGTGACTTTGAGCATGTTTTCAAATGCCTCTTAACCTCTATGTCCTTTATTGCAAAGTGTCTATTTAAGTCCTTTGCCCATTTTTTGACTGGATTGTTTATCTTCCCTTTGCTAAGTTGTACGAGTTGTGTAAGGATTCTATTTTTAACCACCAACCACCACCAATGACCATGGAAAATAAAGAAAAACAGATTATCTATTTTTTTCCTTTTTCCTTTTTGACTCTAGATGGTAATTCAACCCAAAAGTACTTTGGTAGATCATAGATGAAAACTAGGTGCTGGTTCTTCTACTAGCATGCATCCAAATTCCCTGGAGGACTTGTGAAAACACACTGTTTTGGATTTGTTAGGAATTAACAATTTCCCAGGTGGTGCTGATGCTGCTGAATAGGGGAGCACACTTTGAGAAACCTTGGTTAAGTACACCCCCCAGTCCCCCATAGATTAGTAGCATTAATAACTCTAACTTTGCATTTCATAACATTTTGCTGCTTTTAAACACTATGTCTGTATTGTCTCAGTTCCTCTCAACAGTGATTGGCTTTATCTTGGACTATATCACCTCCATTGCAAGGATGGGTAAATAAAGGTTTGGTTACAGCAAGTGACACATTCCTCATTATATAGCAAGTTAGTTGCAGAGCTCAGACTTAAGCATTTTAAATTTTATTTTATTCTACCTTTGTTAATGCTCTAGAGAGTCCAACTGTCCATCCCCAGCAAGCAGCTCTCAAACTGGTTTGTTCACTTTTCAACCCGAGCTTGTTACAGGAATGAATAAACTTGGGGAAATCATCTCTGGCTCAAAAGGAGAAACTGTGTCCCCAGAGGCAGGCGCATAGCTGAGCACAAAGGAAGGCGGACCCATTTGTCTCCAAAAACAAGATCTCCACACTTACATCCAAATTAAAGGTCTCTGAACTTGAGTTGGGATGGCTAATATTTCTCTTTCCTTCCCGGTTTGCTGAGCTTATAAATATCAATTATAAGGCTGAGTAAATTACAGGGATGTTGAACTTTGAATTGTTGTAGCACTTTAAAGTGTCTATATGGGGATAATAAGGAGATTGTGAAAATCTGCTAAAGGAAATCTCACACATATTTATAGATAATTAATACAGTGAGCGGAAACTGAAAATCAGCACTGAATTCTTTAAAGCAGTAATTTAAAAATGCATTATGGCAACACATTAAGTTAGCAGATATTCAACAAGGATAGGTGAAGATTATTAAGCTAATTAAAAGTAATAAAAACAAGGTATTCAACAGACAACGTTGAACTCAGAAAGAAAAAAACCATCCTTCGTTTATTCTTACTACTCCTGCACGACACAGATGGTAATTAATACATTGATAAACTTACTGAGTTTTTATAAGAGAAGATTGTCCTATAAAAATACATTCCCTGGAGAAGCACAAAAGAAGTACAAGGAGTGGTTTCTGCGTAACTCTAGATGCTTTAGCAGGCCCTGGTGAACACACGTGTGCTTTCTCTTTCTCACCGCCGGATGAATGATGGTCATTTCAGGAACTTGATCTTGGAAAACTTTCTCCAATATATCTGATCCCACTCGGCTTTCAGATCCTGTGGCCTCTTTCCTGATCTCTGGGCTCTTTTCCACTTCAAGTCACAGGACAGCAATTTTTGGGACGGTTTCTTAGGCTTCTCTGCACATGTAGCTCTTGTTCTCTGCATGGAACCACCTTTGCTGTGAAAGGGTACTACTGTACACTGTAAGTGGGAAGCTGAAATCGCTGTGAGAATGGAAATAAACACCTCCTTGTGGTGGATGCTTCGGTTAAGTAGGTTCAGCTCTGCAGGGTTGATACATTTCTTTGGGGAAAGATGAAGAAGAACAGTAGGAAAATGTAGAAGGTAATAAATTAGAGAATAAGAAAAAAACTGTACATGCAACAGAATAACATACATGTGTTCCGACCTCTTTTTGTTTGTTTGTTTGTTTATTGGTTATTGAGGAGGAAGTGGTGACAACAGGAGGGAATTAGCCAGACTCCAAATTAACCATACCTGTGTCTGCCAGCAGGATTAAACAGATTATTAAATGCTTCTGGAAGAAATCCTGGGGGTGTTTATTGCAGCACAGGACTTCACAATTTCAAATTAAAGCTGGCTTATAATTATTAATGCTGGTAGAGGCCCCTTGTAAACTTTAACACTGAGCAAATTGGGGGTGTGCATAGTTAATGGGGGTAAAGGCCAAAGCTTATCACAGAGTGCTGTCCTGTTTATAAACAGACAAAAAAAAAAGGGCTCACGTAAAATAAAAACTAATAAGAAAAAGTCTATCAAAAAAGTTCTAATTTGTTGCTAATTCTACACAATTACAGAAAGATTAGGTTAAAGGTGTACCGGTAAGCTTTGGGTCTTCTATCCTAAACTAGTTTGATTTTTTTAGCTCACTAGAATCTATAAAACTCTTCATGAACTCCACCTTTCCTAAAAATAGGGAGAAAACTCATCCTAAGGAGCAATTTGATCTAACACTTAAATGAAGATGTTTTAACATTGCAAGTTATTTGGTTGATGATTATGCAAATTCTAGCTAAGATTTCTATAACCTTTGTTCAAAAAAAGTTCTAAATAGGTGAGAATGTCTTTGGAAAGCTAGCACATTTTTATCAGCAAGGTCACACTTGAAATTTCAGGAGGACAAGTGAAAAATGACTTCCTCAAGCAAAGGGGATCCTGGTAGGTCATCGGAATGAATTGTTTGAAAGCTTCAAAGCAGCTTTGGTTCTCATTACTGGAGCCTGCCTTTTTCAAGAAATGCCCTTTTTCAATTATTTTCACTTTTCATTAGAAGTCTTAGCAGACTCATTAAGAGTTCACTAAGATGCTATGCATTTAATTCCCATGTTATAATTTGTAGCAAATTGTTTGCCATTACACCCAGCTTTTTGAATTTTATGATTTCTAAAGATTCCTGCTGCCCTTCCCCCATAGTAACCAGTTACCTTTGGGAAGATTGAAGAAATTAATATAATTAATGTAATTTGTAGTTTAACTAGCCTTGATTGCTGGAATTTTGTTCTGAAAGGTTGTCCAGGCCCTCGTGCCTTCCAAGTGTTGGAGAAGTCATTACCAGATGCCTTCTGGAAACACATTCCTCTGCTTGTGAAATGTCCCTCCTTGAGCCAGCCCTCCACTTTCATTACTCAATGATCAGCTGGCTAATTGAACACTTTCCGTAGATTTTTCTAATTCCCAGCCGAATGTTCTTCTGCTAATTTATATTAAGGAATGTTTTCCTTATGCGGTGAGTGCACATTCCAGGTATTTGTAGCTTTTATCATTTTGCCCCTCGGCTATTGCCCAGTCAGGTTCCTTGATTTGACTCCTTTAATCTTTTCTCATCAGTCAGTCACTTCCAATCCTCCCATTTCTTTAATCATCTCCTCTGAACTCAGTCCAAGTTTTTGGGGTACTCAGGTACCCAAGACGCAATGTAGTAGTCTGGGTGTGGTCTCACCACAATCACAGGCAGCTAAGAGGGGGGGGAAGGGCAGAAGAATCTTGAATGCATCTTAAACTTGTTCTAATTTGCATTTCAAAAATAGTTCTTCTTTCCCATCTTAGATCAGTGTGCCTGCCTCTCTTCCTTCTTTTTTCCTTCCCTGTAATGCATTCAAAGATAGGGTTTTACTATCCCCACGGGTCATGTCACAGACAGATCATTCCCACCATACAAAATTGGTGGCATCCTGGACCTCAAGCAAGGTTGTGCTTCTGTGAAGTCTCTACCCAATGTATGTAGCACTAGCATATGCAGACTCTGAAAGTTCAGATGAATTGTATTTTCCCCCTGTCTTCCCATCAGCCTACAGAGCCTGAAAGGATACATGTGGTGGACTGATCACCAACGGTCTGGCAAACATCAAAACGCTGTTGAACACTGTTGTTAGATCACGGCGTTTTGTGAGCTGCATTAGTAAACGTCCAAGTACAACATTAGTCTCAGATTGAAGTATACCCCAAGGCTTTCAGCGGCAGTAAGCAGCACAGATATGGGAAGGAAGCCATGGGCATTGCTGTGACTGGGAGGAGGGGGACGCTGCACATTGTCACGTCACTAATCCCACATCACCAGTGGGCCTGAGATTACACATAAAGGTAGGGGACATAAAAATATCACTCCAGCCAAAGACAGGGCGCCATACATTGTCATTTAGGTTGACGCATAAGAATTTTGTCATTCATTAGAATTGAAAATTGACCATGTGCTAGGTACAAGAGCAGACCCCTCAGCTGTACATTGTGGGATTCTATTAAATTCAACACACTTTTCCAGCGAAGGGTTACTTACTGTGGCTTTAGACCCTTCATTCCTGGATGGACTAAGTTTTTCCATTTTCACAGCTCAACCTCTTTACTGGTAATAAATTGCTCTGAATTGGGGTCCTGAGGCTGTCAATTTGCACTTTCCCGTTGTATCTGCTCTTGTCTCCCTTTACGAATGTGCAGCACCGTGACAGGAGATTAATATTGAAAGAGAACTCTCCCCACTCCGTTACATTTTACTTACCCACTTCTGGCTCTTATTTCTTTCTCTGAGACTTATTTTCATTTGGCAAAAGCCTCCAGGTTAATGTAACAAAGGATTTCTCCCTGAGCTTACGTGAGTTTCCTGCCCATGGGTGACTTGTTCTACCAATTATTTGTCACCGAGTGATTCTGAATGTTGATCTTGCTTCTTTTCCTTAAGAGGCAACAGTGTGCCTTCAGGTCAATATCCCTCCTAACCACAACAGAATGTAAGCCTCATTCTCAGACAGAAAGCAATGCATTTGTTCAAAGATGAAGAAAACATAAAAGGGGATGAGGCTGAGGATGGAGACAGTTTCTGGGCGTTCACAGGTAAGCTGATACTTTGAGATTCTCGGAGATTAGTGTTCTATCAAACAGCAGAACATCTTTGGCAAGAAGAAACCTAAGGGATTAATGGTGGGATCGAGGAGGGGGAGCTAACTGCCAGAGTATGGGGGACAGATGTGTACAGAGGGTGTAAAATCATTCTTCTTAGAGCTGGGAAAAAAAGTTTAGACATTCTGGGGATTGAGCCAGCTAAATTTTATTTTAAGCCTTCCAAATCAGAAGATTACAACAAGCATGGACAAGTTTAATTATAGTAGATGGAAGGTTATAAAGCATACACATTTACACCCGAGTGTGCACACACAAACACAGCAGTTCTGTTTTCTGTTTTGCTTTTTGATGAATGCATGTTAGTACTAATTGCTTAGGGGGAAAGATTTGTTGAAGCAATAGCAGAATTCTCTGGCATATACTATAAACAATGTGAAAATAATCAAAAGAGAAGTTAACTTTGACACTAACCTGACACCTTGAAGAGAGCAAATGAGACAATAAAAACAGCACTGGAGAGAACATATGGATCCTGGTTGATTTTTTAAATATGAGTATTGTGTCACACATATATGTGCATGCATGTGTGTGTGTATGTTTGTGTATTGAAAAATTCAGTCATGAAGTAGAAAAATAAGTGAAGCTGCAATAAAATGCATTTGAGGTTAATACAACAGAATGTTTTTAGGAATAATATGAAGTCTGACATATGAAGCTGCATGTCTGAAATAGGGTGTTGCCTTTTTGGTTCTCTGAATAATATAACAGACCCACTGATTTACTTTTTATTCTCCACAATTCTCTGCATTGGGTATACTCAGTTGGGCAGCTCTATGGCAACACATGGCATCAGCTGAGGCCACTCATATTCAGCTGGGAGCACACCTAGAGCTGGGAAGTCCAAGACAGACTCACTAGAATGCCTGGAGCTCTGGTGGGGACAGCTGGAGGTCTGGGAACTCTTCATCTCTAAGTAGTCTCTCCGGGGTAACTGTGCTCTTTGCATAGTGACTCAGAGCTTGCACAGATGAAAAGCAAGGCTAGGTTGGGTCTGGCACAATGTCACTTTCCCTCATTCTGTCAATGAAAGTAAGTCACCAGACCAGCCCAGATTCAAGGGGAGGGAAAATAGAGCCCATCATTCAATGGGCAGATCCGGGGGGGCGAGGGGGGGCGGGGGTGGGGAGGGAGGTAGTTACAAGCAATATTGGAGTTGGTGGCCACCATTTTGTAGACAGTTGGGTCAAAAGGTCGGGGTCACAAATCTGAAATCTGCTGCAGTTTCCAAATAAATACGGCCTTCATGCACAAAACAGTTACAGTTTCAATTCAACTCATTGGCAAGCACAAAATTCTTCATGTCAGGTTTGAGCTGAGAAGTGTAATTAGGTACCTTCATAGGTTGACATTTTCATGTAACTGGAATGCTTCCTTCAACTTCAGAGTCAGTGGGCTGGGTGTCATGGAATTACTACCTTGTTGACAACCTTGCCTTGTGCCTTTTTTCCTATTGATAATTAGTCAGAAGGACTTAAATAATTTTAATTCCTTTTTCCATTTTTGCTCAATTAACCAACCATTTGAGGAAGACAAAAATACTATAATGACCATTGTTCCATATTTTAGTTGCTTATTATCAGGATTATAATGAAAGAGAAAAGCCTTACACTACTGCTTAGTTTACTTAGATCTCTTGTTATTATTTTATTTTGTATATACTTAAATTTTTAGTTAAGTAATATAAAGTTAGTAAGACTACTTGGTTTTAAAATGAAGTTATCAGGCTGTTGGTTTGGCTATGTTTTGCTCAAGATTTATAGTGCTTTTGGGAAATTTATCTTCCATTAATTCATTGCATATGCATTGTCTGCCATGAACACTATAATGTATTTTTTCAAAGGTACAAATGTTTTATGAAGGAGTTGAGTCATTTGGATAGGTTTTTTTTGATACCAACCCAAATAGGAATCACAATCCTGCACAATCATCAAAAAAGATAACAAGATAAACATGTTTAAAAAACTTGATACAGCTACTAAAAAATGAATCAACAAAAAATAAATATATCCTATGGCAAATAGAAATATTGTCTCAGTGTCTTCTCAGCAGTTAAAAATGAATTTTCCCCCCATAGAAGCCATAGATTTTTCCTAGGGATTGAAGAAAAGACAAAAAATAAAAGATCAAGAGACATGTTAAAAATAAGGAAACTATTTATAAACCTCAAGTCTATGGCAGCAAATACTTGTAGAGCTGATCTTTTGATACATACATTACTTTAATGAAAGATTATTATTGAAAAGTACGACAACCATCAATTAAAAATTATATAAATCAACATTAATTTAATCCATTTCAGAATTTTTTTTAAAATGTGTGTATGGGAAATGAAAGTAAGATGAGCATAGAGGGTAAAATAATTATTTTTATTTTACTGATTAACCTTTACAAAAACAATAATGCAGAAAACAATGTTTTCTGTAGTCATTTAAAAATTCTAAAATTTTATTACAGTTCTAAATAGTTTTCTCTAATAAGCAATCATACCTTAACATTTTGAAAGGTGCATTAATCTTTAGCAGGGGTCAGCAAACTAGAGCTCACAGGTCAAGTCTATCCTGCCACACCCATTCACTTGGTTATTGTCTATGCCTTTTATATAACAATAGCAGACTAGCCAGGACAAAGCCCCAGACCACAGGCCTTCTTAGATGACCTCCAACAGAAAAAGTTTGCCAACCCCTGACCTTGAATATATAACTATTTTAAACTTTTATAGTGTTGTAAAGATAAAGAAGACCTTGACTCTAAAAGGTCATGGTATGAATGATTCCTCTACTTTATTGCAGTAACTATTCTCTCTACTAGATTTTATTCTATGTTATAGTGCAAGGTTTTCAAAAAGAATTGTTAGCATTGGAACTCTTCCTATTCCACTCTAAATAAATCTTACCTGGTTTTACTTATCTATGAAATACAGGGGTTAAAATAGTAATCTGTACACCTCTGTCTCTCCTAATGATTATGTAATAGAACATGCTATAATAGCTTCAACTTTGTCTGGGTAGCCCCAAAATAACCTTGGTATATAGAACAAAGATGGAGCTGAAACCGGTTTGGCTCAGTGGACAGAGCATCGGCCTGCAGACTGAAGGGTCCCGGGTTTGATTCCAGTCAAAAGCATGTACCTTGGTTGCGGGCACATCCCCAGTAGGGGGTGTGTAAGAGGCAGCTGATCGATGTTTCTCTCTCATTGATGTTTCTGACTTTCTATCCCTCTCCCTTCCTCTCTGTAAAAAATCAATAAAATATATTTAAAAAATAAAAAATAAAACAACGATGGAGGTTGAGATACAATGGAAGTTGTGATGTTTAAGTTGGGGGTGGAACTCTGGCACGTTCATTGTTTTTAAGTAGTTCTTTCTCTAATAATGTCCATGAAGTTTCCTGAAGAAACTCTTGGATAACTTCTGGGCTACATGAATAAAATTATAAAATGTTACAGCTAAAAGGAACCAGACCAATTGTTTTTTTCTTTACAGAAGAAGAAATCAAAGTCAATGAATTTGAATGTTTTAGGACAGGGACCACACCAGTTATTGACAGAACTAAGAAGTAAGACCAGAACCAAGTGAAATTATTTGTAATCCACACTGCCCCTGTCCTTTCCTGCAGACAATGATGCAGGGAGTTGTCTCATTTGGTGACATGGTAATTCCAAGACAGGCAATATTGTCTTCTAACACACTCTAACAGGCTTTTTAATAGTGGTAAGCAGTGACCTCGGAAGAAAGAGAGAAGGAGACTCAGATGGGAAAAGATAGCCACATTTCAAAAAAGAAGAAATAAAAGGTGGATCACTGAAAGTGAAATTTAATGGAAAGTTTTAAAATAAACTGATGACACTGCCAAGTATTTTTGCCCTACAAATGATATTTTAAGATTTAATAGACCAAGGGTACATTAGACCATTTGCATTTGTATTTACAATTATTTTTCTTATTTCAGATTAAGGGAGGTGGTATAGAACAGCAATAATTACAGTTAGAGACAGAAAAAAGAAAAAGAGAAAATATTGATGGAATGAATTATAGAGCTATAAAATTAATTTAAAAGAGGAAGTGAAGAATCATTTACTTATCTTAAATTATAAGGAGATTTAGGTAGACAGAAATGAATTACTAAAGCAGGAATTTAGCAGGGCACTAAGGTTAACAGCTTGAGCCTTATGACAAAGGTTATGGGATATCCAATAAGGACAATGGCCATGAGCATCTAGTTAATATCATTTTCAATTTATGGAAAGGTTTAGAAAATGAATTTCGGCCTAGATTTCCCCAGCCTCACAAAATAGATTTCAGTTGATACACTTTTAATAATATTATTACTACTCATTGATAAAAGCTAGAAGTGAATTAGGCCATTATCCATTACAACCTGTTATATCTTTTAAGTGGATGAAGTTGTTCAAGTACCACCAAAGATCTATTAGTAATTACTGAACAGTTGATGCCCATGTCCCCTTACTTTAATGGCACTATCAATTTTATAGATGGAAGTTTGAATAAAAACTTTAAGAAACTTAAATTGTAGGCACTCAGCCAAAATGGAATTAGAATACTTAGAAGAGTCAAAAAAAATAATTCATTGGCACTCATACATAGCTCTGTCTCTTGAGGTATTCATATTTGCATTCTATATTGATTTGATTTTTAAAAAGATGATTGATATTAGAAGTAAAAGAGAATCACAACACTTCTAGATAGGTAATAGTTTATCTCTGCTTGTAGAGAACATATGTGGACAAAATGTTTCAGCCAAATTCAAACATATTGGAATAAGGATAGTAATAATTTGTAGAGAGGAAAACATATTAAACCAAGAATCATGATACCTGGAGATGAGTCTGGCATTGCCTTTCACTTGTTTTGTGACCTTTGTTCTGTGTGTTGAATCTACCTAGTCCTGGTTTTACTTGTCTATACAATACAGGGGTTAAAGTAGTAATCTGTACACCTCTGACTTTCCAAATGATTATGTGATAGAACATACTATGATAGCTTCACCTTTGTCTGGATAGCCCAAAAATTACCTTAGTTTTTTTGTTGCAAAACTTTATATTTTTAATTGTTTTTTGCTACCCTTAAACATTTTTAATGTCATAGATTCAGGTTGAAATAGACTTTAAATTATCTTGTTCAGTGGTTTTCAAATGTATGCATGTATCAGAATGAACTGGTTTTGCTTATTAAAATAGTGAGTCTTGAACCCTGGCCCCAGGATTTCAGATTCAATAGATTTGGAGTAAGTCCTCATATTTGCATTTTAAATAAGTTCCCAGGTGATGCTCACACACTGGATCAGGCTCCACAATTTTAGAATTATTCATCTCATTCAAACTCCTTATTTACCAGATCAGAAAACAGGCCTTGCAAAGTTAATTGAATTAGCCATGCTTACTCATCAAGTTAGTGGCTGCACCAAGACCAGAAAAACCCTAGTTTCCCAGATGCTGAGGTCAGAGCCTTTTCTAGGACACCACAATTCCCCACTTTGAATTTAGGTTATATGATACCACATTGAAAAATTCAAATGAATTTATTTCAATTCACACTGCCACTCAGATTAGGATAAAATAAAAGCAAGTCTTTATGCTTCTATGGAGAAGATTTTTTTTTTCAACAACAAGGGTACAAATATCCAATAATTTTTATTTTATTTTTTCAATTAGTGGCCTTCACCTGAGCAAATACATGACAGAGAATTAAGGCTGAAATAGGTCAAAGAAGGCAAGACTTATTGTGAGTAAAAGGCTTCTGTCACAACAAAGACAGACTAAAAGAAAACAATGCAGGTTGTGTCTACTAATATTTTGTAAATATTCTCATGCTTGAAAATAGTTCACTTATAATAAAAACTGAGCAAGTTTTGGTTTCATGAAAGATTGTGGTAGATTTAGAATTCCATCGATTTTAAAAAAATCCCCAAGATCCTGATTTTGCGGAGATTAAATTTTATTCTTGAGTTCCCAGAAATAAGTACTAACAATATGGGACACAACTGAGACCTCCAATAGACAGATAGGTGTCCCCAAGTTCCTGAAACTTTGGTTGTTTATAGTGCTTTCCTTCTTTTCTAGAATCATCCTTTGCATCCTCTTATCTTCCCAGTTTATTGAGCTCATCCTTCAGGCCTAAGTTTAGATGCTATTTGCTGTTCAGATGCAGGGCATCCTCTAAGAAGGTTGGCAATCATCCCCATGTTCTGACCCTTGTGGATTCCCTGCCCTTGAATGTCCCTGGACCTAGCAATTTGCTCCTAATGAATCTAATATGACAAACGTGGTGGGATGACATTTCTAATGTTAGATTACCCAGACTGGTTTCTGGTTTATTGTGCTTTTTTGATGTCATGTCCTGAGCTGCCCTATGGAGCAACATCTATGGCAAGAAACACAGGGATTAAGCCAATAGCCAGGAAGAAACTGAAGCCCTCACGAGGTACTGAATCCTTCAACATCTGTGTGAGTGCACATGGAATCTGGTCCTCTTTCTGCCCAGCCTGAGGATAAGACTTCAGCCGAGCAACTTTGTGAGTGACCTTGAGGCAGAGGCAACAAGGTAAACTGGGTGGAGATTTCTGACCCACAGACACTGTGAACTTCTAAATATTTGCTGTTTTAAGCTGTCAATTTTGAGGGTAATTTGGAGCTCAATAGTAAACTACTACAAGGACCTATCACATTTATTGAATTTCCCTATAGGTCAGTGGATCATAAATGTTAGATGGTTAGCTCCTAAAAATAGAGATTTCCAAGCCCAACACACAGATAACCTGACTCAATCAGTTTGGAATAAAGCCCAGACATATGTGCTTTTAAACTATGATTCTATGTAATTTCTAAGCATTATAGTCTTAGGACTACACTTTGGGAAAAAACCCCTTCCTAATATGGAAGCCACAAACATCCATGTACAGGGTGGGGCAAAAAGAGGTTTACAGTTGAAAATATGTGAAACACAGTTTATTCTTGTATCATTATTTATTAATTACTGTATTATTTCCTATATGAACAACTGTAAACCTACTTTTGCCCCACCATAAGTATATACCCATGTCTGAAATATCCTATATAATAAAAGAGAAACATGCAAATTTGACTGTACCTTTGCTCCTGATTGGCTATGCTACCAGCCAATCAGGAGCGGGGCTGGGGCCAAGTGGTGTAGGCCCAGGGCCTTGGGGGTGGAGATAAAACGGCAGTGGCGGCGAGCACCCAGCCCCCGGGCACTGTGAGGGAAAACAGCAGCAGCAGTGGTATGGTGGTGGCGGCCGCAGGGAGCGGGAGCGCCCGGTCCAGGGCACTGTGAGCAGAAATGGCGGTGAGTGCCCAGCCCCTGGGGCTGGGTGGTCACAGGCAGCCAGGGCTGAGCTGAGCAGGGCAATGGCTGGGTGCCCAAGGCCTAAATCCTCACCAGAAGGTGAGCTGGGAGTGAGCCATCAGTTGGACATCCCCTGAGGGCTCCCAGTATGTGAGAGGGGGCAGGTTGGATTGAGGGCCCACCCACCCCCAGTGCACAAATTTTGTGCACCAGGCCCCTAGTAGTAGAATAAAAATAAATATAGTTGCATTAATGAATGCATACTGATATACACATAGGCAAATTTTGGATGGTTTTACAAAAATTTAGTTGTAGGATTAATATGAATAGACAGATTAACTTCTGTGTTCTTAGAACTCTTATGGGGTTATCATAATTTTTCTTAACTATAGCTGTTTATGCATTTATACATGCAAATTTCCCTTCTCCTTAAGAACAAGGACATTGCCATACTTTTTACCCATCCACCATGACCTCCTGGCAGCCAGCAATATTTTTTGGCCTATATTTAATTTTTAACTATATCTGCTTATCTCTCTTTCTTTTATTTGTTGTAAAATAACATTATAACTATGTATACAGATATATATCAGACAACTATCTTATCACAAACCCATCAATATAATAGTCATTCTAGCATGGCAGAAAGACAAACTTTCAGATTATGCCCAGCTTTTTAAATTCCATTTTCTAATAACTGTGAGTGCTTTGGCAAATTATTTACATACTCTGAGTTTTTGCTTTCTTCTCTTTAATTAGTGGCCTATGTTCTTATTAGATATTAAAGAACTAATATGTAAGAAGTCAGATCTGGTGGATGTTTGGGTCTATATAATTTTCACTGATTTTTAGTATATTCCTTTCCTTTTGCTTATGCCGTTGGTTGAAATGTGTATGCCCAAAATTCATGTGCTGAATCCCTAATCCTCATAACTCAGACAATTACTGTATTTAGAGATAGGTCCTTAAAGAGGTAATTACTTTAAAATAAGGCCGTTAATGTCCCTAAAATCCAATCTGAATTGTATCTTAATAAGATGGAAAAATTCAGACACCAAGATTACATAAACACAGAAAAAGACCATGTGAGGACATAGCAAGAAGGTGATCATCTGCAAACTAAAAAGAGTGGCCTCAGGAAAAAAATTGCTGACACCTTGATTTTGGATATCTAATCTTCAGAACTGAGAGAAAATAAATTTATATTATTTAATGACCTCTCCCTTTGTATTATTTTGTTATGATAGTCCTACTTAATAAATCCTCTTAATATCATAATATATTTTCATGCTGCTATATATGCATAGTCATGATTTTGAATGACTAAATAATAGTCCATTAAGTTGCTATAATTTATACAACAACCTAATTGGATATTTAATATTTTTGTTACTTTGTAGACTGTTCTGTCTGGTCTAGCCCTCCTCTCTCCCTCCTCATATGATAGTGATGGCATTCATACCAATAGGCTCACTGTCTCTTTTTTCTGAACACCAACCCTAACTTGAAGCAAGAGACAGCATGTAAGTAACTCTACTGCCTCAGTTTTAGGTACAGAGCCAAATTCACTTTCACAGTGGTCTGCTTCTGTACTCACGCTAGCTTGGGATACTGGGCTCTGCCCAGTGTTCCTTGGTTCTCCAGTCCTTACAACTGGTTTCCTGTCTTGGTCCTTTACCTTGACACTTCTACCTAATGGTTACTTAGATAAATGGTCAGAGAGATAATACCACCAACTGCCCAGACAATTTTAGTTTAACTTCTACTAGTCTGTTTTTGTCTGAACCAAGAATCAGGGACATAGTCAATTATGTTTGGGGGATAAAATCATGTAGACATCCCCAAAAAAGACTGAAGAGGAAAGTGATTGTGCTTGTTTGTGTGTTGTAGAGGAGAGTAGGTGACAGTAGTGGGAAAGATGGGTGGGTAAACAGCGCTGCACCTTCTAACCCTCCAAGAGCTTCTGTTTTAGAGGTTGGAGTTCCAGGTCATGGAAAACAAAGCCAGAAAAGATTCAATTTCCTCAAAAGGTAGAAAATAGTTTCAACTGCAACCAGAGGGCCTTTGATGATAAAGATAAATATCTGAAAAGAAGGGTGGTGAGATATCATAATATGTTCCTAGAGGGATTAAGTTACTGTAATGGTTGGTTTTTAAAATACAGAATGTCTCCTCTATTTAGGGTCATTTAAGTAGAGTCAACTTGAACCTGAAATGGAGCAAAAAATGTGAGATCTTAAGAGCACACCCACCTCTATAATTCCATGGTCTTCATGATTCAGCAGCCATTTCTCAGTGGGTTTACCAATTGTTAATAGTTGATATTATTTTAGGTTTACTAGTAGCTGCATATTAAACATGCTTCAGGCTCCAAGTCTGCGCATACTAAGATTTCTGGTTACAGCTGGATATCCATAATTATAGTTCACTGGATACAATGCTCATCTGGCAAAATCTGTAAATAAAACTTAGAAAACAAATACCCCTTTAATATAAACTATTTCTGAATATGAGAAATCAATTGCCAAGGGAATAGAGAACTAGCTCTTTTCAATTATTTCTTTCTCTATGTTAGAGGGTAACAATTTATGACTTCCTGCAAGAGTAAAGAAAAAAAATTAATATTTAAAGACTTAGATGTAAAGTGAAATTTATCTAAACCTATTTTTCTTTTTTTGCTCTTTATATAACTCTACATTGTGGAAACATCATCAGAAAGAAAATGATTTCTTGAAAGCAGTTTTCTCCTGGAAGCTGACCGCTGCAGGTTTGTTTTAGGGAAGCTTCTGGATTAGCTGCCAAAAACTGTGAAGTCTCTCCATCTTAATGTCTTTTTAAAAAATTGTTTGATGTACTATAGACCAACACGAATAAAATAATATGGGATCCAAAAATAATTTTTTGTTCATAAATGAAAATCAATCCAGCATATAACTTCCATTTGAAATAGGCACAATATATAATTTAGGGTATAAAACAGTTACAATTTGTTTTTTAAACACCACACTTTAATAACCCCTCACTACTTTCCATTTTATTCTAAGTGTTTATTTGAAAATAGATTTTGATGGAAAATATGTGAAACTGAATGAACCCTAAACAATTAATGATTATGATTCTAGTAGAAGTGACACAATATAAGCCCACAAATATACCACAAAAGACATTCCAGTGATGCTTAGTATTTGTGGTGGTTGAGGAATGAGAGCATGCCTCTTACTCATTCCAGAATAAACAATTACAATGGTCAATCAGGCTAAATTCTGTGCGCTACTCCACTGGCTTAAGAATAAAGGCAAACATGTTTTCTTCTTTCCTTTGCAATATTTTACTTTTGCTTTGAGCATGTTTAAACTAATTATTTAAGTACTTAACACAATTTAAACAAAATAAACCAACTAGAAAAAAATGCAATTTGCCTATATTTGTCACATGTTGACTTACTGGTATTAGTCACTGTCTGAATGTCCTGGGGCACAAGCAGATATAAAATTTGATTTTTACATCTCCCAAACCAGATGATTGAATATTTTAGCATATATAAGATTTGATTATTTTATATCACTTCTTTTGCCAAGTAACTGACATTAGTATGCAAGCAGCCCTGAATATATCTATATACTTCTATCTTTTCATGTCTTTGGAGCACTATTGCTTACTAGTAGCCTGGTGCATAAAATTTGTGCACTCAGAGGGGGGGGTCCCCTAAGCTTGGCCTGCACCCTCTCACAGTTTGTGAGCCATCGGGGGATCTCCGACGACTTTAGCTTAGGCCTGCTCCCTACAGGGAGTTCACTCACTACCAGGGAAGCTCCTGCCTCCTGGTGGTCAGTGACTGGTCATTCTGCCATTTGGTCGATTTGCATATTAGCTTTTTATTATATAGGATTATTTTAATTTCTTGATTCCACTCTCATATTTAAAAGTCTATACATTTTTTTTTGTCAGTGCTCACCCAATGATATTTTTCCATTGATTTTTTTTGAGAGTGAGAGGGGAAGAGACACAGAGAGGAGAACATCAATGTGTGAGAGAGATATCTATTGATTGCCTCTCATATGTGCCTTGACCTAGGCTGGGGAATCCAGCCTGTAACCAAGGTATGAGGTATGTGCCCTTGACCAGAATAGAACCTGGGACCCTTCAACCTGAGGGCTGATGCTCTATTCACTGAGCAAATCAGCTAGGGCAAAAGTCTATACACTTCCATATTTATAAAAACATCTAGAAATCTACAATTGTTCATGTGAAGTCCCTACTGTTTTTCTCTTCTATAAAATAAAAACAAGTTTAGTACACCCAAATAAACAAATAAAACTTTGCATATATATTAAGCCACCAGGTCAAGATCTTTGATTTAGGTATTTGCTGTGCAGAATGTTAACCATTACCTACATGTAGCTATTGAACACTTGAAATGTGGCTGGTCCAAATTAAGAAATGATATACAGGTGAATATACTTAGCACAAAAAAGAACTTAATATCTCTTACACATTTTTTATTGATATATTAAATTTAATACCCACAAGTTATACAAGCCTATACATCCCTCTCCTCTTTCTCTTCAACAAAATAAAGGAAAGAAATAAAAGATGAAATGTATTTTGGTCAAATGAATTTTGGATACACTAAATTAAATAACATCAGTCAGCCTTTTATAGACTACTGTACACAATGCTTCTCCCAGAGGGGGTGATCTAAAATTCTAACCCTCTTAAACTTACTTGACCATGCATAAAATTCTTTTTGCTTTACACTGATTCTCATAGAAAAATCTTGTGATTATGAAATATATTTTATTACAAATTATATAGAACATGAGGAAAAGGCATAAACAAATAATTTATAATCCCATTACCCAGAGAGGGCAAACTAATTAGCATATTGTAAGTACTCTATGGATGGGAACTGATGTCTGTCTGCCTTTTCCACACTATATTTTCATTACCTAGCACTGGAACAGAACAGGCATTTGATATTTGTTCATTCATTAATTTTTACCTTTTTTGGGTGCATTTTCTATGCATACTGTATGTATTAGTGTATAGAGCTTATGTTTTCTTTTTAATATCAGGACATATAATTCAGTATTCTTAGAAAACATAATCTATAGTAGATACAGAATAATCCATTATAAGGATATAACATAATTTAGAAAAGTGCATCTTACAAATATTCTGTGCTCTTTTAAATTTGACTTAAAATGAAAAGCATTGCATTTAAAGTTTTTATTCTTTTAATTACATTTAATATTATTTTGTATTACTTTCATGTGTACAGCATAGTGGCTATGCAGTCATATAGTTTGCAAAGTTTCCCCCCAATATTTCTAGTACCCATCTGGCACCATGCATAGTGTTTACAATATTATTGACTACATTTCCTATGCTGTACTTTACATCCCATTGTATTTAATGCCAAGTGATTGCACAAAATACCCAAAATTCTTACTTTTCTGGCACTTATTTAAATTATGAGTTTTCAATACTTCATTTCTGAGAGAGAATGGTAGAGTGGCAAAAACCGGACAGATGGGATTCAAATTTTTTTTCTAACACTTACCAGCTATGTGACTTTCTACAAGTTAAGAACCTTCAGTAGTCATTTCCTCTTCTGTGTTAATGGGGGATTAGTAATAGTTTCCCTATAGATTTGTTGTAATGATGAATAAGATTTAATAATTAGGTTATAATGGCAATTTGTCATACTAAGTGACATACTGTGCAAATTGTTCCTGGCACATAGCAAGATCTCACCAATGTTAGCTCACATTCATTCTTTGTCTTATTTAGACAAAGTAGTATTTTCCAATGCAAGTACTACTCCTAAGTGTAAACTAGGAGTTTTCTATTTTGGAAATGTGGAAGAATAGGAAAGAACAGGATGCAAGAAAAGAGATATATATTTTGTATTATTATGAACTCTGGCAGGAAGAGACCAGGCATCGGGTACTGAAAATTTAACTTACAAACCGCCAGGCCAGCACCCATGATTTGAATGTAATTACAAAGATTAACTTCATTAAAAGTAGATATTATATCCTTTGGGACTTCATACAACTGAATAGTCTATCAAGACTCTTTTTAAAATACATTTTATTGCTTTTTTACAGTGAGGAAGGGAGAGGGATAGAAAGTTAGAAACATTGATGAGAGAGAAACATCGATCAGCTGCCTCCTGCACACTCCCTACTGGGCATGTGCCTGCAACCAAGGTACATGCCCTTGACCAGAATTGAATCTGGGACCTTTCAGTCCACAGGCCGATGCTCTATCCACTGAGCCAAACCGGTTAGGGCCTATCAAGACACTTAACTGAAAATTACATAGCAAGTTCCTCATATATTAGTGTCCAGTTGCCAACATTCTCTGTTGATATTTAAATATAAATGCTCAATTTTAATAAATATAATTTAAATTTACATATACCTTTTTTGTATATTCTTTATATTTTATGCTTTTCTATAAGCATTTGCAAACCCAACCAAGATATTTTGTTGAAGATTTTGTAATTAAATTATCAGCTCTGCATATGAAAATGGGTGGCCTTGGGCCATCTGGTCTTGATTTTAAATTAATCTTAAAAGGGTGAAGATAAATAGGATTCCTGATGAACAGAGATTAGAAAAAGGTCACCATCTTCTGATGTTAAAAAAATAAAATAAAAGATACTCTTTCAATTGACTGTTGATGAA
Organism: Antrozous pallidus; assembly: GCA_027563665.1. Lineage (NCBI taxonomy): Eukaryota > Metazoa > Chordata > Mammalia > Chiroptera > Vespertilionidae > Antrozous > Antrozous pallidus. The sequence continues at coordinate 24,935,792 of CM050508.1, read as the reverse complement.
CACCTTTAAACATATTTTGCAAAGTATTTTCATATCTATAGTGTGTCCCCCAAAATATATATACACTTTAAGAACTGATAACTCAATTTTAAAAATGAAATGTATTTTAATGAACACTGCCTTTAAAATTATTCAAAGTGTGTGTATACAGTTTTTGGAGGACACCCTGTATATCATTTGTTGTTTATTATCCATAAAATATGTATTATTTTCCACACTTAATCTTTGAACAAAGCAAGTCTCCAGAAACAGTCCAGTTGTTGGGTTTCAGAAACACAGAAACACATCTTCTATGTCTATGAAACCCTTTTTACCACCTCATATACTCGAGAAGAAGTGAAGCTTAGTCAAATTCATGTCCTTTGACTTCCAGTTTTTGACGTTTTTAAGTGTGTCTTTGCTTTAATACATTTTACTTTGCAAATAAACCTATCGATGTGATAGACCTTTAAAGAGGTAAATTGAATATAGACATGTGGCATATTATCACATTTGTATTATTGCTAAGATGAGAAATAAGTTTGGTCTAATGTCTTCAGAAGTCCTGGTCAAGCAACAGAAAATTCCTTCTACATGAATACTTAAAAGTAAATATTTAAAAGTAAAAATTGGAGATCCATCTTTTAAACTCATCAATTAAAATGTAATGCCTTTGTAAATAACCTTTGAACTGTGAGGCAAAATTGTCACCTGGAGTCTGGGTTATATTTACTCTATGGACTTATTTTCTGGAGGACATAATTTATTCTACTATATATCTAGATTCAAATAATAAACATGTGGCGTAGACTA